>CM042835.1:7424576-7760394 GCA_023653725.1 Bungarus multicinctus | reverse complement strand
TCGCTCCTCTTTCTTTCTCTCCTTCTCTCCTGTGTTCTTGTGGTTCTGCGCCGGCGCTCTCTCATCTTTTTTTTCTTCTCTCCTCTCTCTCTCTTCCTCTCCTCTGTCTCTTCTCTCGTTGTCGCTCGTCTGCCCGCCTCTCCCTCTTCTCTTTCTCTCTCTCCTCGTCTCTCCCCCCCTGTCTCTTTTCTTTCTCCTTCTCCTTCTCCTTCTCTCTCTCTCTTTCTGTTTGTCTCTCTCCCACCCCTCTGTGTGTGTGTGTGTGTGTGTTTGCTGGATTTAAAAGCACAAAAAAAATAAGATATGGAGCCGTATCCAATTGCAGGCAGTGTGAGGAAGTCATCACCTAATCTTTCCACCCCTCCTAACACTTCTCTGTCCCCGGGGAAGATAACAATATCTTCTCCCTTCTTTTCCGATATGCCACCTTGGAATCATTTTTAACACCCGTCAGTAACCGGCTCCCTTGCAGGGAGAAATTGACAGCTTTTTCTCCTCCACTTCATCTCTGCTCATTTACTCCTGACTGTTCAACCCCCCCACCCCCCATCCCCCTTGCCACCCCTGCCTGCTTTTCCTGGGGAGATGGGGCGGGGGGGGGGGGATGAAGCTTTCCCAGTTTGCTTAAGGGACAGGGAAAAAATACGGTGCTTCAGGGACTTTTCCAAAACAGGATTATTATTTTGGGGGGGTGCAAGGTATCGTACAGAATGGTGGAGTTGGAACAGAGTCTGTCTCCACCCCAACTCACCCCGGGATCATCTAGTCCAGTGTTTCTCAAATTTGGTCCCTTTTTAGATGGGTGGACTTCAATTCCCAGAATTCCCCTGCCAGCAAAACTTAATCTAGGGGGTGCGTACAAATTAGGCAACTTGAAGACTTGTGGATTTCAACTCCCAGAATTCCCCAGACAGCATTCGGGGAGTTTAGTTTAGTTTACTTGATTGTCATTGCACCTCTGTGCGTTGAAATCAAACACCATCTTCAGTGTACATCATGACCATGAAAATAAACACAAACACACATCCTTCAACCTTCACACATTGAACCGGAAACCCCCGACACACTGCACCAACACTGCACTATACAGCAGAATTCAAAAGAGCTACTGCCCTGGGAGAGAAGCTGTTTTTCAGCCTAAGCTGAAGTGCGTAAGTCTTCAACTTGCCAAAATTGGTGAGCCCTGGATTGAGATCACTGTTTTCTCAAGCTTGGCTGGCAGGGGAATTCTGGGAGTTGAAGTCCGCAAGTCTTAAAATTGCCAAGTTTGAAGATCCCTGATCTAGTTCAATCCTCTTAGGAAAACTAATTAAACTTTCCCCGAGGGGTGGCTGACCAGCCTCTTGAAGTGGTGCAGGATTTCCTGCCTAAGCAGGGGTTGGACTAGAAGACCTCCAAGGTCCCTTCCAACTCTGTTATTCTATTCAATTCAATTCTATTCTATTCTGTTCCATTCCATTCCATTCCATATTCTATTCTATTCCATATTCTATTCTATTCTATTCTATATTCTATTCTATTCCATTCCATTCCATTCCATTTTATTCTATTCCTTGAACAGGGGATGAAGAAAACCTCACAATATCCACAGGATTGTCTAATTTGGCTTCTGTCCCTTTTTATAACTCATCTCTCTCCCTATGGCACCTCCAAGGTTTACAATCTGACCCCTTCCCACCTCTCAACCATAAGAGACCGCCATTTAAATTTTCCTCCATAAGCCCTGGCGTAGCATCCTGACAGGGCCTTGCAGTATTCCAAAAACAGTACAGATAATCCACTTACAACTGTTTCAGTGGTGGTGTTCAATTTTTTTTACTACCGGTTCTGTGGGCGTGGCTTGGTGGGCTTGGTGTGGCTTGGTGGGCGTGGCCCGGTGGGCATAGCAGGGGAAGGATACTGTAAAATCTCCATTCCCTCCCCACCCCACTAACCTGCTTTCCAGCTCCGTTCTCCTGGAGGGCAACCAAAGGAGACCCAGCCGATCAGCTGGGATTCAGGAGGCAGAGAATAGATGGGGTTGGCAGGGCCAGTCAGAAGTGGTATTTGCTGGTTCTCCGAACTACTCAAATTTTCTGCTACCGGTTCTCCAGAACTGATCAGAACCTGCTGAATACCACCTTAGAACCAATTGCTTAACAGCTTTTGAAGTTATGATGGGTGCCCCCAAGGAGCTACTTACAACCAAGATTTGAGTGTCTGATGTCCATCCCCTCCTTCCATGGTCCTGCGAGTGCATTTGGGGTGCATGCTACAACTGCCATTTGGGGTGCATGCTACAACTGCCATAACCCTAACCCTAACCCGCATAAAATTGACGACGTGTTTGCTGGATTCTCTTAATGACCATAGGGTTTGCTTAAAGACCACCCCAATGAAGGTGGTGAAATCATGCGGTGGCCCACTGTCCCATCTGCAATTGTGGGCTGACACATTTGTAAATCAAAGACCGCCTGTGCTTAGTTTGCCCATTGTTATTGTATATGCTCATGAGCTTTGGAAGAAGCCCTGATCAAGCCAAGATAGTCAACCAACAACTTACACACGCCAGAGGTGGTATTCAGCAGGTTCTGGAGAACAGGTAGCGGAAATTTGGAGTAGTTCAGAGAACCGACAAATACCGCCTCTGACTGGCCCCACCCCCATCTATTCTCTGCCTCCTGAGTCCCAGCTGATTGCCTGGGTCTCCTTTGGTTGCCCTGCACAAGAGAATGGAGCTGGAAAGCAGGTTAATGGGTTGGAGAGGAATGGAGATTTTGCAGTAACCTTCCCCCAGGAATGGGGAGGGAATGAGGATTTTACAGTATCCTTTCCCCTGCCATGCCCACCAAGCCACGCCCACAGAACCGGTAGTAAAAAATTTTGAATCCCACCACTGACACACACCCCAGATTTCATTGTTGACAGGACAATGGTGTGACATTAGCAGAAGCCCTTCAGAAGCCTTATTAAAGTTTATACCCCTACAGAAGATATGGTGATTAAAAAAAAGTGCTTGAATGTACAGAGATGGATAAATTAACGATGGAGCTCAAAGACAAGGAGGAAACAGAATATTATAAGATTTGGGATTTATGATATGAGTGGCTAGAGGAGAAAGGTAAAAAACATGTATAAAAATTATTTAGGAGTCGCAGGAAATGCATATATAAGTCATTATAAAATGGTAAAATGGTATAATAATACATGTAAGAATATTATATCAGGAATTGAAAATGAAAATGAAAGTATTACTATGTAAATAGGAAAGAAGCCGACTCTGAAGCACTATCAAAAAGAGAAATGTGGTGTAAATGTTTGAAAAATGTGTAATAAAGATTAATTTTAAAAAAGAAGACCTATTAAAGAATAAATAGCAATTAAAGACATCTCCTCTGCTGGATACTCAAATATGGGGTAGCTCGTTTTCCTCCGAAGAAACACCCGATTGTCATCATATTGAACAAGGGCTAAGAAATGTCTATGGAAATTCTCAAGTCTTCCAGGCCATGATTGTCCCAAAGGTGCTTTTTTTTTTTTCAAGAGGCAACTGGACTTTCTGGTTTTGCTTTGAAAACGTTTCGCTTCTTATCCGAGAAGCTTCTTCGGCTCTGCTTTGGATGGTGGGGAATGGAAAGCAAAGGCAAGGCTTCGGCTATTCTGGAAAGAATCCCCAGGCTGTCTAGTTTGGTGTCCTTGGCTCACCTCACCCCTGAGCTGGGCTGAGCAGCAGCAGAGGGAGGCTCAGGGCCCAGAAATTCCTGAGAAGCTTCCAGATGCAACTAGGCAGAAATGCAGAGGGGGGGGGAAGGGGAGGAGGGAGGAAAAGAGGAGGAGGAGGGGAGAAAAGGAGGAGGAGGAGGAGCAGGAGCAGCAGGAGAAAGTAAAGAGGAGGAGGAAGTAAAGGAGGAGGAGGAGGAGGTGGAGGAGGAGGAGGTGGAGGAGGAGGAGGCTGGGTGGTTGGCAATACCTAGATATTACCTATCTGGCAATAAGGATGCTCGGAAAAATCAATCCATCCCTCCTCCCTCCAGCACACCTTTAACTTAAGAAATGAGGTCCCTGTTTTGAGAAAATCAATTGAATCCTTTAGCGTTTCTATGTACGTTCTGTTCCCTTGCAAATTGCAGTGGGATTTTTGCTTTCCAGAGCAGAGAAAGCTGGGGCATCTTAAGACAATATCGGGGCAAGAAGATGAGCCTTATTAATTGAGCCTGGCCAGGTTATCTTGGTGAGATTATCCTCGTTTGGGAATGGGTTGCAATGCTAATCAGGTTCTCCAATCTGTGCAAGCCTCTGCAAAGGGTGGATGCAGCTGGCTGGCTGGCTGGCCGGGCTTGCTAAGTCATCTGCTGCTTACTTATACAGAGGAACCGTTTTCAAGTGATGCACAGGCGCCGGCTGAGTCTTTAAGGGACCTTGTGGAAACTGGCGGCCACACCGGTTGCAACCAAGAGGGAAATCTGTATGCAAAGAATGAAAAATAAAAATAGGGGTGTGGAACTTTTGGTTTTGTTTTTTTTTCCTTGGCCTAATAACGGAATAACAGAGTTGGAAGGGATCTTGGAGGTCTTCTAGTCCAACCCCTGCTCAGGCAGGAAAACCTGCTCATTCAGACAAACGGTTGACCTATCTCTTCTTCAAAACCTCCACAACATCTGAAGGCAAGCGTGCATCTGTGCATCTCAGATTGGTCCAGGGAGAACAGCAGAGGTGGGATTCAAGTTTTTTAACAACCAGTTCTGTGAGCATGGCTAAGTTGGTGGGCATGGCTTGGTGGTTATGTTATTGGCTGGACGTGGCCAACTCATTCACATCAAGGCACGCATCTCCTTGCCTGGCCTCTCATGACTGTGGTGATGCTGCAGCAGTCGTAAGTGTGAAAAATGGTCATAAGTCACTTTTTTCAGTGCCATCGTAACTTTGAATGATCACTCTATGCAAGCAATGTACCAGCAAAGGAGGGAAAAATAACTCCAGAGAAATTCCTGAGACAGGAAGTCTAGCCCTGCCAAGAATGTAATAAGGGTTAACGGAGAGGCAGTTTCTGTAAGCAACACCAGAATGTTTCCTTCCTGCCTTCCTTACAGGATTAGGCCAGGAATTTCTTCTAACAACCGGTTCTCCGAACTGCTTAGAATGTTAACAACCTGTTCTAGCAAATAGGTGCGAACTAATAGAATCCCACTCCCGGAGAACGTATTCTGGAACGTAGAGTATTAGGATTGGAAGGGAGCTTGGAGGTCCTCTAGTCTCACCCCCTGCTCGAGCAGAAGACCCTATGCTATTTCAGGAAAAAAAATGATTGTCCAGTCCAGTCTTTCTATTTTTGAAAGCCTCCGGTGACAGAGCACCCACAACTTCTGAAGGCACGCGGTTCCATTGGTTGATTGCTCTCGCCATTAGGAAATTTCTCCTTAGTTCCAGGTTGCACTGAGCCACGGTGGTGCAGTGGTTACAGTGCAGTACTGCAGGCTATTTCTGCTGACTGCCCACTGCCAGCAGTTTGGCAGTTCGAATCTCACCAGGCTCAAGGTTGACTCAGCCTTCCATCCTTCCGAGGTGGGTAAAATGAGGACCCAAATTGTTGGGGGAAATAGGCTGACTCTGTAAACCATTTACAGAGGGTTGTAAAACACTGTGAAGTGGTATCTAAGTGCTATTGCAGAGGTCTCCAAATTTGGCAGCTTTAAGACTTGTGGACTTCAACTCCCAGAATTCTGGAAGTTAAAGTCCACAAGTCTTAAAGTTGCCAAGTTTGGGGACCCCTGTACTATTGCTTCTATCCTTGATTAGTTTCCATCCATTGCTTTCTTGCCCTGCCTTGAGCTGCTTTGGAGAATAGGTTGACCCCTTCTTCTTTGGGACAGTTCCTCAAATATTGAAACACAGCTATCATATCACCCCTTCTTTTCTCTAGACTGGTAAGGAAGGCAGGAAGGAAACATTCTGGTGTTGCTTACAGAAACTGCCTCTCCGTTAACCCTTATTCCATTCTTGGCAGGACTAGACTTCCTGCAATACCCAATTCCTGCAACCGGTTCTTCGTAAGTTTTAGCCTCCAGTACTCCCATTGTCTTCGTTGCTCTTCTCTGCACTCTTTCTAGAGTCTCCACATCAGAAACATATGGCAACTTCCTTTCTTTTCATCACACTCTCTTATTCACACATGCAAGGTGTGATTGATTTATCTGTTTTTTTGTTGTTGCTGGCGGATGTAAAAACGCAGGTGCCCTGCTTCTAGCCAGAGGATCAAATTCAACACGACACTGTAAGAAATATTAAAGGAAGGCACATCTTTGATGCCTTCTCTTTTAGCTTTCTGGCTAGTGGGCGTTGGGCTAAAATTGGGCCAAGGCAGTTCACATAGAATTGAAATATGTTATAATAGCACGGTGGGAATTACGATGCTTCTTTGGTTGGGGGGTTAGGGTTATTTGTTTTCGTTTTGTAAATTTTTTATTTTATTTTTAGTACAAACAATCCATCATCCATTAAACCGTGTGTCGTCTGGGTACAAAAATCTTGGGCAATAACAATGAAAGTTTACAGTTATATTCATTACATTAGTATTAATTCTCTAACCAGCATTCCTGTATCAACCGTTCCAGGTTACGACAGCACTGAAAAAAAATGATGCTGCAACTGTTCTTTGCCTTTCCCTTTTTTATATATAATTTTTATTATTATTTTATTTATTTTCAAAACATATATTCGTTAACATTTTTACAGTACTGTGTCAAGCATTTACATATATTTACAATTGCTTTCTATATTAAACCTTATTTCTCTTCTCTAACCGTATATAAGAGCCTCTGTGGCGCAGTGGTTAGAGTGCAGTACTGCAAGCTACTTCTGCAGCCAGCTGCCTGCAATTTGGCAGTTCAAATCTCACCAGGCTCAAGGTTGACTCAGCCTTCCATCCTTCCGAGGTGGGTAAAATGAGGACCCAGATTGTAGGGGGCAAGAGGCTGACTCTGTAAACCGCTTAGAGAGGGCTGTAAAGCGGTATATAAGTCTAAGAGCTATTGCTAAGTGCTATATACAACCTTTCCCATACCTCGTAAAACTCAGGCTCCTCCTTTGCCTTTCAATTTCC
Organism: Bungarus multicinctus; assembly: GCA_023653725.1. NCBI lineage: Eukaryota > Metazoa > Chordata > Lepidosauria > Squamata > Elapidae > Bungarus > Bungarus multicinctus. Next base: position 7,753,316 of record CM042835.1, on the reverse strand, counting down.
TCATAAGCCTATATCCATTTTGGCACAATCAAGTATTTTATTTATTACCATATTCTCGGAAGGTCATTCCTCGCCTTCCCACGGTTGAAGCATTCCTCTGGTCATATGATCAAAATTCACTTGGCAAAAGAAGAGTCGGGACAGTCACTTATCTAAAAAGGTATAAGTTCTCCTGCTTGAGCAGGATGGGGGCTGGACTAGAAGGCCTCCGAGGTCCCTTCCAGCTTATTTTATTCTATTCCTTATTCCTGCTTGGGTGGAGCAGGGTAGGGGTAGCGGGATTGGGCTAGATGACCTACCAGGTCTCTTCCAACTCTGTTAATCTGTTATTCTAAACGGCCTCTATTCACAACGGTTGCAACGTCCCGAGGTGGCGTGATCACCATTTGCAAACTTGTCAGTTGGCCGGCTCCCTGCCAGCGAAGTCCATGGGGGAAACTGGATTCGCTTAATGACCATGTACAATTCACTTAGCAACTGCCGCTTAACAACCGTGATGAAAGAGATTGTAAAAATAAAAATCAGGTGTGACTCACTTCCCCCCCCCCAAAAAAACCCCTCATTTAGCCCTGGAAATTAGTGTCCCAGGAATTGTGGGTTATGCGTCGACTTGTGGTCCCAACTTGTAACCTGCCGTTAACCGATAACAGATCATCAGAGTTGGAAGGGACCTTATAGGTCATCTAGTCCAACCCCCCCACCCCCCGCCCAAGCAGGAGACCCTACACCATTTCTGACAAAGGGCATTCCAATCTCTTCTTGAAAGCCTCCAGTGATGAAGCTCCCTCAACTTCTGAAGGCAATTTCTTGTTCCATGGGTTGATTGTTCTCACTGTCAGAAAGTTTCTCCTTATTTCCAGGTTGAATCTTTCCTTGTTCGGTTTCCATCCATTATTCCTTGTCTGGCCTTCAGGTGCTTTGGAGAATAATTTGACCCGCTGCTCTCTGTGGCAGCCCTTCAAATATTGGAAGGCTACTATCATATCTCCCCTGGTCCTTCTCTTCACTAGACTAGTCAGGCCCAGTTCCTGCAACCGTTCTTCATATGCCTTAGCCTCAAGTCCCCCCATCATCCTGGTTTCTCTTCTCCGCACTTTTTCTAGAATCTCAACATCTTTTTTATAATGTGGTGACCAAACCTGGATGCAGTACTCTAGGTAAGTTAAGTGAGAACATACAAGTAAGCCTTGCATGCTCTTACTTCGAGGCAATTGATCGCCTGGTTTCTCCGCAGAAAAGAGAAGAGAAAGAAAAAGAAAAGGAAAAAAACAAAAGTTTGGGGCAGCCAAGAATAATTAAAACATTAAATCACCCAGTGGGTGATGTTCGCAGCTATCCTCAGCTTTGGGAACTGCTGCCACGATCGGGGTTTAAGAGGGGTGGGGGGGAGGAACGGTTGCTACAAGGAGCAGCGAGAAAGAAAATCTCGTTCACCTTTCCTAGGCCTCCTGCAGGCACTTCCGTTGCATTAATCATTGCTCCAGACACGACAGCCACCTTTGCTCAAACTGGCTTGTCCCTCCCGTGGCCCACAAAATATGGCCAAGGCTCACCCGGAGAGCTGCTTTGCTCTCTCTCAAATTGATAATGTGTGATTCACGGACCTGGGAAAAGCCAGCCCTGGTCTTTTAGCCTGGCCGGTGCATTGAGCCAATGGAGAGTTTTCTCTCCCGTGCCATCACTCTGATAAACAACTAATGCCCACAACTCGGTCAAACTATCTAGTTAGACGGTATTACTATTCTTCTTCTCATCTTTCCTATTATCTATTTATCTTATCTTCTTGGGACTCTGACTTTGCTGCTTGTATCTTACGATTTATATTAATTGTTAGGTTTAGTATCCTCGTATGGTTTGTGTTGATTGCTTATTTAGTATCCTACGGCTCTCACTGTGTCGTATGTTATGATTTACGACGAATGTACTTTTATGATGATTATGATCATGACTTACCACTTGTTGTTTGTAGGTACACCGAAAGCTTATGCACCGGAAATAAATACCTTGTGTGTCCAATTACACTTGACCGATAAATAATTATTTCTATCTATCTATCTATCTATCTATCTATCTATCTATCTATCTATCTATCTATCTATCTATCTATCTATCTATCCATCTATCTCTTTTCATTATCACTACAGTCTGTCATCTATCTATCTCTATTATCTACCATATCTGTCATCTATTTATCTATCTATCTTTCATCTACCTACCTACCTATCATCTACCTATCATCTGTCTGTCTGTCTATCTGTCTATTACCTACCTACCTATCTCTATTATCTAACTACCCACCTATCGTCTGTCTGTCTGTCTATCTATCTATCTATCTATCTATCTATCTATCTATCTATCTATCTATCTATCTATCACTTTTCATTATCACTAGTCTGTCTGTCTGTCTGTTGTCTCCCTACCTACAAGTAATCCTCAACTTACGACCACAAATGAGCCCAATATTTCTGTGGTGACACAGTACTGCAGGCTAATTCTGCTAACTGACAACTGCCAGCAGTTCGACAGTTCGATCCTGACCGGCTCAAGGTTGACTCAGCCTTCCATCCTTCCGAAGTGAGTAAAATGAGGACCCAGATTGTTGGCGGCCATAAGCTGAATCTATAAACCCCTTAGAGAGGGCTGTAAAAGCACCATGAAGCAGTATATAAGTCTAAGTGCTATTGCTATTGTTAAATGAGACAGTTGTGAAGTGAATTTTAACCCAATATTACGACCACAGTCGTTAAATGAATCACTTCCATTGTTAAGTTAATAAAATGGCTGTTAAGTGAAGCTGGCTTCCCTATTGACTGTGCTTGTCAGAAGGTCGCAAAAGGCCATCACTATGTCCCCAGAACACTGCAACGGTCATAAGTATGAACCAGTGGCCCAGCATCTGAATGTTGATCACACCATCATGGGGATACTGCAAAGGTTGTAATTGTGGAAAACAATCTCAAGTCACTTTTTTAATACATACATACATACATACATACATACATACATACATACATACACACACACACATACACACACACATACACAGAGTGTTAGGTGACCGCGGTTGAGAGCTAGCTGGCTTCCCCAGGAATAAAATAAGCGGCTCAGGCCGCTTTTAATCCAGCACTTTCTAGAGAGGAGAAGGGCTGCCTTCTGTTCCAGATGCTGAAGAGGGAGGGAGAGAGAGTATCTCGCTTTCCACCTCTCTGCACTTGGCCGTCCAAGCTCCTCCTCTTCTTTGCCGTTCCTTCCAGCTGCAGCAGCCAAGCCGAGGCGGGTGGCGATGGTGGGGCCGGGGAGGAGAAGATGGAATTTTTTCCCCTGGCTGCCAGCCAAAAGTTGAGCCCAGCCACAATATGTGCGCCTGGGAAGGAGAGAGAGAGAGAGAGAGAGAGAGAGAGCACTGAAGCAGTTATGGAAGGAGACTTGCCTTTCTCTCTGTGCAGCCAGGAACACTAGCACCACGCAGTCCCTCTCTCTGGGTGTCTCTTTCTCTCCCCCTCTGATGCACATACACATACAAAGAGAGAGAGAGAGAGAGAGAGGCAAAGAGAAAGGGAGAGAGAGAGAAAGAGAGAGAGAGAAAGAGACACACAGAGAGAGAGAAAGAGAGAGGCAAAGAGAAAGGGAGAGAGAGAGAAAGAGAGAGAGGCAAAGAGAAAGGGAGAGACAGAGACACAGAAAGAGAGAGAGAGAAAGAAAAAGAAAGATAGAGATAGAAAGAGAAAGAGAGAGAGAGAGAGAAAGAAAAAGAAAGAGAGAGAGAGAGGCAAAGAGAAAGGGAGAGAGAGAGAAAGAGACAGAGAGAAAGAGATACAGAGAGAGAGAGAAAGAGAGAGGCAAAGAGAAAGGGAGAGACAGAGAAAGAGAGAGAGAGAAAGAAAGAAAAAGAAAGATAGAGATAGAAAGAGAAAGAGAAAGAGAGAGAGAGAGAGACAGAAAGAAAGAAAAAGAAAGAGAGATAGACAGAGAAAGAGAGAGAGAGTACACTATAGCAACAGACAAGGTAAAAGACAGGACTCTCCCTCAATCGCATACATGGCCAAGATTATGCTTTAGGGTAGCACACTGAAGGAAGAGCAGAGCACTGAATCTTGTCACCCTTGGCAAGCGTGTGTGTGGGGGGGGGGGTGGCGAGCTTGCATGCTAGCTCTCAAGGTTGTGGCCTTCTTTAGCAAACCTCTTCGATCTTGGCCTTCATGATTTTTATTTTTTAATCTCCAAGCAGGGTTTGACGCATCCAGGTTTCACCCACGAATGGAAGATGAGTTAAAGCAAAAGGGTATATACTGTATACATACAAGAGAGGGTTGGTGTAGAAATGGCCAAGGGTTAGGGTTTCCTGTGTAGGCACTCGATGCCGAAAAGGTTCTCCATCACTGATATATGCTGATCTGAGGGCTAATTACTAGTGAAGTGGTGCTGGTGTCTTTTTCTCTTTGGGGCTGGTTGATTGTCCCTTTTGCACTTTATGTAGATGTTGTTAATGTCTATGTGTCAATTGAGGGGTGATTTGTTAGAGTGCCAGCCAGGCTTCTAGAAATCCCCTGGCGTTTCTGGACTTGGCCTGGTTTAACATTGTCACATTTTCCCAATTGAAACGAGGGTCAAATCTGCCTATATGTTGTGAAATTAAAGAATTTTTGTCCTATCTTCTTCTTCTTCTTGAATATATTTTTATTGTTTACATATATATATATATTAAATACAGTGTATTTGGACATGGCATTCCAATTGCCATGAAACGGAAATACAAAACAAAATAACACATATGCAAATTTATATATGCAGATTTTTGTACAAAAATTTCTGATCATCATATAATATGATCATCATATAATATGGGGGAGAGAGAGAGAGAGACTTTTGGCTTCATGCAAGGAAAGCAGCAGAAGCAGCAGAAGTCTTTCTTTCTCTCCCCCAAACTCCGCCAGAAATAAGTCTTTGTGAGACTTGTCACATCGGCGCAGCCTCTTGGAGCAGGAGGCCTTGCAGAGTCTCAAAGACTCGTTTATGGCGGAGTTTGAAGCAGAGAAAGACTTTTGCTGCTTTCCTTGCGTGCAGCCAAAAGCAGAAGAAGAAAGAAACGGAAAGAAGCAGCCCAGTGGCCAGCCCAGGCGCATGGGGCGATTGGGGCAAGTTCCCCCCCTGCCCTTTCCCCCCTCCCCTTACTACCTCGTGTTGTTCACAATGCAAGCAACACAAGCCTTGTGTTCACGCAGGCCATGTGGGCAGCGCAGCCTTATTTATTTATTTATTTATTTATTTATTTATTTATTTATTTATTTATTTAATTTCTATACCGCCCTTCTCCCTAGGGACTCAGGGCGGTGTACAGCCAATCCAAACCCCAACAGTAATACAAAAGTTAAAAGAAGATTAAATTAAATATTGGCCGAATAAGAAAAAACCCACCCCACACCCTTAAAACCCCAATTTAAAATTACAGAGCAAATGGAGACAAGTTAAAACTACCTCAGCCCAGGCCGGCCTGCTCGAAAAGCCAGGTCTTCAACGCGCGCCTGAAGGCCCTCAGGTCCGTGCCGGTACGTAGTTCTGGCGGCAGAGTGTTCCAGTGGGCAGGGGCCGCCACAGAGAAGGCCCTAGCCCTCGGGGCCGCCAGGCGACACATGGTGGCCGCCAGGACCCGGAGAAGGCCCTCCCTGTGTGAGCGCACCGGCCTGCTGGAGATCACTGGTAGGATGCGGTCCTGCAGGTAACCTGGCCCAATGCCATGGATCGCCCTAAAGGTCAAAACTAGAACCTTGAAGAGAACCCGGAGAGCCACCGGCAACCAATGCAGCTCGCCCATGATCACCCGCACGGCCGCATTTTGCACCAGTTGGAGTCTCCGGGTGCTCCCCGCAGGGAGCCCCATGTAGAGGGCATTACAATAGTCCAGGCGAGAGGTGACAAGGGCCTGAGTGACCGTGCGCAGGGCGTCCCAATCCAGAAAGGGCCGCAACCGGTAGATCCGACGGATCTGATGAAATGCCCCCCTGGAGACGGCCGCGACATGATGTTCAAGCGACAGCCGTACATCCAGGAGGACTCCCAGATTGCGAGCCCTCTCTGTGGGGGGCAAAATTTCCCCCCCAATAGCCAGCGAAGGAGTCAGCTGGCTATATCGGGGTGCCGGGAACCACAGCCACTCAGTCTTGGATGGGTTGAGCCGAAGCCTGTTCCCGCCCATCCAGTCCCGCACGGCCTCCAGGCACCTAGACATAGCCCCCACAGCATCGTTGGGGTGGTCCGGGGTGGAGATGTACAACTGAGTGTCATCTGCATACAGATGACACTTCACCCCAAGACCACGGATGATCTCGCCCAGCGGCTTCATATAAATGTTGAACAAGAGAGGGGAGAGGACCGACCCCTGAGGCACCCCACAAACCAGGGGCCTAGAGGTGGACCTCTCCCCTCCCGCCAACACAAATTGCGAACGGTCGGAGAGGAAGGAGGAGAACCATCGAAAGACGGTTTCTTGTGGAAGCCTTGTGTTCCTGCACAGCCTGTATTAATTGCTTTTAGGGTGGCATTTCTCATTGGACCACCAAAATTTTCTCATGGACCATCGGTGGTCCCCAGCCCATTGTTGGCAACCACTGTTGTGGATGACTCCTGGTTTTCTTTTTTCCTTCTGGGGTCGTTGGGTCTTTTGGTTTGCTTAAAATGTTTGGAAGGGCTTTAGTTGGCTTGGGTGCTACGCTGATTCCATGTGGTTGTAATAGTCTATTGGTGGTTTCTGAGATATTCTTGATGAATGGCAGTGTAATAATTCTTTTTTGGGGGGGAGGGGTTGTGTTGGTTGTGCTGTATTGAGTTGAGTGGTCAAGGACTTTTTGATAAAGTTGCGTGGATACCCATTTTGTTGGATTGTGTTGTATAGAAGCTCTGTTTCCCACTTCTGCTGTTCTGGGTGTCAATAGAGATTCTCAGTCATCCAGGTCATGGTTGACCCAAAGGTGCTTTTTTCCAGAGGCAACTGGACTTTCTGGTTTTGCTTTGAAGGTGCTTCGCTTCTCATCCAAGAAGCTTCTTCAGCTCACCTTCAAAGAAAAACCAGAAAGTCCAGTTGCCTCTTGAAAAAGCACCTTTGGATCAGCAGTGGGATCCTACCTGTTTCACTACCAGTTTGGTGATCGCGCGCATGCACCTAACTAACGCACACACGCAGCTTTCCATACACCAGCTGAGGCCTGCAGTGCCAATCAGCTGAGAGGATAAAGAAGAGAAAAGCGCAGGGGCAGGTGGGAAGGCTGATCCTTTGCTTTTCTCTTCCTTCTCCTTGAAGGCTTCTTTTTTTCCTACCGGTTTGAATGAACCGGGGCGAATCGGTAACATACCACCACTGCTTTGGATCTGCTGTTCTGGGTAAGCTGCAGTATGTTTGGGCTCATTTAAATGAAATCCTCACACAGCTTCTTTTGTGGGAAGTTAGGTTATTGGTAGTGGAGCACCTGGTTAGTATGGGTGGGTTTTTCTTCTATAGACTTGCGTTTCTAGTTTGCCAGTGTGGTCTCTGCTGATCGGGATATCCAGCAAGGGTCGCGATTTGATGTTTTCTTCTTCTCTAGAAAACTGGATTCTTTTTTTTTTCTCCCTTTATTCTTCTCCAGACCAAAAACAACTACAGACTTGCTGGCTCTCCATCTCTTTCTTCTCTGCTTCTCTGGATCCAGTCTTTAGTCTGGCTATTCCAGTCGGAAAGCAAAGAGGAACGTAATTGCACTGAGAGACTTACCTCTGAAATCCCAAGATGGTCTTCAGGTCGTATGCACTGGCATTTCTGCAGTTCGGCTGCTTCTGAATTTTATTACAAACAAGGCTGCCCAATACAATCAGTTGTAAAGGCTTTTGGGGATGGTTTCTCCCTCCCCCCCCTCCCCGAAAAACAGAAACAGCTGGCAGGAGGCAGATGGTCTTAAGGTGGCTTTGCAGGTAGTGGACCATGGGATTTGAGTACAGAAAGCTGCCTAGGAATTGTAGCTTTCTGAAATCAAAGTGACGTTCGTGGCAGCTGTTCCAGCTCCTGGGTTGGTGCTCCATCACTGGACACTTTCAGGAGGAGGCTGGACAGCCATTGGTATGCAATGTATAGGGTCTCCTGCTTGAGCAGGGGACTGGACTAGAAGACCTCTGAGGTCCCTTCAACCCCCATTATTGCTCTATGTTGTGGTTGCGTTTCATCCAGAAGTGGAAGACAGGTTCCTCGAAAAGGATCAGTACAGGTAGCCTTCGACATGCAACTGTTGTAACTCAAGGATATTACCTATAATTATCTGTCCCCACCAATGTGAAGTCACAGCTGCCTCTTCTTTAGTATTGACATTAGCATTGGTTGCTCCCTTGGTTTTTCTTATCAGTTAGCCATACGGGGAAAAGCATTACCAATATAATAAGTCATAATAATAATAAATAATAATAATAAATAATAGTAATAATAAGTAACATAAAAAGTAGCTTTTTCTCTGGTAATATCACACTACTAACTAGAGCATACAAAACATTTGCTAGACCAATACTCAAATACAGCTCATCAGTCTGGAACCCACATTAGGTATCTGATATTAGCACAGTTGAAAAAGTCCAGAAATATTCCACAAGAAGAGTTCTCCACTCCTCTACTCGTTGTACAATATCTTATGCCACCAGACTTGAAATTCTAGACCTAGAAAATTTAGAACTACGCCACCTTCGGTCTGATCTAAGTATAGTATATAAAATCATACATTGCAATGTCCTACCTGTCAATGAATACTTCAGCTTCAACCATAACAACACAAGAGCACACAATAGATACAAACTCAAGGTTAATCGCACCAAACTTGACTTCAGCAACAGAGTGGTCAATGTCTGGAATACTCTACCTGACTCTGTGGTTTCTTCCCCAAACCCCAAAAACTTTAACCTTACACTGTCTACTGTTGACCTCATCCCTTTCCTAAGAGGTCTGTAGGGGGTGTGCATAAGCGCACCAATGTGCCTACCATCCTGTCCTATTGTTTCTTTTATTTTTGTTATATGTACCCATTTCATGTATTCCTAACTATGTTTATACTTATACCTATTATCTTGTAAGCGATTGGCAAATCAAATGAAATAAAAAATAAAATAAATAAAGTCTTATCACAGGATCAGAGATAAAATAGTTATCTCTAATAATGCGGTGGGAGAGAGAGAATGCTGGAGCACGACTCCTTCTCCCACTTGGCCCCCAGGTCTGCCTCCCTTTGGAGGGCATGGCAGGCAGGGGTTAACCTTTCTAGGTGTGCTGAGCCTATCACAAGCTTAGCCACCTATTTCCTTTTGTTTGCTGTCCAAAATCAGTGGGAAGTTGCGCCACTGCCAAATCTCATAGCGTGAACTTGGAGAGGTCACAAAAAGGGCCTTTGTCTTGCAAGCTGCCCAAGGCAGAGCTTGCTACAACACACTGCAGAATAAGACCTTGGTCAAAATTACATTTCGCTTCCCTACCCCCGCTTCTTCTCCTCTCTCTCTCTCTCTTTTTACAGTCTGTTTGTCTGACTTTAACAGCCGCCTAATGTGCAGCAATTGAGCAGGAAAACTTTCTTTGTTGCTGGCTGGTTTTTTTTCTTTCTGTCCAGCAAGGAAGTGGCATTCTTCCTTAACGGTAGGTTGAGGTGAAAAATGGCAGAGCAAAACCACAATCTATCCATCCAAGGAAGCTTATTAGGAACATGCTGTTTCCCCTCTGTATACTTACAGAATAACAGAGTTGGAAGGGATCTTGGAGATCTTCTAGTCCAACGCTCTGATCAATCAGGAAATTTCAGGCAAATGGTTATCCCATCTCTTCTTTAAAAACTTTGGAGCATTCACAAGTTCTGGAGGCAAGTTGTTCCACTGATTAATCGTTCTCACTGTCAGGAAATTTCTCCTTAGTTCTAAGGATGCTTTTCTCCTTGATTAGTTTCCACCTATTGCTTCTTGTTCTGCCCTCAGGGGCTTTGGAGAATAGCTTGACTGCCTCTTCTTTGGGGCAGCCCCTGAGATATTGGAACACTGCTATCATGTCACCCCTGGTCCTTCTTTTCATCAGACTAGACATACCTAGTTCCAGCAACCTTTCTTTATATGTTTTAGTCTGCAGTCCAGTCCCTTAATCATCTTTGTTGATCTTCTCTGCACTCTTTCTAGAGCCTCGATATCTTTTTTTACATCGTGGCGACCAAAACTGGATGCCGTATTCTAAGTGTGTCTTTACCAAGGCATTATAAAGTGGTATTAACACTTTGCAGGATCTCGATTCTATCCCTTTGCTAATGCAGCCTAGGAATACGTACTTATAACTTTGCTGTTCTGGGAAATCCATAGCTATATTGATTGGCCATGCTTCCTCTCAATGAGTTTGCAGAATTTGAAATTCCCTGCTCTGTAATAGGAGGTCCCATGCCTTTCACTGCCTGCTACCGAGCGGTTCTCTCTCTTTAAACATCAAAGGTCTTTGCCGCCACCATAAACCCTATTAAACCTTGCTTGGAAAAGCCAATTGCCGTCTGTAAATGCATTAAACTTGATCAGCACTGGAATAATCTGCCCTACAGTGAACCTGGGGCTCGGTTGGGGGATTGAGAGGTTCAAGCAATACTCTTGGGGAAGGGATCGGGCCTCCTGGAGGCCAGCAGGAGAGAAAGCAAAATAAATAAATAAATAATAAAAATCTCGGACTAGCCTAACTTTGACGGAGTTTGCCTTGCGGTATTGCTTCCACTTCTGTCCCTTGTTAATTACGCCCGTCCCGTTTCAAGCCAATGATAATAATCCCTTTTATTCTGCATTATTTTCCATTGGTCCTTCCAATTGGATGGCTATAAATAAACCAGAGCAAACAACAGCATGTTAGCTTAGCAAGAAGTCCAGAAGACTGCAAAAACAAAGGAAAGGCAGCAGTTGGAACTTGAGCCTGGGATTTTAAAATGGTGTCTGGCACTTCAGATCAAAGGTGGATTTGAGTAACATCCCTTGGCAAAATTGGTCCAGCCTCAAGGTTTGTCCTTCTCCTTCCGCTTCCCTTCCCCTTCCCTCCCTTCCTTTCCTCCTTCCTTTCTTCTTCCTTCCTTCCCTTCGCTTCGCTTCCTCTTCCCTTCCCCTTCCTTTCCCCTTCCGCTTCCCCTTCCCCTTCCTTCCCACCCTTCCTTTCCTCCTTCCCTTCCCTCCCTTCCTTTCCCAGCATTAGGAGGATAATTAGATAAAGAAGACTTTTACCCCTAGGATAAAACTAATTTTGTTAGTTGAAGGCTTCCACGGATGCCACCAAGCCGAAGAAATCATTTTGCCTGGAGATTGCAGCATTTTGGGTAAGAGGAAGCTGTTCTTAATTCCACTTGTTTGCCTTCTGACCAGTTTCATGCCCTGGCTGTGCTTTCTCCTATTTGAGCCCACCATGAAGTTCCTATTCAGCTTGAAATGCATTTTCAAGTGCATTTATTTTATTTTATTTCATAAAATCCCCAAACGATGCCAAAGAACATCCCCACCCCCTGTCATTAATTCATCAATTAAATTTGACGTCAAACATTAGCAGGAAAATGTGATGCTCTGGGAAGGATGAACAGGAAGAATATGGAAACCAGCTGCTCTGTCCCTCATTCACACTAGTTTTATTTTTCGTTCCAATTGATCCCTTCTGTTTGAGCTTTTCTCCTCTTTTTGAGCTCTTCTCTTTTTTTTTCTTCCTCTTAACTTACAACAACTCATTCACTGACCCGTTCGAAGTTACAATGGCACTGAAAAAAATGACTTATGATGGTTTTTCGCACTAACAACGGTTCAGCATCCCCATGGACATGTGGTCCAGAGGTGGTATTCAGCAGGTTCTGACCAGTTCTGGAGAACCGGTAGCGGAAATTTTGAGTAGTTCGGAGAACCAGTAAATCCCACCTCTGACTGGCCCCGCCCCCATCTATTCTCTTCCTCCCATTGAGTCCCAGCTGATCGGCTGGGTCTCATTTTGTTGCCCTGCACAGGAGAACGGAGCTGGAAAGCAGGTTAGTGGGGTGGGGAGGGAATGGGATTTGGCAGTAACCTTCCCCTGCCACGCCCACCAAGCACACAACATCCACCAAGCCACACCCACAGAATTGGTAGTAAAAATCTTTGAATCCCACCACTGACATAGTCCAAATTCAGATGATTGGCAACTGACTCATCTTTATCACGGTTGCACTGTCCCGGGGTCATTTGATTCCCCCCCCCTTTTTTTTTTGCAACCTATGGGGAAGCCAGATTTGCTTAACAACCGGGATACTTAACTTATCAAAATGCAGTGATTCACTTAACAACCGAGGGAAGGAAATAGGGCAAAACTCACTTAACAAACGCCTCACATAACAACAGAAATGTCAGGCTCAATTGTGGTCATACGTTGAGGACTACCTGTAGTTTACACACACACACGCACGCACTCAAATGATCAGAATGGCAAATCCATGTACCATCCCACATTATACAATCTGGGAATGTTTATATATATCCCGCTTTTTAAGCCAGCAGGAATCATTTCAGAAAAGATCATTCAACCAAAGTCAACGGGGAAGCCAGCTTCACTTAAGAACTGTGGCTAAAAAGTCATTAAAACTGGGCAAAACTCACCTAATAAGTGACTTGCTTAGCCACAGGAATTTGGGGCTCAATTGTGGTCGTAAGGGGAGGATGAACCATACTTCCCCTTCCGCTCACCCATGGATTGCAAAGCGTAATCATCCCTAATAGTTTTAGGTTACCATCGAGTAAGCTTAGATGTTTTAGATGCTAGGCCAGGAATGTTACAAGGTGTTAAGGCATCACTTTAAAAAGCTAGTCCCCTTCTTTGATAGCTGCCTCCTTCCTGATCCAGAATACCAAGGAAAGCAGGAAGAAAACCGCAGATGGGAGATAAGCAAGGGATGTGCAGTGATTTTTAATAAGGAAAGCAAAATGATACGGTCCATTGCCAAATAGGGATTTGAAATAACGAGGCCTGGTTGAACATTTTAAGCATTTCATCACATACATATACTCACTTCTGTAAAAAAAAAATTTAAAAAATGCACACACACACACAGACAGTCTCATGCCCTTGGTAGTCATACTCTGAGGGAGAGGAGGAACAGCCATAGGGAGTGGAGGTGTGGCCCCAGAGGTTGTGGAGGAGGCTGGGGAAGGGCTCAGGCGGGCTGGGCAGTCAGAGGAAGAATCAGGCCCATCCCCTCTGCATCCTAGGACACACAAGGAGGAATGGAGAAGAATGAACTTGGCTTACGAGAGAGGAAGAGGCCATGATCCCCCTCATTGGTTGCAGCTGGGGAGAATAATATATAAGAGAGACGGTTAAAAATACAGCAGCGTTGCCAGAAGCAAAGCATGTTTTATTTTGGGCTGAAGTTATCTTGGTTGGTGTCCTTCCAACAGACTGTGCCTTGTTATCTCCTTGAAGTTGGTAATTACTTATCCTGGTCCGCTGTGGAATTTCCTTCATTGTAGTTTGTTTTGGGTTTTTTTATTTCACCTCTATCTGCTTATTAAGTTCGGACCGTATTGCTTTCTTTTGAAGACTATTTTTGAGTAAGTTTTATCTCCAACTGAGAATTATTGAACAGTGGGGCCAAGTTGGTGGCATTAAAGGATATTAATTTATGTTTTGGATTTTGTTAAGTTTGTGTTACACTTCAGGTCATTGCGTGCATGCACGCGCGCACACGCACACATACTGTATTTTCTGGCGTATAAGACTACTTTTGAAACGAAAAAAAGTCAACCAAAAATCGGGGGTCGTCTTATACGCCGAGTATAATTTTCCAACTCGATCCTGCACCAATCACTGCAAGGCTGCTCGGACCGCCTCTCTAACTCAGCCAATCCAAGCAGGCTTTTTAATTAAAAAAGAACTGGTGTTGCCTCGGAAGTGGGGGGGTAGTCTTATACAGCGAATATAGGCCTAAACCTATGTTTTAACTATAAAATTAGGGGGTCGTCTTATACGCCGGTCGTCTTATACGCTGGAAAATACGGTATATAAAACAGAAGATGAAAGTATCTAAGTGCATCCTAACCGTTGTGTGAAGCGATGGGTGCATAAACCCAGATGCAAAGGAATGTGTACTGCACGATTATTACACCTCGAAGAAACATTATATAGATATTAGTCTCTCTATATGATTAATCTGTTTCTCAAAGGAACGACTCGAACCATCGCAGCAGACGTTGAAATGTCCAGCCTAAACAAAATAACAACGCAGAGGGTTAAAGTACAAGTGGTCCTCAGCTTGCAACAATTTATTTAGCGACCGTTCAAATTTATGACACCCCAAAAAAGTGACTTAGGGTGGTTTTTCACACTTATGACTGTTATAGCTTCCCCACAGTCCCGTGATCAAAATTTGGACACTTGGCAACTGGTTCACATTTATGACGGTTGTAATGTCCCAAGGTCACATGATCCCCTTTTGCAACTTTTTGACGAGCGAAGTCAATGGGGAAAACACTTAACGACCGGATTATGAACTTAACAACAGAATTGAGTCACTTAACAACTGTGGCAGGAAAAATCGTAAAAAGGGGCGAGACTCACTTAACAATTGTCTCGCTTAGCAACATAAATTTTGGGCTCGATGGTAGTCATAAGAGGAGGATTACTTGTACATCTTCAGAGTGTTGTAAAAACCAGAGTTTAAAGCAGCGGTGTTTTTGACCTTGGGAATTTTTAAGACGTATGGATTTCAGCTCCCAGAATTCTTACAGCTTTGTAGAAATTTCAGAATTCTCCAGCTCCCAGCTAGGTTGGGTAGAGAGTACGCTTGGCCTTCAAAGGAGGCCTATGACGAAGTCGGATATAAATGTTGGTTTTCCCCCTTCAGTACCACCCAACATTACAGGGGGGCTACAGTGCTTACCTTTAAATCTTTTGCAACCTTAGGAACCAGGTTTTGAAGGCCCATAATCCTCAGCCTATTTATTCAGCTTCAGGGGACTTCCCCCAATATGCCATCTGATATGATTGGATGTGACCAAGAAATCGTTTTTTGTGTATTAGACCCCATTTATGAAATTATCTCCCCCCCGCTGCCACCCCATCAAAATATAATAATATTCAGAGTCAAAACTCTCAAGAGTTGGTTTGGTCTAGTGATTAAGACACCAGGTTACTAGGAGACAGTAAGTTCTGGTCCTTTTTTAGGTGTTAAAGCTGGCTGGATAATTTTGGGCCAATCATCAGGTGACAGAGAGTTCTAGTCCTATTTTAGGCATGCAAACCAGTTGGGTGACCTTGGGCCAATCATCAGGGGATGGTGAGTTCTAGTCCTGCCTTACGTATGAAACCCGGCTGGGTGACCTTCGGTCAATCCTCAGGAGACGGGGAGTTCTAGTCTCACCTTAGGCATGAAAACCAATTGAGTGACCTTGGACCAATCAGGAGATTGTGAATTCTAGTCCCATTTTAGGCATGAAAGTCAGTTGAATGGACTTTGGGCCTGTCTCTCTTTCTCAAGTCCACCTCACAGGGTTGTTGTTGTGGGTAAAATAGGATGCAAGGATAGTAGGTACGTTTGTTGTCTTGAACTAGCCAAAGCATTTTATATAAAGAAGGTGGGGCAAAGATATAATAATGCAGTAATAATAACAACAAACCATTGAGAGAGTTTTTTTCGGCTTTTAAAAACGATTCTTTGTTCTTTAATATCCCATAGCGAGACAGATTACGTCCTTTGTTTTTGAAACTTTATCAGGAGCATTGTGGAAGGGTAATAGTTTCCCAGAGAAAAATAAAAATGATGTCATCTAATCCCTCCTTTACCAGCACCACCCCGCCTCCTGGCAACTTTTTGAGAAATGAAACTATTTGAATTAAGCGATCATATCCACGGGCCTTATAACAAGTTCAGCGTTCCTCATTTAAATTGCTATTTTGTGTTAGTCACCGTTTTATACATTTATTTAATTTATACGGCCACCCAGCTCAACGAGGGACCCCGAGCAGCGAAATATCTTCAAAAATAAAACGGGGGGGGGGGGAGGGAGGAGGGGATTCCCATCACAAATGCAAAAAGCCAAAAAAAAAAAAACACCCTTATTGTTTCAATTTTCTTTTTAATCAGCCACCCACAATCCTGCAATTGAGGTGAGGGACCATGCAAATTACATAAAACAAACAAGCAAACTTCCATTGGACAAGTTTGCTTCCTGCCTGTTTTAAAGTTTGGTAAGAAACAGACATAACTCGCTGCAGTTTCAGGCATCTGCTTCTAATGTGAATTTGCTCCTTTTCTCTAGAGACAAAGAATAATGGGATTTAGAAATGTAGATTGAATTACTACAGGACAGAAATGTGTAATTGAGCTACAAGGCTTTTTCTGCTCCCATTTTTTAGAGGCTGATCCCAGGTGTTCACAGTGGGAGGTGTCAAAAAAGTCAAAATGGTGGCCACTAATCTGTAATTGGAGCCCCTCCCCCCTTTTTAAAGGGACATACGCTCTGGATATCTGTAAATACAGTACTTCTCAACTAACTTGACACATATAGAAAAGAGCAAGACTTCAATCATGTGGTTAAAGCCATTTTCATTCTTTTTCCCCTTTTTTGTATTCTCCCCCTTGAATCGATTAAAGAATGGTTCTGTTTCCAACCATCCTTTCCTTAAAACTTTGTGCTTTATTTAAATGTTTCCTTCAGGTTTGTTATGGTGTATAGGTAGGTTTGTACATACATGCCTAGTTTGTACATAGAAGTGTGTATGTTTAAGTTATTGCTTAGGCCAGTGTTTCCCAAGGGAAGTTTGAAGATGTGTGGATTTCAACTCCCAGAATTCCCAACACTGGCTGGGGAATTCTGGGAGTTGAAGGCCATACATCTTCAAGCTAGCTGGCAAAGCTGCTTTGGACTCCAGCCTTAAAGTCGCCAAGGTTGAAGACCCCTGGTTTAGATGCATTTTCGTGGATTTCAAAGTCATTTTGTATGCCTCCTTGCTGGGTTGAGTCAAAAGGCTTTTACAATACAAACATTGTATTCATTTATTTCTAATAGATAGTTAATGATGTTTCTCATTATAATCTTGGATCTTGTTGTGTAAACTATAATCTGCCCCATGGAAGATTCAAAAAAAAAAAAGTCTAAGCCATGTTCTAGCTTAAAAGGGACCCTCTAGAGTCTAGTCCGACCGGTAGCCAATTAGATTCTATGCCAGAATTTGCAAAATAATCCAAAGGCTCCCCTATCTGAAAAATCTGCTTGAGCAGGGTGGGTTGGACTAGAAGACCTCAAAGATCCCTTTCAGCTCTTGCAATTCTGTACGAAATCGGGTGGAAAGCGATTCGTTTCGGATGGATCGAGCGGGCTGGAGTCCAGATCCTCCCTGCAGATCGTTCGAGGGGGGGTGGGGAAACACGACTGGAGAGCAACTGATCCACAGACCGAGCATTTTAGGATTTCCTGATTGCATTCCTCGCCCACCTGCATGGAAAGATCCGGCGGGGGGTAGAGAGGTGACACTGGATCGTGTCCCCCCCTCCTCTTTACCTATGTGTTGGCAACGGGCCAGACGGAGTCCGAAACGGAGGGTGGACGACAGCGGCGCAGCGAAGGGCGCTCTGCACATGCCCAGAGGGATTCTCGCCAGCCTGCGCTTCCCACCAGAGGCTTCCAATTCGGAGGGTGGAGGGCGGAGGGGAAAAAAAAGCAGAATCGATCGCGGAGCCCCCCCCTCTTTATCAATTCAACTCCCACCCACCCACTCTCGCTTCGAGATGCTCTATCGCTCGGTTCGTCGTCTCCCCCCCCGACCCCGGGAATGGAGGGAGGAGAAGGGACGGGGTGGGGGGAAAGCCCCCGGGGACTGGATCCAGCCGGCTGATCCTCTTAAGTCTTCCCTCCACTCCGGGCAGACTCAACCTTCTTCCTCCTTCCCGGCTGGCTGCGGACGGCAGCCGGCAGCCCCCCACTCACCCACCCTCCCCGCTGGCTTTGAAGGGTTTATTGCGGGCGGGGGGGGGGGCAGCAGCAACGGATCCCGCACTGGCCGATCCACGGCTGGCTTCTGGCGACCCCGCAGCGGCGGCGGCGAAAGTTAAACCCGCCAGCCGAAGGAAGGGGAGGCAGGAGGGAGGCGGCGGCGGCGACTGCCTGGCTCGGCTCGGCTCGGCTCGGCTCTTCCTTTCTTCGCTGCCCAAACGCGCCCCCCGCCCCGCTTTTCCGGGAGGGTGGGGGGGGGATCTCATATCCCGCCCGCTGCCTGCCTCCCTCCCTCTCTCTCTCTCTCCCCCCCCCCAACCAATTCTCCAACCAATGACATCACCAGCACCCCCAAAGAGGCCGTCCCAGCATGCAGCGCTGGCGGGCCCCGGAGACTTGCTCTGGTTGCCGGTGGAGACGCAGAAGAGGAGGCGGCGGTGGAGGAGGAGGAGGAGGAGGCGGCGGCAACGGCGGCGGCGGCTCGGGCACCCTGCAGGTGAGTGCGCGGCGAGGGTCGCCATCCAGAGGCTGGGGGGCCGGAGCCCTGCGCCGCCACTTCTTCTTCTTCTCCTTCCCCCCGGGGTCGTGGGGGGGGGGGGGGGACCCGTCCGCCGTCGCCCGCCGCAGCAGCCCCCTACCTTCCTTCCCGGGCTGGCTAACCTCCTTCTGCCCGCGGGGCTCAGTTAGATAGAGCAGGGTCGTCCCACTCCCCCTCCGGCCCCGCCGCCACCTTCCTTCGGTCCCTTTCCCACGAGGGAGATCCCCGCCTCGGACCCCCCCCCCCCCCCCCCTCCCCAGGGGCCTAAGGCAGCCCACCCCCCACCCCCCAAATTCTCCCTCCCCGGCTTCTGTCATTCCCACCACCCTCAAACCCTCCTTCCCTCCCCCCCCCAATTGGGGGGATTCCTCCTTTCTGGATTCTTGAATGTGGCGGGGGGGGGGTGCGAGGTGGTGGGGGGAAATCGGAGATCGCCTTCTTGGGCTGCTTCTCCAACCCCAACTTTTTTACCCCCCTCCCCTGACCCTTCTGTTGCAGACGCGGCTGCTTTCTCTCTCTGAGCCCCCCCCCCCCTCCCTCCTCTTGCAACCCTGGTGCAAGTGCATTGCAGACGCGGCTGCTTTCTCTGAGCCCCCCCAGCCCCTCTTTCGCCCACCCTTTGCCCTTCATTCCTTGGACCCGAAGGGAATTTCTCCTCTCTACATTTGGGGTAGGTGGGCGAGGGCTAATACCTGGATGCAAAGAGAACAGACCGAGTGGCAACTTTCCCCTCCCTGCAGGTGCAGCAACAGCTCCTGGCTGGACAGAGTCCCCCCCTCCCCTTCTTCTTCTTCTTCCCCCTCCCCGTTTCCCCTGCCGGGGGCCCCTTTCCACTCAGCCCTCTTGCACTGTGTATTTTCCTGTGCAAAAAAAAAAAGAAAGTCTGGAATGATGGCAGGGCTGGAAAAGAGAGAGAGAGAAGGAGAGAGAGAGAGAGAGAGAAGGAGAGAGAGAACGAAAGAGAAGCAGATCGGAGGTCAAGTTTGAAGAGAGAATGGGAAGCCCCCCCCCCCTCCTCCTCCTCCTCCCCCTCCCCTGGGAGGGTCTTTCCTACGTTTCCAGAATTACAAGGCAGCCCCCTGTTCCCCCACTCCTGGCCCCCTGCACCTTAAAGACACACATTCTTTGTTCTTTTGCATCTCTCTCCTCCCCCCCTCCTCATCTTCCCGCCACAATGCACACTTTGTAGGAGCTCTACATGATGTGTGTGTGTATGTGTGTGTGTGTGTGGGGGGGTAGGATGGACCACTGCAGTCCCTCCTCCCAGCGGATCAGGTAGGTGAGCAGGGTGGGGTGGCTGGCGGCGGTGCAGATAATGGGAAGGAAGGAAGTTGAGGCTGTATATAAAGGCTAAGAGGGCACCCAGGTTCATTATTATTATTATTATTTAAAAAAGAATCGTTTCTCTTTCTCTTCCCCCCCCCCCAACAGTCTGGAGCAAATGGGGGGGGGGGGGGTTCTGCTTGGATTTTCCTTTAAGGAAGTTCCCCAAAAGCTGTGCCTAAGACTCTGAAGCCTTTCCTCCAACCCCCTAAAGCCCCCTGCCTGTTTTCAGCCATAAGCTGGCTGCCCCGCATAAAACCAAAATTTTGAGATTTGCAAAGAAAACTGCCCCCTCCTTCCACCCTTGACCACCACCGAGCAAGGAAATAAGCCAAGGGGCAATAAATCAGAATCTGAAATAGGTGCTTCCCGGACTGCAGTGGGGAGAAAGAGATGGGAATAGGGGAGGGGGGTGGGATGTAGAGAAAGAGAGGAGAAAATAGGTGCCCCTTCCTTTATCGGAGGTGGAAAGGGGGGGCTGGTTATCGAGGGGGTGGAGAGAAAGAAGGTCTCGGAATTGGGACCTTAAAAAAGATTTTTAATAAATGACGGTTGCAAAGGAATTCGAGCAATTACAAGTTATTATCTGATTATGCCTTTGACCTCCTGAGTGACAGACCATTGGGATGCTGGCCTTTAAAAAAAAAAAAGGGGAGGAGGGGGATTAATGCAGGCAGGGGTGATTCTTTCTCTCTCTCTCTCTCTCTCTCTCTCTCTCTCGCAAACCTCTCTCCCCCTCCGTATTTTTCTTGTCTTCTCTTTCTGTCCCTGAATTGTGCTTGCCATTCCATTGCCCGTGTAATTTATTCATCCCAAGATGCACCTCTCTGCAGTTGCAGGCAGGAATGGGGGAGGGGGGGGCAGAGGAGCTCCATCTCCCCCCCCTCCTCCTCCCCATCTCCAATGACTGTACATTTCGCTGCTACTTGTTGCCCCTAACCTGCCTTTCTTAGAATAGGAGGAGAAGGGGAAGGCAGGAGGGGAGGGGGTGCCGAGGGGGAAGGTGGCAGTCTGGGGATATCGATCTTTTGCGTGGAGCCGAGTAAGGGCTGAGATTTAGGAGGAGTGGAGGTTGAGTGCGACAGGAGAGGAGGAGGAGTCCAGGAAAAAAAAAAAGAGATAGAGAAATAGCAGAGATTGCTTGGGGTTCAAATGAGTGGGGGGCAGTTGTACGTTTTTTCAGTGTGTGTTGACTGGAACTTGGCAGACTGAATGATCTCAGAAGGCAGAGAAGGCAGGCGCAGCTGACCTTAGGATAAAGCATAGGGCTGCTGAAATCAGGTGGCCCAGGGTTCAAAATGTATCTTGGGGGGAGGGGGGTGGAGATTTGCTGCTGAACACAAAATCTCCACTTGCAAAAAAATGCAGCCACCCCTCCTCCTGGGTGCAGCTTAAAGTCAGGTTAAGGATTCCCAAGTCTTGATTGCCTGGCCTGTTTTTCGTTTTTCCCCAAGAGCAACTAAGAAGGAGAGAGAGAGAGAGATGCAGCACTCAGAGGGTTAATGTCTGGCAGGGCTCCTTGGTGGGGCAGGGCAGGTCTGGAATTAAAGGGTCAAGGGGGAGAGACCCAGCTGCAGCCTGTCTGTGAAGCCAGACAGGGTCAGAGGTCACGGGCGAGGTCAGGGGTCTCTCTCGGCGTAGCCTCCATTCATTGGCAGAGTTTCGCCTCGGCATAAATCAGTTTGTCTAGGAGCAGAGCAAGGTCTAGGGGCTATAAACAGGGAGGGGAGCCCTGCACCATGCTGGTAGCGGCTGGAGAGACGCCTTCTTGTCCCTTTATGTAACGAAGCCTTGCTCTTCTCCTGCCCAGAAGCCTGGCTGTTCCCAAATGGCCTCTCCTTTTTTTTAATTTGTTTTATTTTTTTCCTTCCTTCCCTTCCCCATAAGAGAGGCAACGTGTTACATGGGCACACGCATGCACACACAATACGGCATGGCATGCATGCACCCTCCGGAAAGTGAACCCGTGTTCATAAACACATCTGCAGTCCAAGGCTACAGAGGCATATGTTCTTCATCAGAGGTGCCAGCTCTTGCTGTGCGCATGCGTGAGTTTTCACAGACAGCCTCTGCTCAAATGTTCCAGGGTGGGGCATCATCCAGCGAGCAAGGGACATCATCTTTGGGCTCCCCACCCTTGGGGAAATCTGTCTTGCACCGTCACTTTTGAGAAGAACATCGCTCGCGTCATGAGGACACCTTACCCAGTAGGAATAAATGATTATGTCTCTTAACCACGTTCCTTCAGGACCCAGTTGGCGTGCCTAAATTACAGCATTTCCTATCTCTGTATGCACCAGACAGGTGCTCCTTGGCATTCTCCTAGAGTTCTGTCAATGCTCCTCTTTCTGACCCCATCACTCATGTGAATTTCACCCTCTTTGTGCTGGCTTCCATCGTTTGTTCGCAGAAATGCAGACTGGCCCCTTAAACCTTGTATCTTCCTTCTGTCGGCTCCTTTTAGGTCAGAAAAGCTGAAAGCTCAGACTACATGGCCTTCATCCCTCCGTTTCTCTTTTTGGAGATACCAGGCGAGGAGTGGGGAGGTGGAGGAGAGGTACAGAATGGTCCTAGCATAGGCTTTAAAAATCATTGGTATACAATTAAGAAAAGGCAGTGTTATAAAATAATAATAATTCTAGGTCCACCTCCTTGCCCCACCCAGAAGGAGTTCACAGCAGTGTCTGATTCCCAAAAGATTATAAAAGGGGGCGTGCATAAGCGCACCAATGTGCGTACCGTCCCTGTCCTATTGTTTCTTTTACATTCTATTTTTCTTATATGTATCCATGTATTCATAACTATGTTTTACTTATACCTATTATCTTGTAAGCAATTGACAAATAAATAAAAAAATAAAATAAATTATCCTTCCCATCCTAAGTGATGATGACTGTGCCTTCTATCCAGCCCTTTCTAGAAGAATAAAGTATACTCGTTTGCTGAAAGTTAAAAAAAAAAAGATCTCTGGCATCTTTCGTCTTTAATGCAGATGGTGAATGGGGATTAGTTTGGATTAAATACAATAACTGCCTCCCCCCTTTAAAGGTAGCGTGTTCTCCTGTCGGGTTTAACAGTTGATGTATTGATGTGTGTGTAGTACAACCCTGCATGTATGCATTACTTATGGAAACCCAAGCGCTCATTTATCGCTGCCCATATATATAGTTTGATTGGTATGTTTGTATAAGCTTTCTTGTTACTTAATGCTTTGAGGCCAGATCTTGGGCACGGGAAATTGTAATTGAGTTAAGAGAGAGAGATGTGCTATGTATACACAGGGTATGCTTTTATGTCAGGCCTTGGAGAAGATGTGTTTTGGGACCCTCATACCTGTATGGCCAAGAGGTTGTTTGCTGGAGGTTTTGCAAAGCATGCACGTAGAGTCGAATTTTTTTCCCCCTCACCTGGAGAAATACAAGCTTGCCGTCTTTGACAGTCTCAGCACTGCCTCCACCCCTACTTTCGTGCTCTTCATGGAGCCAGAACTTGACCTCCTGACCAGCTCTACAACGGGTTGTATGTGCATGGGTGAAATGAGTAAGGAGTAATTGCAACCAAGTAGGAACCTGGGGGTGGGAAGTAGGGGGAAGGAGATGGGAAGGAAGAGAAATGTTGCACCAGTCTTATCACCTTGGCTGTTCTCCTCCTCCTCCTCCTCTTCCTCTTCGTCATCCTTTCACTCTCTCTCAGTCTCCCTACCTTTTCTTTTTAAGTTTCCCAGAAGTGATCCCTGCCCATCTCTGTGCTTACAGAAGATGGGACAAAGCTCTCATTCAGTGGAAGGTGCCAAGGGTTGTTTCACATTTCTCTTTGTTGCAAGCACAGCCACCGCCGATGCCTTCTGGATCTGTGAAGCTACCGTGCCAGTCATTTCTAACCCCCCCCCCCCCCCCCGGTGACATGTGGATGATGGTTGCAGAAATGGAGTTTTCTCATCTATTCTACCTCATATCAGGAAGATTAGTTGGGGACCTGGCGAAAGAAAAGAGATTTAAGGAATGTGGCGGGAAGGGTTGCCTTATCTCACAGCCATGAGCTGAAGCTGAAGACGTAGATTTTGTCTGTGCCTCTCTGTTGAAATCTGTCCCATGTCCAAACATCATGGCCGGTATACAATGAATGGCACTCTTGCCTCCCATTTCTCCACCTGGGCTAAAACGCAGACATTATAACTGTAAAGCATGTCCATCAATTGCTTCAGTTCAACCATCTCCTCGTCTCCACCTTTGTCTCCCCATTCACACCCATTGCAACCAGAAACTGCCTTCTGTGTCTCCCCCATTCACTCCCCTCCCTTATAAGAACTGATCTCTTTCAGCATCTTCTAACTAGCCCCCCCCCTCCTCCCACTAATCCATCCTTATTCATTCTTTAGCCTTCAACCTTCCTACTGTCCGTCATTTTTATCCATCCCCGAGCCTACGATCTTACCTCGGGTATTTGCTTCCTCATCCGCCTGTACTCATCCATTTTACCACTGCACCATTTTCCGCCAGGTTTTATGTACTCCGTTTCTGCCAGCTCATGCCAGACGTAGCCAGATGAGGTCTGCAGCATGACCCCCTCCACCTTCCTTGCTTGCACACCCTTCAGGATGCCTCTTCACATCCCTAGTGTTAGCACACCATGAAGAGAGAGTGTATGTGCTCCTAGTTTTAAATCCTCCCTGGCCTGGGTTCACAACTGATTCAGAAAGACAGAAGTGGGGGGAGAGAATATGCATAAGAACTACTACAGCATTGTCGTGGGTTTTCCTTCTCTCTTCCTCCCAATAGTTGGTGATTTGTAGATTGTAGCTTAGGGGAAAAAAACAATTTCCTTCTCTTAGCAATAAATATCAGGATAAGTATTGGAAGAAATGGCCCTAAAAGAAAAGGCCAAAAGATCTATCTCTTCTTACAAATGAACATTTTTTTTATATTAGGCCTCATGTTTGCAAAAGCTGCCAAAGCTTCTCTTCCTTTTTTTATTCCTTCTACCGTCTGGGAGTTGCAGGGCAGGAACAGAGGGGAACAATTTAATTGTTGGGCCTGTCTACTTATATTATAAAACCTCTCTGTGAGGAGAAGGCTACCTGAAGGATGCCTGGTTGCTCCTTTTCTCTCCCCAGTTTAGTCCCAAGCACCAGCTTTTTCTTCCCAAAGCTTTCATGCAAAATAAAAAGGATCTTAAATTGCAATGGTAGCTGTCTCTGTTCCTGAGGTTGTAGGGATGCCAAAGTGTTTCTAATTGGAAATCAGGGTTTTATGGTTGTCTGAAAAATGAAGAGGCGATAACGTGGAGCAAGGGAAAATACTGTAATTAGCAAAGCATAGTCCGGGGTACATATTTATATGATTAGGTGCATCAAATAAGACTTCCACCTTTTCCTCCTCTGTTTGGGGCAATACCAGTGCTAATGGCACTAAGCGTGGAACGAGATGGCAGGGAAGTTCTCTTGAAACAGGACTGTTGGGGTGCTTTCTTTCGCGGATGCCATCTTTCCCCATCTTTGTTCTCCAGATGTGTTGCGGCTCCTACACAGCATTCCCAACTTTCAGCCATCTTGGCGCGGAATGTGGCCTCTAACACCTTTGGAAAACAATGCTGAGAAAGGACGGCATATGATGGTTTGGTCATGGGGAAGCAGAGAAAACAGACTGCTGGTTCTGTAGACATCAGATGTCTTGCTACAAGCATGGAGTTCCAGCACTGTGATTACTGCATCGCCAGTATCTGCTCATGTTAGTGTCATTACCTGTTGAAGTGGATGAGCTTCTTTACACTAGCTAAATATACACACCAGGAAGGCTGCAGGCTCTGTTTCAAGCCAACCCATCTGGTTATTATTAAAGGGGCTGGTTAATACCTGTGGAGAAAGGATTCCCTTGCTTGAGCTTAGCTCAGACACAGTGCCCGGTTTCATACCTCATGCTATGCCAGAAGGGGTTGTTTGCTTTTCACTCTGTCTGCTCCACATACATAAGCCATTGTGGCTTATAATCCACAGTTATGACATAGGAAGTTGTGTGCATTTGGCTAATTGTGATTTATTCCACAAACAATGGTTTGGCAAGCTGAGGTGTGGCCATCCATAAAGCACTTTTGCCTTAAAAAAAAAAATGGCTTTTCTGATCAAGAGGCTTTTTGCTCAGTTTTCCAAAAATTTGAACGAAGTTCCCATCATTAACTTTGTTTTCTCCACTGGCAACTAGCTAACTAATGTTGTCTTCAAAGCTGAGTGGTGGCATGATATTGCTTTCTGGAGAGAAAAAGAGCCTTATTGTCTGAATAATTTGCAGAAGAATTGGACATTGATACTGGAGCCTTATTTCCCATAAACCAGGTCAGCCTAGTTAAATAGTAGTTAAATAGCCAGCCTAGTTAAAAAGCCACAGGATTTTGAACACAGAAGATTCCATTAACTTATTTAAAATATTGGTAGGCTGGGGCATCCAGCCTTGGCAACTTTAAGATCTGTGGACTTCAACTCCCATAATTCTCCTTGGGTGGCTGGGGAATTCTGGGAATTGAAGTCTACAGATCTCAAAGTTGTCAAGGTTGGATGCCTCGGCTATAGAGCATTCTAGTCAAAGTCCAGATTCTTGTGAAGCCGAGAGCAAAATCATTGTTGGATATAGGTTTTCTTAGAATACTTCCTTTGGGATAGCATCCTCCTACCCAGGGTAGCGAGATTGTGTGGGAAGATTTTAAAAGCCAGAATCCACATTTATTAAAAAAGTTTCTGATCTCAGCCTCTCTCATAAGACCTGGGAAAGCACCAGGGTTTATATGCACCAAGCCATATTGTACCATACCCATACAGAATATATGTAGTTCAGGGTTCAAGCATGGAGTCCTTGGTGCTCTCTGAGCTTGGTTGTTTGCTTGCCGACACCTCAAGCCATAATATGTTTGGTTTGGCTTTCATTGAGCAGGGTAATGGTTTGAAAACCAGGACTTAGGGTTTAGCATGTTTTGCGAGCTCAATACGTGGCGTATTCTGCAAACCACGACTAAACCAAACATGGCTTAGCATAGCGTGTGGATTGGAGAATGCTGTGAGAGTGCTACATGGGTGACATAAGCACAATACGGTAGTGTGAACTTCCCATGCACAATTTATTGCACAGTGAGTGTCAAGAAGCAAAGTGGTAGGATGGGCCTTTATTTTTGCCTTTGTGACATTTGATTCATTTCTTAATGCAATTTTATCAATCACCTGAAACTCAGTGGATTCCAGGCGGCCTTACCAAATTTAAAAGAGTGGAAAT
This sequence comes from Bungarus multicinctus, assembly GCA_023653725.1. Lineage (NCBI taxonomy): Eukaryota > Metazoa > Chordata > Lepidosauria > Squamata > Elapidae > Bungarus > Bungarus multicinctus. Next base: position 7,726,253 of record CM042835.1, on the reverse strand, counting down.
CAGAACAACAGTCCATTGAGTAACCAAACCTATGGTTCTCCTGTCCAGTTTGACTGTAAGAAAATGTCTAACTTGTCTTGATTAAAAAAGGCAAGCCAAAGACTGGTGTGGGGAGGAATTAACCAGGTGGATTTTAATGTGTGGAAGATCTACATTTGACAAGGGAGGAAAGTCCAGAATTTCTGTCTTGCATTTGCAATAGATACGGGAGGTGTTTGAGATTCCTTGCCACATTGCTGTCCCCTATCCTGATCTAGGCTCAGTTATTTGAGTGGCCAAATTTTTAGCTCTTTTACTGGCCCTGCCTTTCATCTACCATTGAACATGGGAATGTACGTACCATTTGCCCCAGAAGTGTGGGAGTTCAAGAGCCAGGATCACCTCTGTGTGGGCCTGTGCTTTTGCAGCCTGGGGCTGTGTTGGGAGCATTACAGCCCACCAGCCACTTCCCCCTGCATTTTGCACATGGATTTTTTTTTTTACCTGTAATTCCTTGTCATTCATCTGTAGCTGTGCACCCGTCAACCAGCCATGTATGCATTCCCTGTTACCCTTTGTCTGCATCAGCGGGTAGCATGCATATATAACCCTGCAAATCACTGCATGAGTTTCCACCTGGCTCTGAAGCCTTTCCTGGTTGCATGTGGGTGTTTCCCAGCCAGCTATCATACATGCAACACATGCACACTCTCCCCTTTTATACATATACACATACACACATGGGGGGGGAGGGAGAGAGAGAGGTGTGGGCTGTGGGCTGTGGGGGGGGGGTTATGGCTTTGGCTTTACTGTTGTAGTATCAGGTGCTAGACTGATTCTCCAGGGGCTTTGCCCCAACTCCGCCTGGAGTGTCTGTGTCTCAGCCTTTCCCCCCCCCTCCCCAAGATCCCCCTTCAGGGGTCAGGGAGTGCCAGTGAGACAGTCTGCCGCCATGGCAACAAGGCCTAACACAGGCTTCAGCTCCCCCTTAACCCTTCCAGGCCCAGCCCTCGCTCCCCCCACTCCCCTTTCAGCTCTCATTCATCAACTTCGCTAAAACTCTTCTATTCCAATTTACTTAGTGGATCCCACCGATGCAGGATCTCTTCTTCCATACAGGATCTCTTCTTCCATTCCTGTAACGTCAGTAAACTATCCATGTTGCCTAACTCTGGATCGTATCCCCCCTGCACCTCAGCTTCCAGTTCTCTTGAGCCATTAACATACACAACCCCTTTCCGATTCTTTTGTGCTTGAAAAGCAAGAAAAGTTCAAGTTTTTTCCCACCATCTTTTTTTTTTTTCTTTTTAAAGGCTAAAAGTCCCAAATCAACTACTGCCTTGGAACGAGGATTATCCAGGGACCGGTGAATTCATAAAAACTAGAAATATAGTTTTTAACCGCTTCCTATTTTCTTACTGACTAGACTTACTGCAGATAACAATGGAATTCGGACTTATTTTTTTAAAGGCGTAGGAGGGCGTGGAGGTGTCAGATTATGCTTCTGGGTTTACTTTTGACCAGTTTGCTTTTCTGTCATGGCCTTCGAAATTGGCTAAATAAGATTGCTTGGGGACCAGCTAGGCATAATACAGAGGCAATCATTCCAGAGCTAAACCTTGTTTGTTTTTAAATGCAAGAGAAACCAGCAGAGCAAAGTTTCTTTTGCCTGTTGGGCCTCACCAGAAGCCATTTCTAGTCCCTGCCTCTTCTCCCAAATATAAAGCACATGTATTTTTTTTTTTTTTTAGTGTACCTATTTTTACTCTAACAAATGTTGGGATGTCATGTAGAAACTACCCACTGACAATAAGCAGTAGCTGCTTTGATTTAAAAGGGTTGTCAGTTAAGCCCTCAAAGAAGGAAGAGAAAAGGTAGGGAAGGAAAAAGAGAGATGAAATATGAATTTTAAAATATTTACCCCTTAAAAGTTGGGCTATGGGACTTTTTAACTGGAAGGAAAACCAGTCCTAACTTAGTTCAGCTCTCGCAAATATTGCATAAATCAAGGTGGTCCTCGACTTACAACAAATTAATTTAGCGACCATTCAAAGTTAAAACAGCACTGAAAAAAAGTGACATGACTGTTTTTCACCCCATGGTCACCTGATCAAAATTTAGATGCTTGGCAACTGACTCACATTTATGATGGTTGCAGTGTCATGGGATCTGCTTTTGCGACCTTCTGACAAGGAAAGTCAAAATGGAGAAGGGAGATTCCCTTAACAACCGTGTTACAGATGTAAGTATTGCAGTGATTCACATAACAACGGTGGCAAGAAAGGTCGTAAAATAAGGCAGAATTCACTTAACAACTGTCTTGCTTAGCCGTGGAAATTTTGGGCTCAATTGTGGTCATAAGTTGAGGACTATCTGTAGAGAGGCCAAATGCCTCTTTCTGCAGTATTTTCTGGGTAAATGGAAGAGTGAAAGGATTCTTCACAGGTGTGATTTTAACAGCCAAGGGGAAAAAAAGCTGTGGTGTACTTTTGTTCTCCCAACAAAGACACAGGTGGAAAGACACCGTCCTCCTGAAATAATCCTACAAGAATGCTCTAGCTTTTATTTTTATTTATTTTGTTTCATTCTGTTATTTTTCCCAGGGGTGGAAACAAAAGTTCTTGCTGCTGTTCCATTAGGAAAAACAGAATCTCCCTTCTTTGTAACACAACAGACAGCAGCTTAGCAGGAGAAAGTTGTGCATGCAATTGAGGTACCTTACAGATTAGCTCAATTAGTTGGTATTAACCAAAGCCCCGTTTGCTCTAGTGATTAAGGCACCAGGCTAGAAAGCTAGGATGTCTGTGAGTTCAAGTCCTGTCTTAGCCATGAAAGCCAGCGGGGTGTGTGTATGTGTGTGTGTGTGTGTGAGATAGAGAGACTTTTGGCCAGTCCTTCTGTCTCCGCTCAACCCATTTCATGGGGCTATGGTTGTGAAGAAAATAGGAGGAGGAAGGTGTGTATTGGTTATGCTTGCTGTCTTGAGTTATTTGTAAAAAATAATAAAGGCGAGGTACAAATAAAATAAATAAATCCAGAGGGGAAAATGCCTTGTCATTCATTGCTAGCAGTTGTTATATTTCCTTCCTTTATTATTTCAGAGAAATTGCTAGTTCTGCTCCAAGAGGCAAAGGTGACCCCTTGTATCTGTCTGCATATCTATCTATTATCCATCCATCCATCCTTATTACTATTCTCCCTCATATCCCTAGAATTCAGATTATTAATTCACAAATTTTTCTAGGATTCATATAAGAATTGCAATATCTATCTATCATCTCTATCACCTATCAATCACCCTTCCCGCTTCTCTTTCTCTGTGTACGTGTGTGTGTGTGATGTATGCGTGTGAGTGTGTGTGTGTTGGCTATCACCTCTATTATCTATCATCTTTATTACTATTCTCCCTCATAGCCCTAAAGTTCAGATTATTAATTCGCAAGCTTTTCTAGGATTCATATAAGGATTGCAACAAAAAGAACTATAGCAATTATTGTTAATAGTGGCTGACGCTGTTACTGCTAGTATTAAGTCAAAGCTACAAGCGAGCTTCACATCTGAGAGCAGAACTTAAGCAATAACTGGCTGTCGGTGTCACCTCATAAGCCACCTTGCTCTCCAGGCATTTCCTAAAACCAAAAACTGGAGCCGATTCTAGAAGGGAAAGTCGAGAAAGAGCTTGCTTGTATAGGTATTCCTCGACTTGAGCCCATAATTTCTGTTGCCGCTAAGCGAAACATGGGTTAAGTGACTTTTGCACCATTTTACCACTTTTCTTGCCCCGGTTGCTAAGTGAATCACTGCAGTTGTAGTAACATGGTTATTAAGTGAATAACCTGGCTTCCCCAATTGACTGTGCATGTCAGGAAGGTTGCAAAAGGTGGATTACACGTGCCTGGGATACTGCAACCGTCATAAATACGAATCCCGTTGCCAAGCTGACTTTAGAACGTTGATCATGTGGCCATGGGGAATACTGCAGTGGTTGTAAGTGGGAAAAATGGTCGTAAGTCACTTTTTTGAGTGCCGTTGTAATCGTCCCTGAACAAACCGTCGTAAGCTTGCCTTCGGAAGTTGTGGGAGCTTCATCACTTGAGACTTTCAAGAAGAGATTGGATTGCCATTTGTCAGAAATGGTGTAGGGTCTCCCGCTTGGACGGTGAGGGGAGGGGGGCGTTGGACTAGATGACCTACAAGGTCCCTTCCAACTCTGTTAATCTTCTAAATCTGTTAAAGTTCAAGGACTCCCTATATTTGAAAGAGACCCGTCGCCAGAGAGCAGGCCCCCACCACGAAGAAGGCCCTGCGGTTTTTTTCCTTCGCTAGTTCCAACCTAGGAAAAAACGAGGCCTCTCTGCGTAAGCTGAATTTTGTAAAGGACGAGGCGTTTCTTTAACTAATGGCTCCATGAATGGGAGGTCTGCTTTTCTACTAGAAGCCAAGCTCCATTGAACATGTCCTGTACGGTGGTGGGCCAGTCTGGAAAGCTTTCTTTTGTCTTCCTTTTTGTTCTGTCTCATTCCCCCCACCCCTTCTTTTTCCTCGTTTTTTTTCTCCCCTCCACTTCAGAAGAGGCAGTCACCTTTAGCAAAGATCTGAGCTGTTCATTTGCAAAAGGCTCTCCCCTGCCCCACAGGTTCCCCCCCCTTTTCTGTCCTTTTCCACTGCCCCCTGCTGCTTCTCCCCCCCCCCCTTCCTGCCGGATGTGTGAATTGATCACTTGCAGAAGACTTTCTCTCCCTTGGCCCCCTCCCCAGGCTTCTTCCCTGGCTGGTGCAGCCGCGCCCCCCCCCCCCCCCCCCCGCCTGTGACCTGTGCTCCCCAGCCTTTTGAGAAACCTCCTGTTCTCTTAAGTTAGTTCTCCTTTTTCATTCTTGTTGTTCTTGCCATCAAGGCTTGTCTGGGGAAACAAGGCCTGTTGCTAATGAAAAAATAGCCCTAACAATTTGCACCAAGCCTTCCTTTTGAGTTCGTGTTCCTGATCCTTCAGTGTGAATGCCAGAAAAAGTAACCAGGTTAATCTGTTGTGGAGGAAAACAGGAGATACAGTATGCCATAAGGGTTTGTGGGGCGCCATTCCCTGGAACAAAAATCATGGGGCAGAGAACTTGTCCTGTAATTTTTTTAGGGTGCTAGAAGAGTTCATTACAGGTAGCGACGGTCGTACCTAGGAACCAGGCGCCAGGCACCTGAATTTTGATCACATGACCTGCAAAGGGGATGCTACAAAGATTGTAACAGTGAAAAACGGTCAGAAGTCACATTTTTCAGTGCCGATGTAATTTTGAACTGTCAGTAAATGAATTGTTGTAAGTCGAGCACTGCCTGTAATACAATCTAAAAATGAAGCAATGTATTTTTAAAAATCCATGAAAGAGAACTGAAACTCCCTTCTCTATGTTTGATATACACTGCTCAGCTGATTATTATTATTATCTCTTTTATTCATTAAACATGAAATTCAGTCAACTGAACATTTAAAAATGTATCACGAATATCATTGACTGGTGCTGATGGTTGATACGGGTAGCTGCCAACATCCTAGATATCGGCCAAGTATGTTCTTAAAATGTATGATGTTTTGAGTAGTGCAGTTTTTTGCAGTTCCGCTAATGTTATTGCAAGAAACTACAATTATTTCTTCTTCTTCTTCTTCTTCTTCTTCTTCTTCTTCTTCTTCTTCTTCTTCTGCTTCTGCTTCTGCTTCTGCTTCTTCTTCTTCTCCTCCTCCTCCTCCTTCTATTATAATAATAATTATAATAATAATAATTCAATTTGTATTCATTATATAATTTGTGTTATTTATTCAATTTGCATGATGAATAATTCACGGGTCAGCAATGGAAAATAAAAATAGTTTTTGTCCCTTACCTGATGAAAGAGGACCTTCCACTCTTTTTTAACACCCAACTTAAAAGTCAAGCAATTACTCTCTATTATAGATTTACCGCTCTGCACTTCTCTTCGTTTCCTTGGCTGGACATGGTAGTGCCCCATTTGATAAAGAGAATTTCCCTTGTGGCCCTGCTTACTTGCGTTTTCAACCCTCTCACTGTGATAGGCTCACTCCAATTCCCTGCTGTCCTGCATCCATGGTTTTAAAGCAGGAGTCTGGATTTTAAGTAAGAATAGTCCTATCCTTCCCCTCACATTTAAAAACTGAAAATAGATTCTGCAGATTCTCTAAAAAAAAATTTTTTTTGGGGGGGGGGGGAAGTGCAGAGAAGAGCAACTAGCATGATTTCGACTAAATCATACGAAGAATGATTGAAGGAACTGGGTTTGGCTAGTCTAGAGAAAAGAAGGCCTGAGGTGACAGTATAAGAGTATTCCAGTATTTGAAAAGAAGGAGTCAGCTTATTTTCCAAAGCACCAGAAAGCAAGACAAGAAACAATGGCTGGACACTAATCAAAGAGAGAAGCAACCTGGAATTAAGGAGAAATTTCCTAACAATGAGGACAATTAATCAGTGGAACGGCTTGCCTCCAAAAGTTGTGAGTGTTTCATCATTGGAGGTTTTTAAGAAGAGACTGGACAGCCACTTGTCTCAAATTGGATAAGGTCTCCTGCTTGAGTGGGGGATTGGACTAGAACAGGAGTCTCCAACCTTGGCAACTTTAAGACTTGTGGACTTCAACCCCCAGAATTCCTCAGTCAACAAAGGTTGGAGACCCCTGGACTAGAATACCTCCAAGGGCCCTTCAGCTCTATTCTGATTGATTGATGAAGTTACCAGATGCAATAAGGACAGGTGACCAAAATGATGCTTTGCTTTGAAACTGGGCTAGAAGAAGGACCACCTGAAATGTGAAGCAGATTGCCCAGTTATGAGTACAAGCCAACAGGCCTTCCTGTTTGTGGGACAGAAAATTGCCTGACCCTAGGATATGATCCCTGTCTTGGGGTTTTAAAACTCCAGATCATTTGGAGATGGAAATTGGTTTTATTTATTCCAATCCAGATATTTCCCAGAACGAAAATAGCAAGCAAAGCTGGCGTGTTTGTGTGTTTGACCGAGGCAAAATGCTGATATAGGTCAAGGATGTGGAGTGTGGACTCCCCAGGTGAGGAGGCGAAGATCTCACATTGCCATCTTTGTGATTTTCAGTCGCTTTGAAGCTCTCTGAAGCTGTTACGTTAATTTTCAACCACATTTTTGGAAAAAGCATAATAACTTACAGATGCCTAGTGTTCTATTTGACCTTGCTTCAGGACTGTGGACACTTTGGAAGTGATTTGAGAGAAGAGTTTCAAGCCTTCTACCAGTGCTTCCACGCAGATCTAAAAGCAAAGCAATTCTTTCTGGATTGATTTATGTAACTCTTAAAGCAAGCCACAATGTGCTTTCAGGTTCCAGCAAGGGAGTGGCCCAAGCTGAATGAGAGTGCATTTCCCTTGCTTGCAGAACATAAGGAGCTAACCCAGATGATTTTGAAGTACTGGGGGAAAACTTTTCCCCTTAGACCTCAGATTTTCTCTTAAGACAGAAAGTATTCAATTAGATCTGTGTTTCTCAACCTTGGTCATGGCTGGCTGGGGAATTCTGGGAGTTGAAATCCACACATCTCAACTCTGCCAAGGTCGAGAAAGCGCTGGACTAGATGGGCAAACTGACCAGGTTCAGACATTGGATTGGACATGCTCTTACGGTGATTTTATTTGGGCTTCGGGCTGAAAAAGTTTTATGGGAAGGAAGCCACTGCAGTTTTAAACCATGGTTTGGGTTTTGCCTACAAAAAACTTAGAAATAGTTTGAGGAGCAGCTGTGCTTCCTGTTTTTCAATGGCTGTACTCTAAAATGCAAGCTTATTTGAAGTAATATTTCCTTATTAGCTTTTCCTTATTAATTCAGGAACATGAGGGAAAAATAGGAGCACTTTGGGCTCCTAAATGTACCCCTTACACATTGAAAGTACACTGTATACCTTATATGTACACCTATCCATTGAAGGTGCATTGACATAGTGATCTTTTAATATTCACAGACTGAGAAATTCTATGTTTCATTTCGTAAAGAGGGGCTCAGAGGCACATTTGTCATAAGTCTGTTTACTGGGCAGTGAAAAGTCATTTTTGCTTCTGTGTTTTTAAAAAGTAAATTCATTTTTAAATCAAGTTCAAATCCTAATAATTTTGTGGCATCCGTATGGAAAGAGCTCCTTTGAAAAGGAGAGTTCAATCTGAACTGGGATATTGGGATGCCCAACTAGACTAACATTCTAATACAAGGTATGCGAATATTTGGAACTTTTCACAAAACCTGCTTAATTTTATTAAACATTAGAACAAAACAGGACAAAGCAACTTCTTTTTCTCCTTTTGCCTGAACAGCACTTGAGAAAAATAAAGGACTTGTTTTTAAGGTTTTCTGGGGGGTGGAATTCAGAGTGGGCTGATTTTGAAATGGTTGAAATAATGGAGAGGTCAGTACCATAAGGAAGACATTTTTTTCTCTCCCTCTACAGGTAGTCCTCGGCTTACAGCTACAATTGGGACCAGAAGTTCTATCACTAAGCAATGTGGTCGTTAAGTGAGTTGTGCCCAATTTTACAACTTTTTTTTTTTTTTTGCTGCTGTTATTAAGTTAGTTTGGATTTCCTCCATTGAGTCCCCTTGTCAGAAATCATTTGGCATACTGCAGCTGCCCTAAATACATGCTGATTGCCAAGTGTCTGAATTTTTATCATATGACCATGGGGGACGCTGAGATGGTCATAAGTGTGAGGACTGGATGTAAGTCCTTTTTCTTTTCAGCACCATGGTAACTTTGAATGATTGTTAAAAGGAATGATCGTAAGGCGAGGACTATTTGTATTGTGATATCGTGGGTCTCAGAATGTGTAGCCCATCCTGCTAATTTAGTGGGAAAGCTTTTCCTGCAGGTGCACTCAAAATGTGGGCCTGCATGGGTACACACCTACACAAACCAAATACATGAGGCTAAAATGATGCTGTAAAGTATCAGGTTCTTGGGGGGGGGGAATATTTATGGTAGGCAGGAAAGCAGAAAGGGTTATCAAAATTGTTCACTTCAGCCTGCTGTACTTAGTTGCAATGCCTGAGCGCAATTAGATGCTTGCACCAAAGAAGACTTAAGTGTTCTGAGGATGGACAGCATGTTGGTATTTGTGCAACCCATAGAAGAAGAATGCCAGAGACCCTCCTAAAAGCCCCCACCCCCCAAAATCTGAAACATCCATAATCCTGCAACATTTGAAAGATAGTTTTATCTCAAATGCGTCAAAGTGCCATTATTATTTTTAAATCTTCCCGTTCTTAAAAAAAAAAAAAAATCACAGAGCCCTGTGAAGTTTGAGGCCATGATCTCACAATTAAAAAGGAAGGACTAAAGGAAGAGGAAATGCATAGCCTGCCACATGCAACTTCTTAATAACAGAATAGCCGAGTTGGAAGGGACCTTGGCAGGGGTGGGATTCTACCTGGTCGGATCGGTTCTATAGAACCGGTTGTTATGATTCTGCCCAGTTCGGAGAACCAACAAATCTCACCTCTGGCTGGCCCCTCCCCACCACTCACTCCTTACCTGGCATGCACACCATCAAACTTGCCTGCTAAGTTGCTATTTTTCCTTCCCCCTCCCCAACCATCATCTGTTTTGCTGTGCCAGGAGATTTATATTAGTTAGAAAGCAGGAAATCGTTGTATTTCTTGCTTTCTAGCTGATCTAAAAGCAGAGCTGAACCTTCCTTAGGACTGAAGCTTCTAGTTTTCAGTGACGACTCAGGTAGCAGATTGCAGAAAGATAGATCTGTGAATGAATCTGTGATTCTGTGAGCAACTCAATCTGCCTGCCTGCTTTGCCTGATTTTGGGTAAAAGTTGCTCTTTTTTTAAATAAAAAATTCAATATTTACATAAATATTTATAATATTTACATATAAGCCACACCCAGCCAGTCACATGACCACCAAGCCACACCCACAAATTAGGCCATGCCCACAGAACTGATTGTTAAGAAATTTGAATCCCATCCCTGGACCCTTGAAGGTCTTCTAGTCCAACCCATTGCTCAAGCAAGAAACCCTATAGCAGTTCAGGCAAATGATTGTCCAGCCTCTTCTTAAAAACCTCCAGGATTGGAGCATTCACAACTTCTGAAGGCAAGCTGTTCCACTGATCAATTGTTCTGACTATCAGGAAATTCCTCCTTAGTTCTAGGTTGCTTCTCTCCTTGATGAGTTTCCACCCGTTGCTTCCTGTCCTGCCTTCAGATGCTATAGAGAATAGGTTGACACCCCCCCCCCTTCTTTGTGGCAGCCCCTTAGATATCGAAACATAAAAACACTCTTATATCTTTATAATGCAAACAGGTGATGCAAGGTACTATTTGCAAGCAGGACTTGTATGTTGAGCTACTCTTACAGTTCTACCTCCGTGCTGGTTGCCTATGAAGCTCAAATGACCCATAACTGCTTAACAGAAAGTTGGACAATTACAGCCCTTTTTACGACCTGTAGACTTTTATTCCCAGAATTCTTGAGCTGAGGAATTCTGGGAGTTGAAGTCCACAGGTCGTAAAGGGGGCTATAATTGCCCACCCTGGCTTAACATTAACCTGGGATTCCTCTTACGATGTTATCAATGTCTGTGAGTAATGCGTGGGCTTTTCTGCTTTTTTCTCCATAACTTCACTGGCTCAGATAGGCAAAAGAATAAGGGGAAAAAAAGGAATATTCACAAAATTGGGCGTGTGGAATTGGTCACCGTTCAAGTTAGAGTGAGATCTCCACTGGGTTCGTTTACTTATGAAAAGCAGTAAAAGGAAGATCATTTCTCCCCATCAGATCACTAGATCACTTCTTTCCTTTTGCAATCCTTATGACGTGCCTTTGCATGAAAATTTCCATGTTATCCTGCTACACATTTCAGACAGTTAGACATCTTTGCCGGTTCTGAAATAGAATAGCCATCTAGCTGATAATTCAGCACTTTCCTTAATTATCTGGAGTCTCGTGAAAGCTGTATCATTTGATCAGAAGTGGCTAATTTATACGTAAAAACCCACAACCACAGTCCTTGTGCAAGGGCGTGCTGTCTTAATTTTATTTTTTTAAGTGGTGTACTGTAGAACGTAGCTGGACTTGCTGTTTTCCCAACTGGAAATAAGAAAAGTGGAAGTCCCTGGGCTCTTGAGAGATCTGAGAATCTAAGCCAGTAGCAATTTGAGTAACTGAAATATAGGTAGTCCTCGACTTATGACCATAATTGAGCCCAAAATTTATGTTGGTAAGTGAAACCTTCGTTAGGTGAATTTTGCCCCATTTTACGATTTTTCTTGCCACTGTTGTTAAGTGAATCAATACTGCTATTGAGCCTGGTTTCACTCAGTCTATATGTGTACTTTTGGTCTTTCTTGCCTAAAGTCCTACACTTAGGCAAGAAAAACCAAAAGTACACAGTATAGATAGGGTGAAACCAGGCTCAATAGCAGTAACTAGGAGAGGGATCTTGGAGTCTTAGTGGACAACCAGCTAAATAGGAGCCAGCCGTGTGCAGCAGCAGCCAAAAAAGCTAATGCAATCCTAAATTGCATTAACAGACAGATACAATCAAGATCAAGTGAGGTACTAATACCACTCTATAAAGCTTTAGTAAGACCACACCTAGAGTACTGCATCCAGTTTTGGTCACCACACTATAAAAAAGATGTTGAGAGTCTAGAAAAAGTACAGAGAAGAGCAACCAGGATGATGAGGGGATTTGAGACTAAAACATATGAAGAACAGTTATAGGAACTGAGCTTGGCTAGTCTAGTGAAGAGAAGGACCAGGGGAGACATGATAGCAGCCTTCCAATATCTGAGGGGCTGCCACAGAGAGGAGGAAGGGGTCAAGCTATTTTCTAAAGCACCAAAAGGCCAGACAAAAAATGATGGATGGGAACTGAATAAGGAGAGAGATTCAACCTGGAACTAAGGAGAAACTTTCTGACAGTGAGAACAATCAACCCATGGAACACCTTGCCCTCAGAAGTTGTGGGATTGCCATCACTGGAGACTTTCAAGAAGAGATTGGACTCCCATCTGTCAGAAATGGTGTAGGGTCTTCCTCTTGGGTGGGGGTTGGACTAGATGACCTATAAGGTTCCTTCCAACTCTGATTATCTATTATCTGAATCACTGCAATTATTTAAGTTAGTAGCAGGGTTGTTAAAGTGGATCTGGCTTTCCCCTTGTCAGAAGGTCGCAAAAGCGAATCACATAACCCCAGGGACCGTGCAATTGCCATGAATATGAACCACTTGTCAAGAATTTGAATTTTGATCATGTGACCATGGGGAATGCCACAACGGTCATAAGTGTGAAAAAGCGTCATAGGTTACTTTTTCAGTGCCATTGTAACTTTGAAAGGTCACTAAAGGAACTGTTGTAAGTCGAGGATTACCCGTATTGGGGTCGCCCTGCTTATAGAATCACACGGGCTTAAACAGAACCAGGATGCTTTGATAAAATTCACCTTTTTCTGCATTAGATGCTTCAAGCAAACAGCGCATGGTTAACAGCATATCTCAATTCCTTCTTGTCTTCTTTTCTGCAACATTGGCTCAACAAGGACTCGATGTATGTGAGGCATGTTACCTCGCAAGTCAATTACGATTTCTAGGATAAATTCATAGAACAGGGCTATTTTTCAAGAACCTTAAACTTTTGTGCCAAACCTCTTTGAAAGCTTCTCAGAAAAGCATGTTTCAATGAATAATTAAAAAAAAATAGATTATATTATAAAGGAAACCAATTATGCTCAAATACAGTCATCAAAATATTAATGGATTATATGGATATTAGGTACAAAAGAACCTTTGAAATCCAAATTGTTGACTGTATCTATTGCACACTTTCAGCAGGAAAAAGGTATTTTATTGTAACTAAGTGTGTTTTGTTTTGGGGTTTTGTTTTGGTTTTTTTAAGTCTTAATAATTTTAGGTGGTAAGATTTATTGAAATTAAAGATTTTTGGAGTCCAGAGACCACAAATTACTTACTTGCTTACATGCATTATTGAATGAAAAGCTACGTTTTAGTTAGACATTAATAAAAAATAAAGTTGTCATATTTTTCTAATCCAGGTTCACAAACCTCCAGAGATCTGCTCAATGGGGTTTTGGAATCCAGAGTAAGAATCCCTACTACAGGTAATCCTCAATGTACGACCACAATTGAGCTCAACATTTCTGTTGCTAAGCGAGGCAGCTGTTAAGTACATTTTGCCCCATTTTGCTTTTCCTGCCATAGTTGTTAAGTGAATCCCTGCAGTTCTTAAGTTAGTAACACGGTTTTTAAATGAATCTGACTTCCCTTGTCAGGGGGTCACAAAAGGGGATCATGTGACCCCGGGATTCTGTAACCGTCATAAATACATGCCAGTTGCCAAGCGCCCAAATTTTGATCACGTGACAAGCAAAGTCAATGGGGAATCCATATTCCCTCAATAACCATGTTACTAACTCAACAACTGCAGTGATTCGTCATAACAACTGCAGCAGAAAAGGTAAAATGGGGCAAAACTGTTCAGAGTATTGCAGCGTAAACTCAGCACCAGAAAAGTAAACACAGATGGCTGAGAGACTTCATTTAACTTCTTTACAAACATGTAAAGTAAATTTTACAATACCAGTTGTAGATTTCTCCCACAGGGGGCAAAGTCAAACAGAAGCAGACATGTTACAGGCAGGAGCTCAGAAACAGACATCGGTTTCACTTTAGTTCAGCAGGCAAGCAAGACACACAGCAGAGGAGAGAAGCAGTTTCATTTTCAATAGACAGACTCAGAGCTTAACAGAGCTGCAGAGCTTAATATATAGAGCCACACTTAGGCTACTTCTAGTTTCAGTTTCCAAACAGTCCTCATTGGCTGACTTAGTTGCTATGCCTATTCATTGGCTGACCTTGTTACTATGCTCTATTCCAGTTCATGAATATACTCCGACAAAAACTTACTTAGTGTCTTGCTTAGCATAAGAAGTTTTGGGTTGAATTGTGGTTGTAAGTCCAGGACTTACCAATATGTAATTGCAGGGCTGAGGTGCTTGAATGTGGATTATAAGTCCCTTTTTCAGGCTCCATCCTAACTTTGAACAGTCGCTAAAACCGACCGTAAGTCAAGGAGTACCTGTAGTAACTCTTGTTTTATTCACTTGCAGCAGAGTTTTCCAAAAACAGAGAGGCTACCTCCACAAAATTAGGCTGCCAAATAGACCCTTAATTCTGTTTTTTAGTCTTCCTAAATGTTATATTGGCCATTGTTGAGGCAAAGTCAAGGAAACTCCATGATGATAAGTAAATAGCTGTTATTTGTGAAACAAAAGAAAGAAACATGTATTATAAATGCTGGGGGAGATTAGAGTTAGTGAATTTAACCACTATACATATGTATTCTTAAAATCCATACGCAGTTGGAAATTTTGCATATTTTATAGTAATGTGTCGCAACCCCGATCAATCTATTAGGAATACTAGGCACATACTGGTCTTACATTCTAATAGGACATCTTGCAGGGACAGAATAGAATAACAGAGTTGGAAGGAACCTTGGAGATCTTCTAGACCAACCCTCTGCTTAGGCAGGAAACCCTACACCACTTCAGACAAATGGTTATCCAAACTTTTCTTAAAAACTGTCAGTGTTGGAGCATTTACAACTTCAGGAGGCAAGTTGTTCTATTGGTTATTTGTTCTCACTGTCAGGAAATTTCTCCTTATTTCTAAGTTGCTTCTCTTCTTGATTAGTTTCCAAAAAAAATTGCTTCTTGTCCTACCCTCAGGGGTTTTGGAGAATAGGATATGACCAAGGTGTGTCCAAAAAACACCTCAAAGCAGTATTTCTCAATTTTAAGACTTGTGGATTTCAACTCCCAGATTTCCCTAGCTACAAAACTAGCTGGGGATATCTGTGAGTTTAGGTCTCGCCATCTTAAAAGCTGCCAGAGTTTAGAAACACTTGTTTTATAGGGCAAGGCTTAAAAACATCTACCTGTGACATTCCTAGAGCTTGTGTGTTTCAAGATGTTGGTTAGCAGTAGATAATGGAAATTATGTCATCCCGGGAAGCCTGCAGGTATGTCTACAAAAGCCAATATAGTCACACAATGGAATGAAACATAACTCCACCTGTTTCTTTTTAGGTGTGATGCACAGAAAAATCAGGTGGAGTGTTGATCACACTATTGTGGCGGCCATCTTGGCCATACCTTCCAGACATCCCTGGTGCTCCTTTGTGGCAAAACCAAGCCTTCAAAATGTGGATTCAGAATAAATGTAAATGATTATCAACTAATGTACAGTACAAGTCCTGTAACCTCATTCTCACCTGCTGATGTCCCTGTTCCTTGTTCGCACACATTAATAATAGTCAGTCAGTTCACAACCCCAGTATAGCTGCTTCAGCAACGTGTTATCTTTTAAATAAATGGGGCAGTATTTTTATTAGGCCTTCCAAACTGTCACAAAAGAGCGAGAAAAATTTCAAGATCTCCAGAACTCCTCATCAGGAGGTGACTGTGACTAAATGAGACTTTTTGGCTGCATTCTCAAATTGTTTCTTTTTTTCCTTCCCTTCTTTGTCCTCTATCCATTTAGCACCTAGCCTGCTAAGAATCTGGGGGATAGCATTTATTCTCACCTTACTCAAAAGTAAGGAGTGGTTCGTTCGTGGTAGTCTTCTAGCCAGAGGTGGTTATCAGCAGGTTCTGACCAGTTCTGGAGAACCGTTAGCAGAAATTTGGAGTAGTTCCGAGAACCGGCAATTACCGCCTCTGACTGGCCCCGCCCCCATCTATTCTCTGCCTCCCATTGAGTCTCAGCTGATTGGCTGGGTCTTCTTTTGTTGCCCTGCACAGGAGAATGGAGCTGGAAAGCAGGTTAGTGGGGTGGGGAGGGAATCTGGACTTTGCAGTATCCTTCCCCTGCCACGCCCACCAAGCCACACCCACATAACCAGTAGTAAATTTTGTTCAATTCCACCACTGCTCCTAGCGCTCTTTAAAATATGAAACTATCCATCCTTTGCCCCCTAAAAAAGTTCAAATATCCACATCAAATATGTAAATAGGTTAGATATTAGGGAACTGTTATTTCTCTCAATAAAACATCATTGTGTGTATTCTTCTGGAAAAACACCTTTTACATCTGAAATCAGGGAGAAAAGCAGATTTTTTAAAATCAAAATTTGGTTTATTTCTCTCACTGGAACAAGATAGTCATAGAGGCATGGGGAGGGAGAAACAGTGTTACATGGGTCATAAAATGAGGCACAGTGAGTGTGTCACAATGTCATCACTCAGATGACATCATTTTGTCATTGCATACACCATTAAGGCCTTGTACTGCATGCCAATGAATGAGAAAATCATACAATGATTGTGAGGATCTAATTTATGTGGTTTCCCTTGCCATTTCTTAAAAAACTATTTGGAGTTTGAAGTAGAAGAGTTTGTGTTAATGATTAGCATCAGTTTGGTTGTGAAATTAAGTTCCCTGTTCCGGAATTGGCTGTGTTTGCTAATCTCTTTGATTTCTTCTTGGAGAATAGGTGCTTTTTGACTTCATGCAAATCCTAGTAATCCATGTTCTGTGGGATTAAAGCCAGAATCACCAACCTTGGCAACTTTAAGGCTCATGGATTTCAACTCCCAGAATTCCTCAGCCAGCATGTCTTAAAGTTGACAAAGTTGGACATTACTTGCATTATGCTCAAAGATGGGAGTCCAGCCACCACAGAATAGAAAAGTGCTCTGTTTCTGCCATTTCCTTTTGGACAATATTTGCGCGACCAACTCTTTTCTCCATGGACAGTTTCCCACCACAATGATGCTCCACAGCTACTGAACACCAGCGTTACCTCATGGTAGGCGAGGGGAATCAGATCTACCCAAACAGTGTTTGCCTTGCCATAACAAGGATTCTGGAAGCCAGGTTTCAATGAGATTGGTTGATGGTTCTGTTCCATAGTAGAAGGAAATGCTTCCATTTGAAGTGGGCTCCTTTTTTCAATTGGTCTAAACCTTCAGGCAATCTGAGAAGTCTGCGTATATTTTGGCTGCATAAGGAAGTGTCTGGGGCCATTCCAGATATGTTTCCATAGAACTACATGGTCATGGTGATTAAACTCAAGGTTTCTCCTATGTGTATACCACAATATGTCCAAATAATAATGAATAGAATAGAAATAGAATTACGGTAGAATAATAAAGTTGGAAGGGACCTTGGAGGTCTTCTAGTCCAACCCCCTGCTCAGGCAGCAAACCCTTTTCCATTTCAGACAAATGGTTGTCCAATCTCTTCTTAAAATCTTCCAGTTTTGGAGTATTCACAACTTCTGGAGGCAAGTTATTCCACTGATTAATTGTTCTGACTGACTATTGTAATAACAAATGTTATCCCCTAACTGGAATTATTGAATAAGATTGGAAGATTGTCACTGACTCTGATATTCTTCCCAGTCCTGGAACCACTGGTTCTCTTCATCCAGTGCATTAAATCTGATTGCCGAAGTATTTAGTTTTCTATCTCAGTTAATTCCTTCTAGAACTTAACCCACTTTAGGTAACATATTCTATACATGGGACCTAAACTTAACACATCTAGCCAAATGGCCTAGATTCACACAACCTAGTGAAGCCACACAAAAACCATCACTAGGATTAAAAATAACCAAGTTATTTTGTGTTACTGGTTAGATATATGTTTAGTGCTAGCCTAGAGTTGGGAAAGACCACTCAATCATCAAATGCACTTCCTGTTCAATCCAGGTGAAAATATGATCACTCTTAACTACTGTATACGTCTATTTTTCTCACCTACAACTGTTTAATAGCAACCTTGTGTGCTTTGTACACAAAGCATGTTATCTGTCAAAAGAATATGGGTCCTGTGAATATCAGAGGACATACTGAAGCCTAGGCATGTTTAGGTAGAAGGTGAATGAAAGCATAAAATAACACACACTCCCCGGAGACTTGGCCAGGTAATAATTTTTTCAGCAGCTTAGCTATATTTCTAGTGAGAAGCAGGGATGGTGTGATGTGTGTGGAAGGTGTCCAAAAACCCCCCAGCTCCTTAGCTGAGGGATTGAATGATTTGTGCAGGATCAATCAATCTGCTTGCATCTGCTGCTTCTGATTTCCTACTTTCCCCAAAAAACCAGATCAGACATGCTGCTGCTCCATCTATTCAGGTTTCACCCCCTCAACCTAAGAATGGAGGACACGCTTCACAAAAACTGGTTGAAACCGGACCCTTAATAAGAATGGGCAGGTGCAGTTCTCAAGTGGGAAGCTAAGGGCTTCCATGTGTCCTTCCGTCTTTTGTGATCCAGGACCAGTGGTGAAATGCTACTGGTTCAGGCCGGTTTAGCCAATCTAGTTACAAAAATTGCTACCGGTTGACCCCAACCGGTAGTTTAAAAAAAAGCTCCGACGATCAGCTGAGAGGAGAAAGAAGAAAAAAGCGCAGGATCGGCCTTCCCACCTGCCCCTGCGCTTTTCTGTTCTTTATCCTCTCAGCTGATTGGCGCAGCAGAGCCTTAGCTGGTATTTGGAAAACTGTTTGCGCGTTAGGTGCACGCAAGCACGAAGTGCGCGATTACCGAACCAGTACGGAAACTGGTAGAAATCCCGCCACTGTCCGGGTCGCATGTTGGAAAGAAGGGTCAGGAGCTGTCAGATCACAAAAATATTGCGGTAGTAGGGGATGTATTCAGTCAGGCATTGCAACTGTGCCACTGTGCAGTCTGGGTTCCACAATTCCGCCCAGTATTGAAACGCAGATTCCCAAGAAGTCTTCGCTATGACACAGCGAGCACTGAAGACGTACTTACGTTCAGGTCTGCACCACCTACTCTGCGATAGACCTCGTCTGAAAGATGGCCTTTTTCCCTCAAATGCTTAGCAACCATGAAACGAGAAATTAAAACATGGCATAGGTTTAACCTGAGGTGATGCTCCTGGCTCACAAGTAGCTACCTTCAAGTCATCTTTGTCAGCGTGGAGCTTAGGATCTCCCAACGGAGAAAGGACTTTTAACCTGGAACACAAGAGTGAGTAGATAGTCTTCTAGGTAGACTTCCTAGCTCAGTTTAATGTAGGAGAGGGACAGGTTGGAAATTCTTGACGTCTCTTGATGGAATATTTCAGTGATTTTTTTTAAAAAAGCCCTGCTTTTGGAAGGATAAACTATACACCATAGTTTGTTGAGGCTTTTATCCAGCTGTAGTTTTCGTTCTGGACAATAATGATAGACATTGTAGTCCAATTCATTGGAGAGCTGTCCACTGGGAAAAGCTATTTTGCCACAAATTCTATCCTTTCCTGTGTCGGTTATAACCAGAGAAATATCCGTAAGTGGTTTTTGTGGAGATGTCATGAGAGAATATTAGAGAAGTTTGTCTAGACCAGGGGTCTCCAACCTTGGCAACTTTAAGACTTACGGACTTCAACTCCCAGAGTTCCTCAGTCAGCAAAGCTTCCAAGGCCGTATGTGTAAAAAATGGCCAGAAGTCACTTTTTTCCATTGTCATTATAGCTTTGAAAGGTCACTAAATGACCTGTTGTAAGTTGACGACTACCTGTACGTATGTCTTAAACAATTATTTTTAGTTCTAATTTCCACTTTCAGGAGACAGTTCCTTCCAAGATAGCTAGCAAGTAACATCAGTTATTACCAAACAAACTATCACAATCAACAATATCCAAACAGAACAAGATACTTGGCGGAGAGGGACTGATAATGGGAGAAAATCCAGAGCAGAAAAGGACAATTCAGAATGAGGGAACTCTTCAATATTGTTTTTTTTTCCCCTGTCTCCTTCCGCATCTCCCTCCCTCAATGCAGATAACATAAAATATCGGTCTGTTGAAATACTGGGAACCACAGAAGTTGTGACTTAAGTTGGGGTCGTGATCTGACCCCAAAACAGGGAGTTTTTAAAATAATGCTTAGCACCAGCTTCTTAGCATCAGTGTCTCCTTCCGCAGCATTTAGGCCTTAGCCAAAGACTCCAGTTGCTTTCTTTCTTCAGAATATTGGATTGGATATTCAGCTGCATTTAGGCCTTAGCCAAAGACTCCTGTGCTTCTTTCTTTCTGCAGAATATTGGAAATCAAGAGGTTTAGAAAACCGTATATGGAGTAGAAAAAGGGGAGGGAAAATGTATTCGCTCCTCCTGCGCCAACCAAGTTGGCGTGTTTCATTGGCAAGGGATTCAGAAAAGCTTTTTAAAATAATAATAATAAATAATGATACTACCACTAATAGATCAGCTCTGCCTAAAGTTCATAATTCAAGTATGCAGATGGTTCCCACAGAACACGGGACTGGCTGTAGATTGAGCTGGCTTGCCAAGAGGGTCGGGGTAAGGAAGAAGGACCTGGCCATGGTGACTACCTAGGAAGGTGTTTTCTCATCAAACCTAGAGAGCAAAAGGGGGTATTCAGCTCTATGGATCTTCGGTGGGATGCATCAGAGCAGATTTGAAGCAAGGGAGTTTCTCTCACAAATCAAAGAGGCTTTTAGAAACGGGAAAAGACTTCCTAAAATCCCAGAGCTGGTTGTGCCATCACTCTTAAAACCCATGTTTCAGCCTTGTTTCCCTTTTCTCCAGTATTCCAGGATAAAAACAAAAACAAAAAACAGCTGGGGTGCATAAAGGGGAAAGCTCTGAATAGCCTTGGGATGGCGAGAGAGAAAGAGAGAGACATAAAATGGCTGCCGCTGGGCACTTCAGCACCAGCGAAGTGGCGTTCAAATCATAGCTGGGCTCCACCACGAAGATAGCTGGAGACATCAGAGAGAGAATAAGAAAGAGTGCCAAGGAAGCAGATTTCTCAATGGGAGAAATGAAAGTTGAAAAAAAAAAGGGGGGGTGAAGGGTGGACACCCCCAATCTCCCCCCCCCAAAAAAAAATCCCTCAGAGATCGCTGCTGGAGAGTCAAAGCCTTGTAGATACGAGAAAGTGGACAATTTGGGGTGCTCTCTCGTTGTCTGGACCAGAGACGTCACCCCAACAGAAGTCACCCCAACGGGCAGCTGAGCTTGGGGACCAAAGGAAGAGTTTAGAATGGTCCAATCTCAGCTACCCCAGGCCAGAGGAATAATTCCTACTCTGGTGCAAGAAAGCTCCTGTGTAGCTTAGCCGAGCCGGTTGGGTGGGAGGAGAGAGTTAACCACGGCTGTTGGATCATGGCCCAGATCTCTCTCTGTCTTTCTTTTATTTATTTTTTTCCTTTTTTTTCCCAGCGTCCCTTTCTCCTTTGCTCTCTCCCGCCCTCTCTGCTTCTCTCTCTTTCTCTTCCCTCCTTCGCTGGCACTGAGCGTTCATCCATTCCCAGCAAAGTGCCCACCTCCTTCCCAACTTTTTTCGGCCATTATGCCCCATTCCCTCTTTTGTCTCCCTCTCCTCCCTTTCCCCAAGCCTCAAGCAAGAGCCGAGCCCCGCTTGGCACACCCTGGCAGGGCTCCCAACCTGTCGTCCCTCTTGCCCTCCGTGCCAGCTTGACCCCCTCCATTTTCTTCTCTCGCTTCCTCGCCTACAGTCCCTCTCTCTCTCTCTCACTCTTCGTTCCTTTCTTCCCCGCCATCCTGGGCATCTCCCCGCTTGAACCCCGAAGATGGCATCCTCGAAGACCGACCCATCCTGAGCAGGGTGAGGCGTGACACTCGAAAGGCTTGTCTCTCGCGCTTTTCTGTGCCAATTTTCAAAAAGGAAAGGAGAAAGAGGAAAACAAAAAGTTTCTCTCTTGGGTTCAGCCCTGGTGCCGCAGACTTAAGGCTAGCGCCAGGCTAGGGCAATGGGTTTGGGGGTGCTCGGGGGTTACTGTGGGATTGAGTGGGATCAGAGTGAGAATGAGGGTGGGGCTCGGGTGGGAGGATGGGGGTCCCCGAACAAAAAAAGGCAAAGCCAAACCGGGGTTCTTGCGGTGGATCTGAAGGGCCACCTCGTTTTGCTCTCTGTGTTGAGTAGCCCACCAGCAGCCAAGTTGGGACGTCTGCATAATGGCGGACCACGGTTCCAATTCCAGACCCCCCCCAAAAAAACCTCCCTCTGTCCAGGAATGCCAAGGCACCGAGGGCTTCAGAGTTAACCCTATGGTGGGTGGGGGGGAGGCCTTCCCTTCCAACCCCAAGGAAGCATCTTCAACCCTTGGTGGCTCTCAGCTAGCGCGAACCATTAAGGCATGGTCTGCAAGGACCCAACACCCTTTTCTGTGTGACGGCGGGGCGTCCTCAAGATTCAGCTAGGCATGCCAGCAGTTTGCAAAAACCTCTGTTGCCTCCTTGACTCAGCCCTCCCCGAGATTACCCACCTACCCCCAGGCTTATATTCTGGGGAATATAAACCTGAATATAAGCCTATATTCTCTCCTTTCCCCCCTCCCCCCCCCCCCCCCCCCGTAAAATTCTTTGGCCGCAGTGCGGTTGTGTAAGAGAGCTAAGGCCTTTCAGGAATTCCCCCATCAGCCTCCAGGCTGGGAGATCACCACAGGGAGAAGCAGCAGGGGGTGCCTGGAGCCTTGTGTTTCCCAGGGAATCCGAGATCTATCTCGGTGATCGGGTCAGGCAAACTGCGCCAGTGGGCTAGGAGAAGAGTCTCAAGCCCACCCCGGCTCTGTTTTGGGGGGGGGGGGGAGCTTTTTTCTTTTTTTCCTTCTTTTCCTTTCCACGTTGCTTGTCTTTGCCCTTCTCCTTCTGAAAGCCGAATTGTTTTGGAATGCATTTTTTAAAATCCTCCTTAGGAGCATTTACAGCATTGTTGTTGTTGTTGTTATTATTATTGTTGTTATTAATTGATTTTCTGCCAGGGCGAAAAAGCAGAAGAGGAGACCCGAAGGGGAAAAGGAGGCGGGTGGGTGGACTGACCCTGGCAGATCAGGTGGGGAGAAAGAAGAGAGAGGGCTGCACAGGGAGGGAAGGAGGCAGGGAGGGAAGGAGCTGCCGTGGGTCAGGCCTGAGCGAGAGGAAAAGGCATCGCCGCGTTGAGAGGAGCCATGCTGGAGCTGGCGGGTGCCATAGGCGATGGATCAGCACAGAGAGAGGGTGAGTTGGCATGATGCCAAGGCCTAGGCGGTCGTTGCCTAGCGACCCAGGTTCCCTTGGCAGCCAGGCTGCCGTTTTCACTTTCATTAAAGGGTGAGGGAGACGAGCGATGGGAGAAGAAATGGGGAATGGAGCGGGGGGGGTGTGTGTGTTGGGGGGGGGTGGAGGGAAGGAAAGTGGGGGCGGGGGGCAGAGGTCAGGTGAGATCTCAAAAAGCTCCCCTGCGTGGCCGAATTGCGTTGGGCAACACCTTTGGGACTTGCCGCGAGCGACGGGCACAGATTGCAGGGCAGGCTTCGGGGTGCCAGCCAGGGGCGGGGGGAAAATTGGGGGAGTCCTCTCCCCTCCCCCCACAACAGAAGTGGGAGAAGACTAGAGTAATCCCAAGGAATTGCCTGGGTGGGTGGGGATATAACCCAAGGGCTTGAGGCCTTCCAGTTCCAACTAGACTGCATGGAAGGGAGAGAGAAAACAAGGTTGGGGCCTTGGCTGGAAGAACCCGGGTGCGAGGTGACTCCAGACTTGGCCCATTTCAGGGATGGGATTGAAGGTCGAAAGCTATTGTTATCTTGGGGGGGGGGGGTCTTTTATATTCCCTCTCCACCAAAAGCAGCTTAAAAAGCACCGCCCCCCTTCCCCCCAAAAAGGACACAACCTACCAAGTTGTCCCCACCGTTGGCACCTTCCTGGCTGTTAATTTTTTTTTTAAAAAAGCCAAAGGCGTTTCTTTTTACAGCGTAAAGCAGAAGGTGCAAAAGTTGGCAGAGGGGGGCAACCCTTTTGTGTCGGGACCTCGGGAGCAGGTTAGGCAAGGACCCCCCCCCTCCAAAAAAAAAAAGATCTAAATTGCATTCTGGTTTCAGATGGGAGTGAATTTTGACTGGCTGGCTGGCTGGCTGGCTAGCCCCGACCAAGTCAGGTTGCTTTATCTGGATGGGTAAGAAGGTCAGAACAGCAGGCTGGTACCCCGGTGGCAGCTGGCAATTAACGGGGGTGATTGTCTGAATAAAGGTTGGGATAAAAAAAAGGAATAGGAAGACGGGGCCTGGGGGGCCTCGAGGGAGGCCAGCTTGGCACAGATTTTTGGCAGATAACAATACAAGGCAAGGAGCATGGCTCCCCCGCTGCTCATCCCCAGCATTTTGAGGCCAGGTTGGCCAACAGAGAAGGGCTGGCAGGCAGGCAGGTGGGGGCAGAGGGTTGGCTGGCTGGCACTCTGGGGGCCAGCCTGCTGGCGGGCAAGTTGGCACAGCATACCGCAATACAGCGTGATGTGAATTCATTAGAGGCCAGAGCGAGAGAGCGAGACAGGAAAAGAAGGGAAGTCGCGGGGGGGGGGAGGAGAGGGAAGAGGGAGGAATGGGAGACGGGCACTGACCCAAAGGCCAGACAATGGCAGCAGGTAACCATGGTAATGCGCCCGGCTGTGCCAGCCTATATCCTGAAGTGGGAAGAAAACGATGCAGGCAACTCCGGGGAATTGCCCACCCGCCCCTGGTAAAGGGTGTGGAAGAGAGAGGTGGGCTATTGTCTCTTTCCCTTACGTTCCCGCTATCTGCAGGCTTCAAGCGTGTAAATGGTGCCAAGGACGGCTTCCCTCTCCCCTCTCTTCTGCTCCTATGTGCCACTTCTGCTTCCTTGGCGGTTTTGCCCTTCTTTTCCCCACCTCTGGCTAATCTTCTCATTCCTCCATTGCTTTCGGCAGCGGATTAGCTCCCCCAGTTTCTCTCTGCTTTCCTCCTTCCCCCCCCCCCCTCAGCAAACCTTGCAGAGAGCCCCCCCCCCCCTCCTCGCCCCGCTTTCTTTCCAGCCAGCCTGCATCCATATTGCATTCTCCTCTCCAGCTCCGGACTCTCTGGTGATGCAGCAGCGCCTGAGGGAGGGAGGTGGCACTGTGCCCAGATCTCAGTATTCCTCTGCTCTCACGTCCCTGTCTCCTCGCCATTGTCTGCCTCGGTCTTTTGCTCCTTGCACCACACTGCATCTCACTCCACTCCCGCCTCCCAGGCCACCATTACGGCTGTCTGCCTTCTTCTTCCACCTTCCCAGGGTCGCTGGCTCTGTTTTCTTGGCCACCTGCACCCAGGATGCTCTGAGAAGAGCTGTACCACTCTTTGGCTTCCTTGCCTTCCCCCCCACCTCCCCAATGCAGCCAGCTCTGATGAGGATGCCTTCCCAAGCTGTAGCTTTAAGACCCCATCTTGGCTCTTGAAAGGTGGAAGTGGAAGGCAGAGAGACACAGAGAGAGACAGAGACAGAGAGAGAGGTATGTCTCAGTTTTATTTCTCCCATTGCTATTTTTGCTTTTCATTTGCAGAAAATCATCTAACCCATTTTCCGGGCTAGCCCAATAATGGAGTCATAAACCAATCAAATGTGCTGGATTTGTGCCATGTGCTAGGCCATTACAAACCATGGTTACGTGAACCAAGCTTAACATGTGTGTGTGTGTGAAAGCAGTCATTCGGGCTGGAACTAAGCAGGTTAAGAACGTGCAAGTCCATAACTATGTGCTCATTGATCTCACTTTCAATCCTTCCTGCATGTGTGACCCGAAAACCTTTAGCGTTCTTCAAATTTGGAGCACATTACGTGAAGATCCAGTTCCCTTAAGAAGCCCACGATGCTGAGGAAGGCAGAAAGAGGGTCATCAGTGAAGTGGATGGAGATGGCTACAGCCGTGATGGCTACCCTCTTGGAAGAGCTGAAGGAGATAGATCACCCTGGAGAAGATCCATCTTTGTCGTTGCTAAGAGTCAACTCCAACTTCTAGATAGAAGAATTCTTGGCTGCAATGGGAGAGTAAGGGCAGAGCTGAAACTGTAGGGCAGAAATGTCACTGCAAAAACGTGATGCTTCTCTGGTTCCATATTTCACCACGCAGCGTAAAATCCATTTTAAGAAGTAGTGGAAGCAATGAAAATCCATAAAGATTTCCTTAAAAGGGTGGCGGGGGGGTTGGTTATACTGAGTCACTTCATACGGTACCTCCACATGGAGTTGCCTCTTGGGTTACTGGAATTCCAACACATCCTTGCCCACACATCTTCTGCTGAGGAAATCGTCCCCCTACATCAGGAAAATGCTATATATATATATACACACCACGAGAGAATGAAAGCTTTTGCTCACAAACTCATGCTTTTAGATAATGAGTTCATGTTATAAATATTCCTTTGATTTCTCTTGAAATCCCTGTGGGATTTGGCCTGAGAAGAAATGTCCACATCCATCATGAATTTCAACAGCAGAGGGTAGATGGGATGAAGAAGCTGCAAATTTTTGCTTGCAGTTACGTTTTTCTGTACTTCTTCCTCTGTGGTTTGAAGATGTACTCCTTACTTCAGAGAACCCTGGTTGCCTTTAGACTGTGATATTCTCATGGGTATCTGCCCACCATTTTTTTGCCCAGATAACTATGTAATCCTGTGAAATCACTCACTAACCATGCTTAGTGCAGGGACTTGCTAAGGTGTGTTAAGCCACAAATGGAGACATCTACCTACCTACCTACCTACCTACCTACAGCAGAGCCTGCTGTGAAGACCAAGTTATTCCAAATCCAAAACTTCAGGTATTCACAGGTGACTCCCATGAATTTTCCAAAGAACCATAAGGCAAGACAAGAAACAATGGATGCAAATTAATCAAGGAGAGAAGCAACCTAGAACTAAGGAGAATTTTCCTAACAGTGAGAGCAATTAACCAGTAGAACGGCTTAACTCCAGAAGTAGTGGTTGGTCCCTCACTTAGGAAGAAACTGGACAGCCACTTGTCTGGAGTGGTGGTGTAGGATCTTCTGCTTGAACAGGGAGTTGGACTAGAAGACCTCCAAGGTCCCTTTCAACTCTGTTATTCTGTTAAGCAAAGTCTCCAAACCCCATAATAAACTCACCATCTCTGGTTTCAACTGTTTGCTTCTTGGGGGTTGGTATCTATGACCACATGCAGAATCTCTTAATTGTCTCCATCCACACACCATTCTCACCCTCCATACAAACACACATTGCGTAATTGCAACCAGCCCCGAAGCCCAGTGCAATTTTAACAGCTAGGGTGTTGGGTTTGAGTGAGAAATGTAAATTCCAATTCCTGCTCGTCTTTTTGACGTGTGCTGTTGTCTCAAAATCAGTTGCCTGATAATTGACAAGGTTGTGAGCGGGGTTCCCACAATCCTATGCAATTTGACCGTCGTGGAAGGTGGGAAGGTGCGAGGGAGATGGACAGAATTTAAGACGAGTCAGATGACCTTGGGTCTTTGTGCTTCTGCTTCTGCTTTTGGACAAAACTAAGCCCTGTGAAAATGGGAATATTTAAAGAATTGTGACACTGTAGTCTGTGTTCTGTGTAAGACTCAAGTTGGGTAGGCTGGGTTTTTTTTTTTTTTCAAACTATGTTTCCAAGGGCAAAACAGAAAAAATTCTCTTGAATAAGGCTAATTTTCTATCACTAGAATTTTGTTCTTGGTCTGGGGTTCTGGGATTTAGCATTCATGTTTTTTTTTTAAAAGCAGGTCCCACGTTCTGAAAATGCCTCGACTAGTATCAAGGCTGGAAATGCATTAACCTGGGATTGTCTTTCTCATTCAGTTGGGCAGTTTCTTTTCGAAACTACTTCTCCTAATATCATTATTAATTTTTTTATCATAGGTTGGAAAGCAGAACGCCCGTTAATAACTGAGCCTCCAGGAAGACAAAAAATGACTTACAGGTAAGATTTCTTACAACTTGAATCATCATTAACACCACATTTTGCACTTTTAATAACAATAACGCTTAGACTTACACATGCTGCTTCACAGTGCTTTACAGCCCTCTCTAAGGGGTTTACTGAGTCACCATGTGTCCCCCAACAATCTGGGTCCTCATTTGACGGACCTCAAAAGGATGGAAGGCTAAGTCAACCTTGAATTGGTCAGGATTGAACTCCTGGCTGCGGGCAGACTCAGCCTGCAATACTGCATTCTAACTACTGTGCCACTACGGCTCTTTTTAAAAGGTATTCTGACTTTGTGATTGGGCTTGTCCATCTTTTCTGCCTAATATTCCCTTTTCTCAGGTGGGTTACATCAAGGTTGCATCAAGTAAAGAAAGATTTATATTTCTTTGTTGGATACATATCCCTCCATTCCTTTAGAACAGAAGTGGGGAATTAAGGCCCCTTTATGACTTGTGGACTTCAACTCCCAGAATTCCTGAGCCAACATGGCTGGCTCAGGAATTCTGGGAGTTGAAGTCCACAAGTCATAAAAGGGACATTGTCATAAAAGGGCCATTGTTCCCAGGGCTGCGATTCAACCGGGGTAACAACCGGTTCGGTGAGCACGCGCTTTGCATGCGCACAGCATTTGAAAAACACTGCTTTTTCAGCTCTAAAACTTACCTTCTGCTGCAGTCCCCCTGAGTAAATCAGCTAAGGAGTGGCAATCCTCTGAACTGCACCAAACAGCTAAGCTGAAAACCCCGGAAATAAAGGGCAGAATAGGGCAAGGGTGGGTGGGTGGATGGGGTCAAATTGTCGCCATTGCTGCCAGTTCGCCTGAATCAGGCCAAACTGGTAGAATTCCACCCGATTGTTCCCCATCCCTGATCTACGGGATAGAACAACTGGACTGGTACCCAAGAGTAAAATCCAAAATGCAAAATTTACGTCTCACTCATTGTTGGCTGGGGAATTCTGGGAGTTGAAGCCCACAAGTCATAAAGAGGCCATCATTCCCCATCCCTGCTTTAGGAATTCAAGGCAACGTAAAGAAGACACACACACACCTGCCCAATTTTGCCTCCCCACAACAATCCTGTGAATTAGTGAGCTGAGAGGGGAGTGACAGTCCTGAAGTCACCAGACTTTACAAGACATGAGTCTCCTTGGTCCCATCCATCCACTACACTAAACACTACACCACGCTGCGGGTGTAGTAGATGTCCCTAGCTGTGCAGTTCCAGTCAAGGGTGCCCACAATGTCCTACTTTCCTGTATTGGGAATTCATGTAGTTAGAACAGTACGTATTTTCCCTTTCCTCTTTCAAATCCAAAACTTCTAAGGACTCAACAATGCTTCAAGCCTCAAGGCATAATCTGTGTCAGTCTTCCCCAAACTAGTGCCTTTTACATATGTTGGACTACAACTCCTATCTTTCCCAGCCTCTCCATGACAATATAGTGGTATCTTTTCCTGGGGATGTACCGAAGGCAAATTATCTGAGAATATGGGGAGGGCTGTGTTTGGTTGTCTACTTGCAGATATTTCATTACCCAAACTAGGTAACACCATCACTACTGATTAAGAAATGGGGTTTGCTCTCGATTTATATTCTAGTGTTTTGCCCTCTCAATGTTGATGGAAGCGATTTTAGTGTTTCTTTGATTGGGTTATTTACTGTTAACTTGTTTGGCCGTTCCATTATTGAGTATTGTTTACTTCTGGATTGTTGATCTGATGTTAACCTTGGTGTTATCTGAGAATGGCTTCCCCCAAGCACTGGTTTTCAAATCGACTTTCCAGATTGAAAGACCTCTTGATGTTGGAGTTGACCTCTTTCTGGCCAGGCTGGTTTGAAAGGGTGTGACTTGAACTCCAATATCCTTGGAAGGCACCATTTTGGGGAAATGTTATTCTAGTTTCAACTCTGTATTTAACAAAAGCCTATTAGTGACTCACTTCTTCATCTTTCCAATATTTCCCAAATTCCCTTGGACTGGATGGGCTTCTTGCCCATATCAAGCAAAGCTTGTTATAAAACATAAGTTTATAACACCAGGGGATTGTGCATTGCACTGGACTTAATACTTTTCGCTCTTTCTGCTCTCAGCAGAAGCAACCCAGTCATTTCAGTAGGCTTTAACTCCCCCCCACCCGCCAAAAAAAAAATGTAGGAAGGATTGTACTCAGTGTTAAACAGGACAAGGGAGATGCATTTAAATGTTTAGCTCGCTGCCTTAGACCAATATTTTTCACTAGATTTATCACTTAGCTCAGCACCCTTATGATTGTGCATAGGTCCTATTATAGGACATATGTGATGAAAATTACATTTATCTGCTGATTATAAAAGCCCACCCACCGTGTAAATATTATTTTCATGTTTCGGTTGATTCGTGGCTTCCTGTTCTACCTGGTAAGGAATCAAACCTTTCTTTTTACCTTGCCTGAAATATATTCCAAATTACTTCAGTTAGTAAGACTATCCAGCATGGGGAGTTAACACTCCTTTCATAATTAACTACTTTGATGTCCTTGGTGAACCTCTGGCTTAAGTGGAATTTGAAAAGATCATTCCCAAGGTTTATGTAGTTCACAAAGAAGGAGTCAGGCTATTCTCCAAAGCCCCTGAGGGCAGGACAAGAGGCAATGGGTGGAAATTAATCAAGGACAGAAGCAACCTAGAACTAAGGAGAAAATTCCTAACAGTGAGAACAATTAACCAGTGGAACAACTTGCCTCCAGAAGTTGCAAATGTTCCAACACTGAAAGTTTTTTAAAAAAGATTGGATAACCGTTTGTCTGGAATGGTGTAGGGTTTCCTGCCTAAGCAGGCAGTTGGACTAGAAGACTTCCAAAGTCCCTTCCAGCTATTCTATTCTATTCTATTCTATTCTATTCTATTCTATTCTATTCTATTCTATTCTATTCTATTCTATTCTATTCTATTCTATTCTATTCTATTCTAGTGTTTTATGTTTTTCAATGTTGTTATAACTTTGAATGGTCACTAATTGAACTATTGTAAGTTGAGGACTACCAGTACAGGACAGTAGAGGTACTCCTGGACATACAACCACAATTGAGCCCAAAATTTCTGTTGTTAAGTGAGACATTTGTTAAGTGAGTTTCTCCCCCTCCCCCCCATTTTATGAAATTTCTTGCCACAGTTGCTAAGTGAATCACTGCAAAGCTCTTAAGTTAATAACCCGGTTGTTAAGTGAATCTGGTTTCCCCACTTTGCTTGTCAGAAGGTCGCAAAAGGGAAATCACATGACCCCCGGGATGCCACAATGGTCATAAGTAGGAACCATTTGGCACGAATCTGAATTTCGGTCACACGATCACGGGGAGGTTTCTGCAAAGGTCGTAACTCTGAAATGGGGTCCTAAGTCATTTTTGTCAGGGCCGTGGTAATTTGGAACGGTCGTTTGCAACAAACTGCCGTAAATCGAGGACTGCCTGTCGAAGATTTGGTAATGTACAAGTCGAAAACAGGAGTGCTTGTTTCGATTTGCTTGACTTCTGAAGGTGCGGTGCCTTAGAATCGGACGCCATGCTTGAGATGAGAGTCTGACTCAAAATAATGTGAAATGATGACTTCCTGCGATTTGGAAATCTAACCGAAGTCTCTGCTCCCCTGCCTACACCATGGTGGGTTTGCCCAACGAGCTAAACGAATAGGAATTAAAATGGGGATGAGAAGGTTGGGGTTCAGCTTGGGAGATGGGGAATCCAGCTATTTTGTCTTTGTATGTTGTGAGAATTAGGCCGATACGGTTTATTTGCCTAGCCCCTTTCTGTGTGTCAAGACAGAAAGAACAATTGTGTTTTGCTAATGGACGTGGGGGTTTGGGATGCTTCTTTGTGGGCTAGACTTGACTCCCAAACGAAGCCTTGACCGGGACAGAGGGGAAAAAAAACCCAGGAATTTCCCCTCTTGTTTTTTTTTACGGGCCTTGGTGAGTCCTCCTCAAGGCCAAGACTTCCTTCGGTAAAATGGCGTCTCGCTTTTCCAACCAAAGCGCAGTGTCTTTCTTTGCACTTCCTGAGCCAAACCTCCCGCTCATCATCTTACCTCTGCCTCTGTGTAAATGCAGCTAGGAAATAAGACAGAGGATAGGATCAAATGCCCCATTCTAAAGTCTGCATGCAAGTTCTGCCTGTTCACGGGACTGAAAAATCCCTAATTTTTTCCGCCCCCTGTTCTCCTTTTCCCAGCCCAAAAAAAAAAAGAAAAGGTGGGGGGAGAGAAACCATCCGAAATCAAATCTGTGCAGATGGATTTTTCTGGAAACGTTTTCAGGTGAGGGTTTGAGATCAAAATCCTGGGCTTTCCTTCCCCCCCCCAAATAATGTAGGGATGACAGGTATCTCCATGGGAGATGGGGAGAACTGGTGCAGGGCAGGGTCACACTGAAACGTTAAAGCTAAACGTAGCAGCACTAAGCAAAACCTCCAGCCGCTGCCTTTGTATTGCCAGAGATTTTTTTTTTCCCCCTCAAAGCACAGCAACTGCCTCTTCTTTGCTTTACGTGGCTAAACTTACAATGTCCTTACTCAGAGCGAAACGCTGGTTGGGTAAGAGCTCCCTCTTGCGCATTTTCCCTGAAATTTTCATTCTTTTCAACCGAACGGCTTGCCTTCTTCCTCCACAATGGCCTGTCCTTTTTTTTTTCCCTGGGACCTGATTACGGATTAACAGAGTTGGAAGAAGACCTTGCAGGTCATCTAGTCCAACACACACACACACACACACACACAAACAGGAGACCCTACACCACTTCTGACTTGAAAGTGTTCAGTGATGAAGCTCCCACAACTTCTGAAGGCAACTTCTGCTCCATCGGTTGATTGATTGTTCTGTCAGAAAATTTCTCCTAATTTCCAGGTTGAATCTCTCCTTGTTCAGTTTTGTTATTTATTTATTTATTTATTTATTTATTTATTTATTTATTTATTTATCATAAGCTTACAATACAACAGAAACAAGAATAAACATGTTTAAATACAAGAAATAGGAACTAATAATTGGGGACAATAGGACAGGGATGGTAGGCACGATTGTGCGCTTATGCATTATTATAGTTTCCATCCATTATTCTTTGTCTGGCCTTCAGGTGCCTTGGAAAATAGCTTGACCCCCCCGCCCCCACTCCTCTCTCTGTGGCAGCCCCTCAAATATTGGAAGACTGCTTTCATGCAGTTTTACAACCAGGTGGAAAGCTAGCCGCATAAGTTCTCAGAAGTAGCCCAGCCCCTTTGATTAAAACAGCCAAGGCCAGCAAGTTGACATCTGCTTGCAGCATTTAGCAAATATTCCTCTGCTGACAAGCAGAAGAAGTTACTGGACAATAACTGCCTGAACCAAGAAGGTTGCATCCCAATGACAGTCAGCGAACCAGAGCGCTGGTGTAATGCACACTCAGGGGAGCTACACACTGAGGTGTGGTGGGAAATTTCAAGGGAAGATCTGAGCATCGAGGGGGTTTGCAGCATCATATGCCTTGCACACCTGCAGTCGCACATTGCCACTCACACTTGCAGTGGTACACTTACCTTGCCCACCTATAATTATATAGGTGCCACTGCAAGGGTACATACAGATTCCTTATATCTCTGAAGTTGTGCACCTGTCACCACACCCGGAATGATGTGTACCTTGCACACCTGCAGTTGCACACGTGCCACCCACACCTACAATGGTACATACCTTGCACGTCTGCAGCCGCACACATGCAGGATATGTGTGTGTGTGTGTGTGCGTGCGTGTGCGCGCACATATGTATGCCGTTATATAGATGCATATGGGCAATTTGCAAAGGAAGTCTGCTTGGACTAAGCAAGGATTGTGAATAGGAACAGGAGGAAATTTGGAGGAAAGAAAGAGTTGGCCAAGTCCAGCTGGAAGGCTTCAGGCCTCTGGGTGAGTTTTCCTCTTTGGAAGAGATTCTGGTTTATTTCACAGACCCAATCAATGAAGATCCTAAAGCCAACCACAAGCTCATAGACTAATGCAAAGTGAAGCAATGATAGAGCTGGTCTTGCAACCAAATCATAATAGCAATAGCAATTAGACTTGTATACTGCTTTACAGCCCTCTCTAAGCGGTTTACAGAGTCAGTGCATTGCCCCCAACAATCTGGGTCCTGGATGGAAGGCCGAGTCAACCCTAAGCTTGGTGAGAATCAAACTGCTGGTACTCGGCAGAATTAGCCTGCAATACTGCATTCTAACCATTGGGAGGGAGGGAAGGAAGGACAGTAGCAAACACACTAAGACTTATACACTGCTTCCCAGTGCTTTACAGCCCTCTCTAAGTGGTTTACAGAGTTACCCTATTGTCCCCAACAATCTGGGTCCTCCTTTTACCCACCTCGGAAGGATGGAAAGCTGAGTCAAAACCTTGAGCCTGGTGAGATTCGAACTGCCGAATTGCAGTCAGACAGCAGTCAGCAGAAATAGCCTGCAATACTGTACTCTAACCACTGTGCCACTGCAGGTATAGCAATATCAAAGGTTGGTCTTCTCTTCTAAAATAGCCTTTATTCAGGCCAGTGGACAATTATCCCCCAAGAGCTCTCGAGCCAAGATCCAGATCAGCTTTCACACTAGCCACGAGCGTAGGCCGGATGCCCCATTTCCCTGCCAACCAGGCCCTGAGCCCTCCTGGATTCACTCATCTTCCTCAAAAGGGCTGAGCTTCCACCATCTCATACCCTGAATGTGGGGTTTTTTTTCCTTTCCTCTCTTTTTTCACTCCCCCCCCTTTCCCCGCCATGCTTATCCATGTTTTCCCTCCCACAGCATTCCAGGTTTCGTTGCTTCTCCTCCTCTGAGGCGCCGTTATCTCCTCGGCACCCGCAGGTCACCCAGCTGGGCAACGGACCCCCCCCTCCCTTCCTCAACGTTCTTCCACTCTTGGCTCCTGCGTTGGCTTTGCCGGTTGCCATAAACCCGTAGATCCGAACTTGCGGTACCACTGCTTCACACAAGCTCGAGTCTGTGGGTATGTGTCGACCTTGGCCAAGTTCTCCCCGATGCGTCGCGATGCCGGACCGGCTTTTCTGGAGTTGGAGCGTTATATAACCATCAGTTCCCCTTGAAACTCGGACAAGAGCTGAGGTCCTGAAAGAGGGAAGGAAAGAGTCTGGCTGGCAGCTTCTACTTCCTCCTTGGCTTTCCCGTCTTCGTCGGAAGGGGCCTGGAGACGTACCGAAACCATCACCGGGTTCAACTTTCTCAGTAGCTTAGCTTTCTTTTTTCAAAAAAAATAATAGTCGGAGGCAGTAGTAGGATTCAAACAAATTTTAATACCGGTTCTATGGGGGTGGCTTGGTGGGCGTGGCTTGGTGGGCGTGGCAGGGTAAGGATACTGCAAAATCCCCATTCCCTCTCCCCCACCCCACTAACCTGCTTTCCAGCTCCGTTCTCCTGTGCAAGGCAACCAAAGGAGACCCAACCAATCAGCTGGGACTCAGGAGGCGGAGAATAAATGGGGGCGGAGCCAGTCAGAAGTGGGATTTGCCAGTCCTCCGAACCATTCAAAATTTCTGCTACCGGTTCTCCAGAACTGGTCAGAACGTGCTGAATAGATCACCTCTGGTCGGAGGCCTGAAAAAAATGTGCCTCCAAGGGTGTGAGGCTGGTGAAGCCTGCTAAAAGGGGCTGCTTTCCAACAGCCTTGGGAGGGGT
The DNA here is from genome assembly GCA_023653725.1 of Bungarus multicinctus. Taxonomy (NCBI): domain Eukaryota; kingdom Metazoa; phylum Chordata; class Lepidosauria; order Squamata; family Elapidae; genus Bungarus; species Bungarus multicinctus. The sequence continues at coordinate 7,690,830 of CM042835.1, read as the reverse complement.
AGGGGAGGTTAGTGGGAGAGATGCCTGCAGTGTGTGCCCTGCATCGGGGTCTCCAAAACTTGGCAATTTTAAGACTCGTGGACTTCGCCTCCCAGAATTCCTCAGACAGCTGGGGAATTCTGGGAGTTGAAGTCCGCAAGTCTTAAAAAGTTGCCAAGCAGCGTAAATGTTAAGGGTTACCGAATCCCCCCGCCCTTGTATTAATTTTATTTCTTGCTGATGTTTTCTAGGCTGCTTTACTCCCAATGACTCTGAGTGGCACTGCCCAAAGATCTTCCTTTTCGTGAGTCAGCTCTGCCAGTTGGACCATTGGGAGGCCCCCAGAGGTGTTACAGGGCCCATGGTTAATCCTGCAGTTACTGTCTGCTGGCAGGTAGAAGTGAACAGGGATGCAGACTGCCAGGGGTTGTCTGTGTGCTACTGGCACAGATTTGATAAAGACTTTTATCAAATGTATTTTAATCTAGTTGTTTTATTATTGAAATAATTTACAGGCTGCCCCAGTCAGTCTCAGTTCTGGGAGGTGAAGAATATAAAACAAGACAAAGCCATGTTCTTATTTTGTGGATGGCTAGGAGACTAGTGATAATGAAAAAATTAGATTAGATTAGAGACAGACAAACAGACAGACAATAAATGATGGATGGATAATGGAGGGGATAGATAGATAGATAGATAGATAGATAGATAGATAGATAGATAGATAGATAGATAGATAGGATAGATAGATAGATAGATAGGTAGATAGATAAATGATAGAAAGATAGATAGAAAGACAGAGACAGAGACTGTAGTGATAGTATAGCTAGGTAGGCCAGCACGCAGACGATAGATATGCTGTTGTGTGCATGTATATGTGCAAATGCCCGTGCACAAAGATACACACATATTTATTCAAACCAACATGTTTGTATGCGTGTTATCAAAAACCCCAGACTAGAAGTGGGGAGTTTCCCTTTCATTCAAAACCACTTTGAAACCTTGGCATTAGTTCTCCTGCTATAAGCCAACCTCTCTGTTTTATTATTAATTAGACAGCAAGTTTTCTTGAACTTTGGACCAAACTGACTACCCCAGTTATGTTCGGACAACAGAAGTAACCTGGTTCATGAATTAGGCCTTTTTTCTTTTAGTTCCTCAATGCATTGATCTATAGACAGGCCAAACAGGCAAGGTTTCCAGAGTTAAACTACAGCAAAAGCACACAAAGCCAATGGTAACCAAGGTTATCATGAGGTGTTTGCTGGAGCTTCACCAAGCCTGGTTTAATGAGTTCTCTCCGTCGTGTAGCAGAGCTGTGTGAAAACCTTGCAGTCTCTTACAGCTGGATCTTCTAACTAACACACCGCCTTCTTCAATCTCCCTTGAAACCAATGTTCCTCCACAGGACACCTGGGAAGCTACCTTCTTCTTCCTCGTCCTCCTCATCATCTCCCACCTGCCAGGATTCTCTGCGTGCCTCGTGTTGAGGTAGTAGGTTGTATGGTTGAGAATAACACCATCAGGAGATAACTATACAGCCTCCTAGCTTTCCCTGAGGCATCGCCATACAGACAAGACGAGACAGGTTGGTCCATTTGGCATTGGATGGTCTGTCAGCCTTCATCGGGGTAAGTAGAAGCAACTTCCTACAGCTGGAAAGAGTTGAGTGGGACCTTGGGAATTTCCAACCATCTGTCATGCCCCAGTTGGACTGTGATTCCGAGGGAGAGGTGGAACAGCTGACAGGGAGTGGGAATGTGGCTCTGGTGGTTGTGGAGGAAACTGGGGAAGGGCACAGGCCGGCTGGGCATTCAGAGGAAGACCCAGCCCCCCCCCCTTCTTCATCCTAGGGCATGCAGGGAGGAACGGAGACGGGAGCATTGTGGCTTACGGGGGAGGAAAGGGCCCTGATCCCCTTCATGGGCTGCAGCTGAGAAGGCTGTTTAAAAGAGCAAACTGCGCATGGCAAAGTTACTGGAAGCAAAGCATGCATTACCTTTGTCAAGGTTTATCTGGGTTTTGGTGTCCTCCCAACTGTGGGTGTTATTATCCTGGTCTATCTTGTTAATTATTTCAGCATGGTTTGTGTTGGTTTTTTTTATTTCTACTTTATCTGTATTTTGGGTTCGGACTGCATTTCTTCCCTTTGTAGACTATTTTTGGAAGAGTTTGGTCTCCCGCCGAGGATAATTGGACATTGTGGGCCAAGTTGGAGGCATTAAAGGGAATTTATCTACTTTGGTGACTTTGTTATTTTTGTGCCACACCCCTTTGGGTCATCACACCATCCCTGAGCAAGTACCAAAGCATTATTTATAGCATTGTTTATAGGTTGTGATTTTGCACAGAAGTTTTTTCCCAAAAGGCAACTGGGGGAGGTTTGTTTGTTTTTTTTTCTTAGAAAACGTTTCGCTTCTCATCCCAGAAGTTTCTTCAGAACTGGAGAAGCTTCTTGGATGAGAAGCAAAACGTCTTCAAAGAAAAACCAAGTCCAGTTTGCCTTTTGGGGGAAAAAGCACCATTGGGACAACCATGACCTGGATGATTTGAGAATCTCCCTGGACATTTTGCCCAGGAATAATTAGGCTTAACTAGTGTTGGCCATAAGCTTTCCTTCTGGCTTTCTTTCTTGAAAATGTGCAAGTCAGCTGACACGTCAAACCTAGACCAACGTATTAAGAAAATTGAAAATGCCTGTGAGAGGAGTCACTTCCATGAGTGTGTAAATGAGATGCCTTTGTCTCACCACCACAACTCCTGCTGGCTTTGGAAGCACCCAAAATATAAAAATAAAATCCATTTTTGAAATGTGTTGGTCCCAGAAAAAGGGTGGTTTCCCAGAGATCTGTTTCGAACCTTCATCTCTCTGGGGGATGGCAGGGATGGGGTGGGAGAGCCACTTTAATTTGTAAAGTTACTTTAATTTCAGAAACTGCACATTTGCCGAGTCACTGTTTTTTTAAAAAAATAAAATAAAATGACTTGCGCAACTTTGTGGTTAGAAGAAGTGTTTTGTTTTGTTTTTAAGCAAAGTTACATATTGTGCTGAGGAAAACGCCGTAATGTAATTCTGTAAATTTGTGGGGCGATTGCAGAATTCAATGCTGCATTATGCATTGCAAAATAATCACAGTCGGGTTCCTTCCTTCTATCCCGACCCCCGCCCCTCAAAAAAATTGGCTTTCTCTATGGAATAGCCAGGTACATTGATGATGTACATGTAGCCTTCAACTTACAACTGTTCATTTAGTGACTGTTCAAAGTTACAACGGCATCAGAAAAAATGAGTTACAATCAGGACTTGCGCTTGAAAATGGCAGGATCCCCCATCATTACGTGATCAAAATTTGGACTCTTGGCCATTGATAGGTGGGTGCCGGAGTCACGTGGTCTCCCATTTAAGACCTTTCCACCTGGCTTCCAACAAGCAAAGTCACTTAACAACCATATTATTAATGGATGTAAGTGACTCACTTAGGCACAAAGGGGTCATAAAACTGGGTGCGACTCGTTTAACGACTGCTTTGCTGAACAGTGGAAATTCTGCTCTCGGTTTCGGTTGCAGGTTGAGGACTACCTGTATGTCCCATTCGGCGAGCCCAATGTTTAGAACCTGGATAAGATGCGTGAGAGCAAAAAGGTGAAGTTAACCCCTTCCCAGCGTGAATGGCATACTTGTCATGTATGTATCCTGACCCCCAGGGCGGAAAAACGGGTAGAGGTATTCATGGCACGGTATTTGCGGAGAACGAAACAGATGGAGGCTGAACAAGCAGTCGTGTGAAATAGGAGTAGGTCAAGGGGGAAAGCACCCTTGAGGGTCTCAAGGGGTTTTCCTTAACTTCATGCTTTATGCTGCCGAGGACCTCAGCTGGCATCTCTACAAACAGGGTACGAGGAGACCAAAAATGCGATCAGGTAGTTTCTCATTCAGCAGGTTGTTGGAATCCATCCATTGTTTGAACACGGCGTCGAAACGGAGTGATTTCCGCTCAGCCAGATGTTTGGTCACGGAGGGCAGGAATGGTTCTGTACCAACTCTTGGGGTTTGACGTGCTGTGTGGATCCACGCCTCGGCTCTGCTCCCTCCTTCTCCCCGTCCCTCGCAGCCACATTTTTTTGTCAGACTGGCAATTCTGCAAAGTGGGAAGGGGTGGGGGGGGGAAAGGGATCGGTGAACGGAGTTCGGTCGCATTCCCCGTAGAGTGGAAGAGAAAGAGAGAGAGAGAGAGAATTTTTGGACACTCCGTAGACATTCGGAGGGCTGGACTTTGGGTTGGGTGAGGAAGCTTCTTCCAGAGGAATCGATGCAGGGCGGGAAGGTAGGCATTCCCGCTGCCTGGGAACGGCGAGGGTGGAGTCCCTATCCGAGGCAATTTGTGCAAACGGTGAGCTTGACAAAAGGTGCTGGAATCGGAGGTGGCGATGGGTTTGGCAGTCTTCTTGCAAACCGCGCGAAGGGCTCTTTGTTTTGCCATGCGAATTGTCCTTGTTGTGTGCCGTGAGTGGCTGTCTGGGATGTGTGTGGAAGCTATATTATGGGATGTAGCCTTTGTTAAGAGCACAAAGACCTTGCAAAGAACATGAGTGGGGCTAGGTAGCTGCGACGCGCGGGGGTCAGGCAGGTCCAACTGGCACAGAGCGCGGACTTTTTTTCGGCCAGCTCTGTGGGCGGAGAGGGGTGGCTTCAGTTCTACACCGGATGCTTTGTGTGGGCTATAATTGCTCTTTGTGTTGTCTCCGAGCGGTGCCAGGTTGTGTACATCAGTGTGGGGCTCCTGCTCTCTCTCTCTCTCTCTCTCTCTCTCCCCCCGTATATATGTAGTTAATGTGTTTTGCACATGCATAATAAAAAGCATGAGAAAATGGCCTGCCTTGATTTGAACAAAGGTCTTGGAGTGGCTGGTCAGATACTTTCAGCAACATAAGAATAGGGCAAGGATGCAACAATTAAGCACGTTGGTCCTTGGCGTCTAATGCTCAGAGGTAGACTGCCCTTGAAGAGGAGGCTCCGCTCTGTTCCCACAGTACAATCCTCCACGGACTCTTCCTCACCTTCTTTTCACCTTCTCTGGCCCGCTGCCCTTCTCCTGGCCCTGCTTCGTGCTCCAGGGCGCCTCCCTCCCCTGAGATGGTGGCAGTATTACAGGTGGAGCCTTTTCCATCCTGGGCCCTGGCACACCTGTGCCCAGCGGTAGAACACCCTTGACCTGTGGCACTCAAGGGGCAGCATGATAATACGTCTGGCCCCTGATGGCATGGAGAGTTTGCATGGGGCAGGGCTTAGGATCTGGGGGAAGAGGGGCTTGCCTTCTGCAGGCAGAGCTGTGGGGCAGGGTCTTCGTCCCTGGCACCCTGTCAGTGTGCCCACGTCTCTTGGGCACGGAGTGCAGGTTTTGTGGGCAAAACCACACCTGGCTCTCTCACCTGCTGCTCATTGTCTGGCTCAGCTGCTATTTGAATTTTTCCCAGCCAGCCAGCCAGCCTCCTCCCTCCCTCCCTCCTCCTCCTCCTCCTTCTCTCCACCGCTCCCTCTTCTCCCCTCCTTCTCTCCGCCCTCCCTACCGTCTGGATCCTGCAAGTCTGATAAAGTTGCATTCCGTTCCAGACAACAGCCGCATTGCGTTGCCACAGCATAGACAGTGGCCCAGGGAGAGAGGAGAGAGAGAGACAGAGACAGAGACAGAGCAAGGCAATGATGGGGAGACAGGAAGAGAGAGAGAGAGAGAGAGAGCATCCATCCATCCATCCATCAGTATCCCTCGTCCGAGCGGCTGAGCTAACACCAAAGGCAGAGGGAACGGCCACCCACCGAGGAAGGAAGGCGGATGGCAGAGAAGACGCCAGCAGGTTAATCTTTCCTCCGTGGGGCGCAGGAGTTCAGTAGCCCTTGAGCTGGTGAAATTGGCAAGGGGGTCAAGAGGACCAGCAGGGCAGGGCAAGGGAACGGAAGGGGAAGGCGGGGAGGGGGGGGCAAGGAACAGGTGATGGAGAACAAGGGGCGGGGGGGTGGGGGGGGGAAGAGTTTGCCCGGGGCAACCAGAAGGGGCTCCACGGAGGGTCTTTAAAGGGTGCTGGCACGGGTGGGGTGGCAGATGGCTCAGAAACTGGGAAGTCTGCGCAGAGGGGTGAGGAGCCGGCGCGTGGGGGGGGGGGGGGGGGGGCAGTGACGGGGAAGAGGAAGGACAACGACCCCAGAAAGGAAAAGGGGTGTGTTGGGGGGGGGGGGATTGCTGCCATGGCTGCAGAATGCCATCTTTGAGGGGCAAAGCTGGGCAGGGAAAGAAGCGCGGCTTGTCTGCAGTTTCAACAGTTGCCACCTGGGGCGACTCTTCTGGAAGTGGCATGGGCATTTCCAGGGGTGCTGCCTTTTTTTTTTTTTTTTTTGCTTTTTGCCCCCCCCCCCCCTTTCCACGGAAGCAGAGATGAATGCCTGGCACCTTCCTGCCCTCCCCCACCCCCCCCAAAAAAAACAGGTTTCCTTAAGGGCTTGCTGTCCATCCATCCCTCCATCCCCCCGACCCCTTCCTGATTGGAATATTATGCCACCCCACCCCAGGTCTCCCTGGGGATGGACCCTCGCCTTTCTCCACAGACAGCGGGGCGCACCGCTAAACGGGCGTCGAAAAAGGCTTAGTCCTACTTGGATGCAGACACGGACCTCGGCGGCCACACCCACCCGTGGGGTTACAATTCCCAGGCGCCTTGTTCTCCACATCCCTCTCGCAGCAACACCCCGGGTCTTCTCCCTCTCCCTCTCTAAATGGGCACAGAGCTTCGGAATAGCCCACCGCCACCCAAGAAAGAGGGGGGGGACGGGGAAGGTGCAGACCGAAAGATTAGACAAACGGTCTCTCTCCCTCCCTCCCTCCCACCCTCTCTCTCTCTCTCTCCCTCTCCCCGTCTCCTCTCTCTCCCTACTCTCTCTCTCCCCTCTCTCTCCCCCCTCTCTCTCCCCCCTCTCTCCCCCTCTCCTCCCTCTCTCTCTCTCCTTCTCTCTCCCTCTCTCTCTCCCCCTCCCTCTCTCTCTCTCTCCCCCCCCCACAATCCATCTCCCAGTGTTTACATGCCAGGAGGAGTCTATACGCCCTGGGTTGTGTTTGGTTGGGCAGGTGGATGCTGGAGACGTGTGCTGGGGCCGAGTGGCACATAAAACGGGGAGAAGAAGAGGAGTAGGTCCTGTCACACGCATGACATGTGCCATTTTGTACACGCAGGCAGCGTGGCGGGCAGGAGGAAATGTATTGTTCGCGAAGAGGGCAGAGTAGTGGAAGGCAAATGCGGGGGGGGGGTGCTTTTGTGTGCTGCTGTCAGTGCCAAGGTGAATGCATGGGGGTGGGGGTGGGGGGAGAAGGAGAGCTGGATGAGGAAGCAGGCAAAACCGAGGCATGCTATGTGCAAAACCAGGGGTGTAACTGCCAGGGAGGCGACAAGGATGCTGCCACCCTGTGTATAACAGCCGCGAAGGTGCAGAGATCTAATAGGGTCTTGGGCAGGACAGGCGGCACTGGACACGGAGACCTGCTGGGCACCCCGACTGGTGCATTTCTGCATGGCTGCAGCAGTAGTAATGGGGCTGAACCAGGGTGCTTTCAGGCAGCGGTTGTTTCCCCCACCCACCCACCCGCCCCCCGGCCACAATTTGGGATGGACGGCCGTTAGCTGTGAAGAGAGGGAGGGAGGGAGGGAGGGAGGTGCGGGACACACCTCTGCAGGGAGGGGGAAGCTGAGCGAGAGGATGATGCGTTAGCTGTCCGGGCCTAAGGGAGCTGCAGAGGGATGCCAAGATTGATGCTCTGTGGATCGAAGAGATCTGTGTGTGCGACGCCCTTTCGGGAAACCTGCCCGTTAGACGTTCTTTGTGTGGCGACCGAAGTGGCGGTTGGCTTTGTGCGGTGGCCGTCGCCACGAGAGGCCAGCTCGGCCGGGCGAATGGAAAAGGAGCAAGCCTTCTTGGGCATTTGAGGAGGAGGAGGACTGGCCCAGACACCAGACCTTTTCAGAGGGCTGAATTTTCTCTCCTCTGTGCCTGGGTCCACCCCTTCCACTTAACCTGGCGGTCTTAATGAGCCCGTTTGTTGGGTTTGCACCCTACAAAGGAGTCCAGGGGTCGCTCCGTGCCTTAAACCCCAGAAAAGAAAGCTTGCTGTGTGGGAGGAAGAGACTAGCTTTCTGGCTGCTAAGGCTATGCCAGGGGTCTCAGCTCTACCGCTGGCCGTTCTCCTGCTCTCTTTGGCCTTCCGTTGGCGGCGCTTCGCACACAATGGCCACATTCAGCCCATGATTTTCGGCTTCCGCCTCAGAGGCTGGCCGGTAACGCTCTGGCCAAAGCAATTCCCCCCACCCCCCCCTCCCAGCTGTCTCTCACCTGCCTCAGAACCGTGTGGACTTGCGGGTGGCGGTTTGCGTGAAACAAGGCGGGCGAGTAGTTCAAACCAAGGGAGGGGAAGGGACTGTCCGAAAGTAAAAAAGAACAGGACAACTTCTAAGGATGCCAAGGTTGCAGGTAAGGACACCCCAGAAGATGATGGTGGAATATTTCTCCTGTAGGACTTGGACTGGAATTCACCTGCCCTCCCTCTCTCTCTCTTTCTCTCTCTCTCTCTCTCTCTCTCTCTCACACCCCCCCCCCACTTCTTTCCAGGAAGTTCTTCCCTGGATTGGAAACCATCTCAAGAAGAGATGTTTCGTTCTGCCATTTACAGCAGACACCGCAGCTGTGTCTTCGGCCACTTTCTGGAACATTCCAGAAACAAGGTCCCACTCCCCTCACAGACACACACACATACCCTTCCTTGGCAAGCCAAGGAGCCTTTCCACAGTCAAAGATGTGCCACCATTGCCAAGGGCCCAGAGCGGAGACCTGAACCCTGTCCCCTAAAGATTGGTGTCAACTTGTACCCCACCCAAAGCCTCTCCGTTGCATCTTCTTGCTGGGCCCACAAATGACCCAGTTTTCGTTCTCTGGCATTGACCAAGTTGCGGACACAACGAAGTTTGGCTCAAAGAGGCACCCTTAAAAAAAAAGCTTTCAAATAATAATTCTTTTCAAATGTTTAGTGGGCCATCCACAAAAAAAAATTAATTCTTTTTTTTTTCCCTAGCCTGCTTTTTTTTCCTCTCCCTTTCCTGGATATAACCATTCAGTCATTACTTGGTTATTTCATTCCTACCATCATCTTTTCATATCACCTGTTCTTACTTTTTTTAGCCTTTTTAAGCTTCTGGTTCTTTATTTAACTAAGCAGCTTCGATCGATCCCACCCATCTTGGATTCCTCTTGAGGGAGGGAGGTTTTTTCCTCTTTCAACTCCGCACGGGGCTTTTTAAATGATGATAACTCAAGACGTGTGTTTCTTGCAGTAGCTGCAAAAGACATTTCCAGGAATCTCTTCTGACAAGGCCTGTTCTCAGCCTCCATAACTGGGCTTAGCCTGGGAGACAGAACTTGTTGCAAAGGGAAGATCCAAGGCTGATGGAATGAAGAAAGAATGATGGTGGCGACTTATTTTTTGGCTGCATTTGAGCTTGGTCGATTGCTGATGGAAAGAAACAGAAAGTTGAATTACGAAAGGAATCTGGGTAGTTTGGTCTCCCTTGTCTCTGACCATCTAAACTCTTTTCCCCCAACAGACTCTTGAAATAAATAGAGACCTTGAATGCTCCTGAATGCAAACTGGTCCAGATATTCAAAACACAATCCAGATTAGGATGAGCATGAGTTGCAAATCCTTTGGCCAAAATCCCCATCTGGGTTTGGAGCAAAGTTCTCTTCGAAAGTAGCAGGAGGTTTGCTTCCATTTTGAATATTTAAAACAGTGGAGGTGGGGGTTTAGAACCAGCTCTGCTGAAGCTTCTCCAGGGTTTCATACTTTCTGCCTTTTGATCAGAGAATGGTGGACTACCATTCTAACTACTACTAACTAACGGTAGGAGAAGACAGGTAACTTAAGGTGAGATACGTTTTTATTTCTCTCTACCAGCTGCTGAGAATTAAAATTTTGCTTCCTCTTTTCATTCTTGGTTCCCCAGCTTTGAAGCGTGTTTGTATCTCATTTTGCTGCTTCTTCTTCTTTCCTTTCCCAGGTTAAGAACTTTTCTGCAGAAGATACCTGTTCCTTCCTTTCGCATCCATTATCTAAACGGCTTCTTTTCTCCTCCCTTCCCGGCATCTTCTCTGTCCCTGAGACCCTTAACCTGTGAGGAAGCCCAGAGGTCACAGGTGAGGGCCTTGGGAACTGAGTGGGTTGTCCCCTGCCAACAACATGACGGCTTGGTTGCACCAGGATGGAGTCAAATGGAGGCAGTAGACCAAAAAGAAGAAGTCCTTTGGTGAAAAGATAACAGCTCTTCCAATCCGTGAGAATTGTGAAAACAACAATTGTTTTAGCTAGGCGGGGGAAGGAGAGCTAAATGTCTCACATACATACACATAAGTAATTGACATCGAGGACAAGCTGTGACATCTTCACAGGAATGGTGGAAAACATAACTGTTCACGTAATTTGTGTGATGGCCACTTTCATGGATGTGATTGTCCCTGGCCCTGCCTCTTGCAAACACTGGGTCCACTATGGGAGCCTCAGCCCAGCTGGTGAACATCCCAAAGGTTTTTAATTCCACCTCCCATATTCCCTAGCTATAGCCATGCTATGGGATACGGGGAAGGGATCAATCTGAGAAAACGGGTTTGCTCTGGATTGTAAGAGCTGACCTGGTCCTCAGGCAGAGATTCCTTCCCCTTTGTGGTTCTCCCAGAGAGATCTATGGACATTCTATTGAACAGCAGATCCCATTTCTGATCAACCTGGCCAAGAATTTAGGCAGATAGCAGTAAAAGCCCCTTAATATTAGGATGGATCTCATGTCCTCAGCCTTGCTTTAATTGGAAACACTATGGAAAAGGGCCCCCTTTTAGAAGATCCAGAGCGAGGTCATAGTGAAGGTGCTGGACTTTATGGAATCTGAGGTCTTGGCTCTGCTTAGCTACGGGAAACTCATTTGATGACTCCTGATCCACGAGACTCTCTCAACCCTACAAGATGCTACTGTGGGGGAAAATAGAAAAAAACATGACATATACATCCATATTCATGTCAATATTTATACATTGAAAGTCAAAGAGAAGATGTATCCATATTGGTGTTTCTCAAGCTTGGAGACTTGACGATGGGTGAACATCAACTCCCAGAATTCTCCAGCCAGCATTGCTGGCCTGGGAGTTCTGAGAGTTGAAGTCCCTCTCCCCCGCCCCCAAATTTTCAAGTTGCCATGGTTGAGAAACACTGATCTGTATGTTAGAATATAGAACAGAAGAGAACAGAACAATATAGATTGCAATAGAATATAGAACAGAACAACAGAATAGGGAATGGAATTGGAATAGAATAGGAATAGAATGGAATGGAATGGAATAAGAGTTCTTTATTGGCCGTGTGATTGGACACACGTAATTTGTCTTTGGTGCATAAGCTCTCAGTGTACATAAAAAATTACATTCATCCAGAATCATAAGATACAACACTTAGTGATAGTCATAGGATACTAAATAAGCCATCAAATCATACCAGGAAACTAAATAATTACTTTGGAAAGCCAGTTTGGGATGGTGGTTAAAGTGTTGATTGACCCAGATTTAATTCCCCCCTCTAGCCCCAGGATTTCCTTTAGAGACTTTAGAGCCAGTCACAAAACCCAGCCTAACTTTCAAGATTGTGTGCCACTGCCACCCTGAGCTGAATAGGATCTACATGTAAAATAGCTGAATTTGAGGGACATCCAGAGGGGACTTACCACAAGAGCTACGCTTGTCCAAGGCTGGTTGTGACAAAGCCCCAGCAGCGAAAGTCACTCTTTAAGCCAGAAGTCCCCAAACTTGGCAACTTTAAGACTTGTGGATTTCAAATCCCAGAATTCTCCAGCCAGCATAGATGGCTGGAGAATTCTGGGAGTTGAAGTCCACAAGTCTTGAAGTTGCCAAGTTTGGAGAGCCCTGCTTTAAGCTGAGCTGGGTGAAGGAAGCAACTTCTTCTCTCTTGAAGGGAGCAGGTTTGACAGATGCCTCTGTGCCTTCGTGGCTCTTTGAGGGGAGGCACCATCAAATGCCTGATCCCTGCTTCTTAGCAGGCCTCCAGTTCCATTGTTCCCCAGAAGTCCATGGAGTTGTGAAAAGATTTTAAAGGGCATTTTTCTTCTCCATTAAAGAACATATTGTCAAGGTTTGCTTGCCGGGTTTTTGTTTTTGGCAATAACCCACCACGTTCCACAGCTTTTGTGCAGGTAAAGGTACGTTTGCAATATGAAACAAAAAGAGAGATTCATTTTATCTCACACATCATTTCTCCTTCCACAGTCTTAAAACGGAGCCATCGTTGTTGTCTCCAGGCGTGAGAATTGTTTGCAAGACAGTAAAAATGGGCTTTGCCAAGAATTATTTAAAAACATAATTAGGACATAGAATCATAGAGCTGGAAGGGACCCAAGAGATCTCCTAGTCCAACCCCTCCTCCTCAAGGCAGGAGACATTATACCATCCCAGTCAAAGGGTTGTCCAGTATTTTTGAAAACCTCCAGTGATGGAGCATCTACAACTCCGGGGAGAATCCAAGCCATGCCATTGATTGATTCTTCTTGTGGCCAGAAATTTTCTCCTCATTTCTAGGTTGGATCTCTTTTTAACATGTTCCCACCCATTATTTCTTATACTGCCCTCCCGTGCTTTCTGGGATTGTGGTTTTATTGGGTTTGTAAACCACTTTGGGGGATTTTGCAAGATGCAGCAGTATAAAACCCCATCCTGTAAATAAGTAGTATTTGCTAACAAGGTTTCTCAACCTTGGCTGTTTTAACAGGTGTGGACTTCCAACTCCCAGAATTCAGCTATGCCCCACATCTCTTAAAGTGGCCAAAGGCTGAGAAACACTGAAATAGCTCCCTCAGCTTTGGTCCACTTTTGCAGAAGATGTGAAGAACCTCACCACCAGTAGCCAGTTTGCTGTTACAATGCCAGTCATTTTTCCAACCTCTAAAAGGGATAGGCACACCAGAGACATGCCTGTTGCTTAGGGACCACAGAAGAGCCTATACAGTTGTCTCAAACAAGAGTTATTTGTGGGATGGGTTGACGTTGACCATCAGTGAATCTTGAGACCACTTTCCTCAGTGCAACTCTTCCCCAAGAGAGTTAATTCACAACACCATCAAGCTAATCCATGCATCTACTGCAGGGGTCCCCAAACTTGGCAACTTTTAAGACTTGTGGACTTCAACTCCCAGAATTCCCCAGCCAGCCTTTCTCTCTCAATCTCCTAAAGTGGAGAGAGATTGCAGAGGAAGGGATTACAAGAGGATAAGCTATGTTGGCTGAAGAATTCTGGGAGTTGAAGTCAACAAGTCTTAAAAGTTGCCAAGTTTGGACACCTGATCTACTGGATGGTTGAAATAATGATCCAGGAACATGTTCAGGCAGGGTAATGTTCAGCTAGTGATGCATAGATCAACAGACACATAATTCTCATCTCTACATCCTGAAAGGGCCTACAGAGGGCAAGAGGTATATTCTCCAGATTAGAGCGATTTTGGCAGAGGATTAAGCATCTCAAACACGCATTTTCCTGGAATTGGAATTGGAACAGCCTCAGCAAGATTTGAGTTTAGTGTATCTGTTTTGGTTTGGGCTTAGGGAAAGTTGGTTGCCTTAGATGCCAATTAGAAGAGAATAGGAATAAGAATAGGATATTTATTGGCCAAGTGTGATTGGACACACGAGGAATTTGTTTATGGTGCATAACCTCTCAGTGTACATACCAACAACAAAGTGATAAATCATAAACCATAAGATACAATTATAAAAGATACAAAACAATTGATAAAATACCCATAGGAGAAGGTAGTAGGAAAGATGAGGTGTGAGAAATAACGAGAATCAGTTCTCTGTTAATTTATAATTACCAATAATATTAAGATAATAATATTAGGGCAGCATAGTTACATGACTTTAGAATTGACTTTAAATTTATAACAATACATGTAAATGTCTTTTTTTTCCCCTTGGGACCCAGGTTCCTTGATAGAGTAATTAGTGATTCTCAAAATATGAAAAATTGACTGTGTCTAGACTAGAGCATAATTTGTGAGGCACCTGCCCAGAGTCTTCCTAGAATGACCAGCCATAATATATCTTTGGGCTGCAACGGCAGAGGAAAAAGGAAAGGACTTTGCAAATTCACTTTTACAAGCCAAAACCAGCAGAGGGCAACATTCAAAGGTGTTCAGCAGCCAAAAGGATTTAGCAAGAGTGACAGGAGGAATCCTTGGGATTAGAGCTTGTTTTGAAATGGGTATTCAGTTTGGGCATGTGAGGTTGCCCCACCTCTATACCACCTTTTGTATGCAAGAGATCACAAGACAGCTTACATCCCCGTTAAAACAAACTTTAAAAAAAGACTGACTGCATCTTACAAGGGTTTTTTAGCCCACGCCATTTAAAAATATAAATATAAAACTAGGGAAAAGATAGACCTTAAAAAGGAAACGTGGAGGCAGAAATAACTCATGCGCATCATAGACAGATGCATCAAAGCTACTGCTGCCTCTGCCACAAATGACCAACACTCATTGTGCATGGAGTGCAAAGAGAACTTTTCCAATTACACCATAATAAGACAACTGCTGGCTGAAAAAAAAAATGCCACTTCATTCACTCCAGAAGGGTGTTATTCTACGTTTTTCCTTTGGAGAAAACATACCAGAATAAAACGCTTTGCTTTACTCTGAAGAAAGCTTTTGAATTCTCTGCAGCTATTAATGAAGGAGGCAACTTGGCTTGTTAACGATTAAGAGTTTTCATATTTCATAATTCAATAGCACTATCAGTCATCAAGTGACACTTCATGATAACTTCAGTCAATGATTCAATCTCTCCTACATGGGAAGAGGCTAAAGAAATCTTTCAAAAGGAAAATCACAGCAAAAGGCCTCTGAGTGTATTTAGAACACATCCTTTTGCAGGGTTTCCACTTACCTGAATCCACAGAAATCCGTTTCTTATGCTAAACCCAGCTTGCCCAGGCTCCACAAACCCCAATTGTGAAAAGACAAGCAATGTCAGTCATTACTTGTTACTGAGCCCTTGATACCTTTATGTTGCAGGTATAAATTGACAATTTGGGATTTACACTAGCAACTGTCCCTGCTCGTTTTTGGATCTGACCTCATCCAAATCAGATCCTTTGATTTGCTTTTTATTTCTTCATTGCGTTTCTACAACCACCCATCTCATCCGAGCATTTTTCTGGGTGGCTTACAGATCAAACCTTTTTGCTGGCCAACTGCCTGGTCTCATTGTTGCAATGAAAAAAAAAATGCAGAGCCTGACCCAAAATGCCCCAGAGAAGATTAACCTGAGCTTTATACAGAATTGAATCCTTTCCTTCCCACAAAAGGACCCCTTTCTTCCTAGAGAGCTGAGAACGCTGGGAATTGTAGTCCTAACAATGCATCAGATGGAAGGAGTCAGAGGAAGTTTCCTGCAGCCCAAATTTTGGAGAACTACTTGCAATCTTCCTAAAGGAATGCATGCGATGGGAGTTCCCTCCCCCCCCCCCCCCCCGAAGAGTGGTTCACCCCTTCTAACCCCAAAGATTTGAGACCCGAAGCGTTTCTCCATCTACAAATTAGGAAATCAATCCTCTCCTTTTTTAAAAAAGATCACATCCGGCTCGGTCGCTTGATGCAATTTCTGAGCAACAATAGATAAAATTGTGCAACTTCCCAAATTTTAACCCCGCCCACTCCCTCGGATGTTTTGGTACTTTCTCATCCGTGTGTTAACCCGAGCCAAGCCAAGGTTAAATGAAGTGCTCTTGCCTGCTGCGGGAAAGCACACACACCTGGGCTTTCCCCTACTCGCAAACGGGCAGGTATAGACTGCAGGGAAAGCGGTACTGAAAACCAGACTGAGTTGGGAATTGTCAAGGACAAAAGGCTCCAGGTAGATGCGGGGGCTGGGTTGATGATGCAGCCTTTCTTTTCTTTTTATTTTTTCCCCTTCCTTCTTTCTTTCTTTCCCCATCCCTGATCGATCGCGTTGTCATGGTTAAGATTACCTCTTGCCATCTCGGTCCTTCCCCACCACCACCCGGCCCCCCCTCCACCGTCCGTCTGTCGGTCTCTAAAAGATTCGTTGTTTTTTTTTCCCCCTCCCAGCTTCGAGTAGAACTGTCTGGTTTCCATGGAGACCAGAGTCTGGCTTTCGAGATCCTGCATCTTTCCCATCCTAGCTTTCTGCACACGTAACAGCGCTTGACTGTCACCATGCCAGGAAAATCCAGAATTGCAGGAACCCAGGGCAGCCGCTGCTCATCTTGTGACAGCCTGGAGAATTTCCTCCCTCCCTCCCTCCCTCCCTTCCTCTCTCTCAGCCTCTTTTGTTTCAGCAGAGAGCACCTAAGCATTTATCTATTTACCTGTGGGAGGGGGGTGAGAGAGAGAGAGAGAGAGACAGACAGACAGACAGAGGCAGAGAGAGGAAGAGAGAGATGTGGAGAGGGAGAGGGAGGGAGAGAGACAGAAAGGAAGAGGGGAGGGAGAGGGAGGGACAGAGGAAAAGAGACAAAGAGGAAGAGAGACATAGGGAGAGGGAGGGAGAGAGAGAGAGAGAGGAAGAGAGACAAAGAGGGAGGGAGAGAGACATCAAGAGGAAGAGGGAGGGGGAGAAAGAGGAAGAGAGAGACAGGGAGGGAGACAGAGGCAGAGAGACACAGAGGAAGAGAGAGAAGGAGGGAGAGAGGGAGGAAGAGACACAGACAGATAGACAGAGGAAGAAAGAGAGAGGGGGGGGGAGGGAGGAGGAGAGGGAGAGAAAGACAGAGAGAGCTTTATACAGCCATTATTGTTGTACTCCTAGCAGAGAACAGGTGTGAATTTGGCAATCCCCCAAAGCAAAGACAACAGACTGATTTCAGCCAGAAGGCATTTTGAAAAATCCTCTGATCAGACCTGTGGGCAGAGAAGAGGTGTAGAAGCACAATTTTGCCTAATTTTTCCAGGGGAAAGAAAGAGTTTCCGTATTTCACCGAAATTGCACTAATGACTGCACTGCGATTAAAACACGGCATTCCCTTCTATTATTTTCCCTTAGGGCTGAATTAAAAAACACACCAAAAAACCAGAGGAAGCCGCACAAGTTGCAAGCCACCATAGAGAGACGGGACATTTTCATGCCTTGACTAGGTGTGCATAATAGGCTGGATTAGGTACAAATGTGTGGACGTGAAGCTTTGGGGGGAGGGAAGGAGTGCTTTATTTATCATTTGGGCAAAGTATAGTTGGACGAGCCAGATGTTCTGTTTCATTAATCTGGGTATAATCAGTGTAATTAATACATTAATCAAATGAACGCAATTAATTAATCTGATAAAACCAATTCCAGTGACTCACATGTTTTGCCCCAGGGGAATTTATCCAAGTCTATTTGAAAACAAATTCCCCTTTGTCAAATGATATGAGACTTGACAGGGGAAAAAGAGAAGAATTTCTCAGCCCGGAACTACTTACTGCATCCACTCAATTGCACGTCCTTCCAGTGGCCAACAATGACACAGTTAGAAACTCACTTAACAAATGTCTTGCTGAACAACAGAAATGTCGGGCTCAGTTGTGGCCGTAAGTTGAGGACTGCTTGAACTGTCTTCTCTCACTGAGGCATTCCTTTCTCAACCGCCTATGGCTTGCCCTACCGTGAGCTATGAAGTCATAAATGGCCCCTTGGAGCTGACTTATGACCTCAGGGAAGAATTCTCTTCTCAGAGGCATCTTTCTGGAAACTTCAGTCATGTCTGGTGGCAATGTCTTGATCCTCTGGTTGGTTTTTTCCTCCGGGGCAACTGCTTGCTTTAACTGCTTCTCCACCGCAGCCCAGCGTCTCCGCATATGCCAATATTTTTGGGGCTATCAGAGTGAGAAGCACCAAAGTTGTCTGGGGACTTTAGAAACTGCCTTCCGTCCCTTGAGCAAGACTCAGGTGGGTGAGTGAGGTCCAGGGAAGGGAGAAGTTGGACACTGGTGGGCCTTAGATGTTCATGTCCAGTGGGGGAGAGTTCCAGAGGCTCTCTGTGGGCCTAAGGCAGGGGTGGGGCTGCTGGAGGTTCGCAGGGGTTCGGAAGAGCCCCTAGCTAAGATTCTGCGCAGTTCGGAGAACCCCCAAATCCCACTCCTGGCTGGCCCCGCCCATCACGGGAGTCCCATTTTGGATGCAGGTAAGTGCAGGGCGCGCACAATGCCTCAGGGAGGGCGAAAAACGGGCCTCCCAGAAGTTCGGGAAGGCCTGAAATGGGCCTGTTTCCGGCTTCCAGAGAGCCTCCGGTGCCCTGGAAGGCTGTTTTCACCTCTCCCGGAGGCTCAAGGAAAGTCTCTGGAGCCCGGGTAGGGTAACCCCGCTGCCGTGGTGCTGGAGGCCGACTAGGCCACGCCTACCATGGCCACACCCACCCAGCAACCGGGCCGAGAACCCCTTGCTAAAATTTTTGAAGCCCCACCGGCCGAAGAAGCAGCTCAGGGCGAAATTTGCTGGGTTTCTACATTTTGAAAGGAGTGAGCTTGTTTCCCAGAAGGTCCTTTGCCAGAAAGATGGCACGAACCTGAAAGGTGAGGCCGAGCCAACCACGCTAACAGGTAGTCCTCAACTTACAACAGTTCATTTAGTGACCATTCAAAGTTACAACATCACTGAAAAACATAATAACTTATGTCCAGTTTTCACCCTGACAACCATTGCAGCATCCCCAGGGTCACATGATTCAAAATTCAGATGCTGGGCAACCGATTCATATTTATGACGGTCACAGTTTCCAGGGCCCCGTCATTCCCCTTTTTGCGACCTTCTGTCAAGCAATGGGGGGAGCCAGATTCATTGAACAACCGTGTTACTAACTTAATCTGCACCTCTATAACTATCTGGTTTGGTTCTGCAACCCAACAAGACACAGACAGACTTCAGAGAGTAATTAGGACTGCAAAAACAATTACTACCCACCTGCCTTCAATCGAGGACCTGTATACTGCACGAGTCAAAAAGAGGGCTGTGAAAATATTTACAGACCCCTCACATCCTGGACATAAACTGTTTCAACTCCTACCCTTAAAACAACGCTATAGAGCACTGCACACCAGAACAAGCAGACACAAGAACAGTTTCTTCCCAAAAGCCATCACTCTGCTAAACAAATAATTCCCTCAACACTGTCCAGGTATTTACAAAGTCTGCACTACTATTACTATTAATCTTCTCATCACTCCTTATCACCCATCCCCTCCCACTTGTAACTGTATGACTGTAACTTTGTCGCTTGTATCCTTACGATCTATATTGACTGTTTCCTAGTATGATTTGATTGCTTATTGTATCCCTATGACTATTATTAAGTATTGTACCTGATGACTCTTGACTTTTGACAAATGTATCTTTTCTTTTTATGTACACTGAGAGCATTTGCACTGAAGACAAATTCCTTGTGTGTCCAATCACACTTGGCCAATAAAGAATTCTATTCTGTTCTGTTCCGTTCCGTTCCATTTCACTCTGTACAACTGCAGTGATTCACTGAACTAACTGTGGCAAGAAAGGTCATAAAAAGGGGAGAATTCACTTAATGACTGTCTCGCTTGGTAACGGAAGTTTGAGGCTCAATTTTTGTTGTAAGTCCAGGATTACTTGTTATTAGGGAGATGAAAGAGGAATTTAACTGGGAGCGGAAGAGGCAAAACATCTGTTCAGCGCTAGGAAAATAGGAAGCACAAGAACGAGTCACTGAGCAGCCCTCAGTTTTGCTGTCCTTAAAAGGGGGCAGTGAAAATTTTGAAGAGGCTTTCCAGATTCTGTTAAGTTACCCTATTTTTTTCAACCTTGGCGACTTTAAAACAGGTGGACTTCAACTCCCAGAATTCCCCAGCCAGCTTTGCTTTGCTGGGGAATTCTGGGAGTTGAAGTCCACCCATATTAAAGTCACCAAGGTTAAAGAATAGAATAGAAATAGAATAGAAATAGAATTAGTATATAATAGAATTATTTATTGGCCAAGTGTGATTGGACACACAAGGAATTTGTCTTTGCTGCCTGTGCTCTCAGTGTACTTAAGAAAAAATAAAATACATTCAACAAGAATCATAAGATACAACATTTGATAATCATAGGTTACTAATAAGCAATCAAATCAAACTAGGAAAACAAAACAATATAAATTGTAAAAATACAAGCAATACGGTTATAGTCATAAGTGGGAAGAGATAGGTAATAGGAAGGATGAGAAGAAGAATAGTAATACAGTCTTAGTAAAAGTTTGATAGTGTTGTGAGAATTCGTTGTTTAACAGAATGATGGCATTCGGGGAAAAACTGTCCTTGTGTCTAGTTGTTCTGGAGCTCAGTGTTCTGCAGCGTCGTTTTGAGGGTAGAAGTTGAAAACAAAACAAAAGTTGGAGAAAAAAACCTACTGAATTATAAAGTTATGCCTTTTTTAGGTCTTGGCTTGAAGTCTTTTGTGTAAGCAATCTTTGTCCTGATCTAAGAGCTGTATCTACATCTCTGCCTTCAAGGCTCTTGTCCTACTCAGAAACAGATAAACACTTGACACCTCTTTCTCTCTCTCTCTCTCTCTCTCCCTCCCTCCCTCTCTCTCTCTGCGTCCCAGATGTGTCTGAAATAGAGAAGCTGAAGGATGCCTTTGGCAGGGTGGTTTTTTACTTGGAAGAGAAAGGCATGGGCAAAGGTAGGCATGCTCCATAGAACGTGGCTGCATTGGTGAGAGTATCTCCCAACCGTTTTTGTAAGACCCACGGCTAGCAGAGAAAAGTGAGATGGCCTGTGAGGCACAGACGGGCACAGTTATGCTACCCAAGTCTCCTGGATTTAGAAGACTCACTTCTCTCTTGGATTTAGAAAATGCTGCATGTATATAGGTTTAGAGTAAATGCATACATCCCATATGATGCAGGCAATCCTCAGTTTAAGACCAAAACTGAACCCCAAATTTCTGTTGCTAAGCAAGACTAAGCAACAGAAACTTAGGTTAGTTCAAACCTACTGAATTCCCATTCTGACTCGATTCCATTTTCGCCAGAACCAGAGGTTTAGTCTTTCAAGGTTTTGGACTTGTGCAGGAACCCATCTTCAAGGAACTTTTCTCTTACCAGAACATCCGTCTGTCTGTCTGTCTGTCTGTCTCTTTCTCTAACGTACACACAGACACACACACACACACACACACACACAGGGAGGGAAGGAGGGAGGGAGAGAGAGAGGAAGAGAGAGAAAAAGAAAGAGAAAGGGAGAGAGAGATAGAAAGAGAAGAGCGACACACAGAAAGAGACCTGGATGCCTCTGGCTACTCCAGCAAATGCTGAACATCTGATATTAGTTCAGTCCTGCTGAATTCCATTCTGATTCGACTCCTTTTTCAGGTTTGCACTCTACATTGGCTCCTGAAACAAACAAACCATTGCATTGGTTGCATTGACAGCGTCTATAATCTTCCTACGGCCCATTAAATCACATTCTGTTTATTATTACTAAAATAAACAGAAGGATTCCTGTTCAGGAAATGATTAGTTGATGACAGCTATAGCTTAACTCCTTAGAGCAATATTTCTCAACCCCGGGCTGCTGTAAGATGCGTGGACTTCAACTCCCATAATTCCTCAGTTAGCATAGCTGGCCGGAGAATTCTGGGAGCTGAAGTCCATACATCTTAAAGTGACCTATATTGAGAAGCACTGCTTCAGAGAAACTCTCTCCATTTTCTAATTATACAATCACAATTGTTCAGCTACTGCTGAGTGTTGGTGTTCAGGGTGGCCTAGGTGGAGGGCAGATTTTAAAAATGTTTTTCTTTTGTTTGAGTGTTTGCAACACAGAGAGCCAAGCTGGACACTTTCCAAACTTTTGACACACTGAGCCCAAAAAGTTTGCCTTCACTAGACTTAGTGATTCAGTGATAGACTTCCTTCCTTCCTTCCTTCCTTCCTTCCTTCCTTCCTTCCTTCCCTTTCTTTCCTTTCCTTTCCTTCTTTTCTTTTCCTTTCCTACCTTTCCTTTTCCTTCCCTTCCCTTCCTCCATTTCCTTTCCTTCTTTTCCTTTCCTTTTCCTTTCCTTTCTTTCTTTTCCTTCCCTTCCCTTCTTTTCCTTTCCTTCTTCTCTCTTCTTCCTCCCACCCCAACATACAGATAGTCATTGACTTATGACCACAACTGAGCTGAAAATTTAAATTGCTAAGTGAGACAGTTATTAAGTGAGTTTCCCCACATTTTACGACTTTTCCGGCCACACTTGTTAAATGAATCACCAGAGTTGTTACGTTCGCAACACAGTGGTTCAGTGAACCTGGCTTCTCCATCGACATTGTCAGAAGCTTGCAAAAACGGGGCACTGCGGCTGTCATAAATATGAGTCGGTTACCCAGTGTCCTATTTTTAATCACATGACCCCCGGGGAGGCTGCAACGGTTGTGTGAAAGATGGCCACAAGTCACTTTTCACAACCAAGCTCAGAGAACATCTAGGATCCCTCTCGAACCCAACATCAGGCCACATTTGGCAAGTTCTTCTTTGGTGACTACCCTTCCAATATTTGAGGGGCTGCCACAGAGAGGAGGAAGGGGTCAAGCTATTTTCCAAGGCACCTGAAGGCCAGACAAGGAATAACGGATAGAAACTGAACAAGGAGAGATTCAACCTGGAAATAAGGAGAAACTTTCTGATAGTGAGAATAATCAACCAATGGAACAGCAGTTGCCCTCGGAAGTTGTGGGAGCGCCATCACTTGAGACTTTCAAGAAGAGATTGGACTGCCATTTGTCAGAAATGGTGTAGGGTCTCCCGCTTGGGCAGGGGGGTTGGATTAGATGACCTATAAGGTTCCTTTTAACTCTGATTATCTGTTATCGGTGACCACCCAAGAACTTTGAACAGTCGCTCAATGAACTGTTGTAAATCCGGGACTATTTGTACCGGATTTTTAAACTGTTTAAAGCAGGGCTTTCCAACCTTGGCAACTTTTAAGACTTATGGGCTTCAACTCCCAGAATTCCTCAGCTGGCTGAGGAATTCTGGGAGTTGAAGTCCACAAGTCTTAAAGCTGCCAAGGTTGGAGACCCCCTGATTTAGATCATCACACAAACATTGCTGAGAAAAGAGAGCAGCAGCAACAAGCAGCTTCATGACAACCTTAGACCAGGGGTCCCCAACCTTGGCAACTTTAAGACTTGTGGACTTCAACTCCCAGAATTCTCCAGCCAGCAATTCTGGGAGTTGAAGTCCACAAGTCTGAAAGTTGCCAAGTTTGGAGACCTCTGCCTTAGGCAATGGTGTAGGAGTGCTTTTCAAACCCAGATATTTCATGTTGTCTGGATTTCCAACTCCAAGAAGCTACCAACCAACACGCCTACTGACTGGGGAATTCTGGGAGTGGAAGTCCACATGTCTTAAAGTTGCCAAATATGCAAAACACGCATATATTCCACTTCTATCTGCCTCCATGCACCCAGCCTGTGCTGGCTGAGGAATTCTGGGAATTGAAGTTGCCAAAAGTTGGAGAGCCCTGCTTTAAAGCATTTTAATCAATAAAACCTGAAGCAAAACTTTCCTTCTTCCCCAGTAAAGTGGGAGCAGGTGTGCAGGCCCAGACGGTGGTAATTCAGTAGCTGCTTGAGCAGCTTGGAACAGCCAGATTCATGCCTGCAGCAGGGCAGCCCGTGTGAAGGTTGTGCCGCTTGGCTGTACATGTCTTGATCAAAGGAAAGAGAGCAACTGGGTGTGTTTCTCCACCTCTCCACAGCGCCTTTTCAGCAAGCGGTTCCTGAGGCGTTGAAAGAAGTGGAAAAAGAAGTAGCACAACTCAAAGCAGGTAAGATGAGAGAGCTGCAGCTTTAGGGAGAGCAATTTCGCGACGCGTTGCTGACTCCTCTCTGATGCTCTCCAGTTGTTTTCCTGCAGACATTTCATTGCCCAGCTAGGTAACATCACCAGCGTTGGGGTTGGATTATCATCCTTAGCTTTGCACAGAGGCTGTTCGTTTCTGCCGTTTTCCTATGCTACACACTCCCGTCGATCAATCAATCAAGTCTTTTTTGAGATTATAGACCAGCATAGGAAGGGTGGAATATACAAACAAACAGATGATAATATATATATATATATATATATAATGCACAAAAATGCTCTCTTTTTTTAGCTTGGTGTCTTATATACAGTATTTGTTACCTTTTAAAATTATTAATTGTATCCCATCCTTCCTATGTTTGGTTTATGACTGTTTGTCACCAGGACCAGAGGTTTAATCTTGCAAGGTTTTGGACTTGTACAGGAGCCCATCTTCAGAGAACTTTTCTCTCACCAGAACATCTGTCTGTCTGTCTGTCTGTCTGTGTCACTGTATGTGTCTGTCTGTCTCTCTCTCTCTCTCTGTGTCTGTCTGTCTATTTGTGTGTATCTCTCTGTCTGTCTGTCTCTCTCTTTTTCTTTGCCTCTCTTTCTCTCTCTCTCTCTCTCTCTCAAACACACACATACAGAGAGAGAGAGAGAGAGAGAAAGGTAAAGGAGAGAGAGAAAGAGAAACAGAAAGAGAGACAAAGAAAGAGAGAGAGAGGAGAAAGAGAGAAAGTGAGGGAGAGAGAGAAAAGTAAAGGAGAGAGAGAGAAACAGAAAGAGAGAAAGAGAAAGAAAGGGAAAGAGAAAGAAAAAGAGGAGAAAAAGAGAAAGAGAGAAAGAGAAAGAAAGGGAGAGAGAGGGAGGGAGGAGGAGAGAGAGAAAGAACTGGATGCCTCTGGCTACTTCTACAGATGCTGAAGATCTGAGATTAGTTCAGACCTGCTGAATTCCACTCTGACTCGACTCCTTTTTCAGGTTCGCAACCTACGTTGGCTCCTGAAACAAACAAACCAGTTGGGTTCACCCAAATGCTAAATACGGGTGGCGTTGATGGGGAAACCAGCCGATTTTAGCATCTTGTGCGAATGCAGCTGCTGGTTCTTTAACTCGGTCAGCTAAACCTCTGATGTGAATCCTAAGAGTATCAATTGCTTCAAGGCTGGGTAGATGCTGAGAAAGTCATCACACCTAGCTTAGGAGTTTTCCTGAAGAATTTGCTGGATTGTTAAACCAATTAAGCTGGATTATTTAACTTTTAAACATATAAAAATCAACCTCGGTTTGAGTCGAGGGAAACAATCTGCTTCCAGAGAACCTTTAAAAATGGCAGCAGCAAACTTTTTTGGATTGCTAAAGACTTTTGGCCAATCGTACAAAATAGGAGATCCAGCACATTATTCAATCTGCTGATTCAAGTTGTGGTCAAATGTCAAATCAGAAAAAGTACATCTCAACTTCCCTCCTGTCTTTACAGCACCACCTTGCATTCCACCATGTGGTAAGTCCAAATATCTGGTATTTTTTTTAACCCTCCTTCCTCAGCTGATATCACTGTCTCCCATCTTCCTACTTCTTCATTAACTTCTCTTTCTATGTCAGAATAACAGAGTTTGAAGAGACCCTCTGCTTAGGCAGGAAACCCTATAACTGTTCTGACCCAAACCCTTTTCCAATAAGACAAACAATAACCAAAGGGAACAGAAACCTTTTAATGATTCTTACGAATCTCTGGTTAAAAGGCTGCTGCAAACTAATTAACTTTGATAAACACAAACCTTGGCAAAACTGTGCGAGGCTTGCCAAAAATCACAGATAAGAAATATTTCACAACACAAGAGTCTTCAAATACCAACTTAAGATACTGCAATGTCCACAAGGCTGAGTTTCAAAACATCTTTGCTTCCTGCAAAGAACGTTTCCTTCACAGCTGGCTTTTATCTTCTTGAAGGAGGGGCCATTACTTTGCAGCCTTACCTCCGAGTCGCCTGTGCTGCTGCAGCTGCTCTTTCCTGTGAGCAATCCTGCGCACACGCGCACTTGGCACAGGGTCCTCGCGAACCTCCTCATTGCTGCTGCCAGCCCCCACAGTCTCTGAAGGCAGCAGTCCACTCCTGACCCCTCATCTGAGTCCTCGCTCTCCTCAGCTGTCCGCATCTGCTGCCAGCTAACCACAACAACAGAATTTTAGACAAACGGTTATCCAATCTCTTCTTTAAAACTTCAGTGTTGGACCACCTACAACGTCTGCAGGCAAGTTGCTCCCCTGATTAATTGTTCTCACTGCCAGGAAATTTTTCCTTAGTTCCAGGTTGCTTCTCTCCTTGATTAGTTTCCATCCATTACTTCTTGTCCTACCCCCGTGATGGCGAACCTATGGCACTCATGCCATAGGTGGCACGCAGAGGCATTTGTGCCGGCACGCGAGCTGCAGGCCAACTTATCTTACTGCACATGTATGCACCTCACAGCAGATTTTTAGCCTGTTTGAGGCCTTTCTCGACCTCCCAAAGGCTTGAGGAAGGCTTCCGCAGGCTTTGCAGGCCAAAAACTAGCCCCATTTCCTCACTTCTTGTTTTTCCCAAAATACCAGAAGTGATGAAACGGGGCTAGTTTTCGGCCTGCAAAGCCTGCGGAAGCCTTCCTCAAGCCTTTGGGAGGCCGAAAATCAGCTGTGAGGCGCAATGCAGGTAAGGGGGCGGAGGAAGTGGATGGGGATTATGCGCACATGCGTAGGGGGCATGGAGGGACGCACACTGCCTTCTATGTGCTGGCACGCAAGTGTAAGAGTACAAGCACATGCACAATTTTTGGCACAGAAGCCCAAAAGGTTTAGCCACCACTGTCCTACTCTCTGGTGCTTTGGAGAATAGCTTGACTCCCTCTCCTTTGGGGCAGCCCCTGAGATATTGGAACACTGCTATCATGTGACCCCTAGTCTTTCTTTCCATTACACTGACACACCCAATTCCAGCAACCCTTCTTTATATGTTTTAGCCTCCAGTCCCCTAATCATCTTCGTTTAGTTTAGTTTATTGTCATTGTACCTCGTACAACGAAATTAAATGCCATCTTCAATGTACACTATAACTATAAAAATAAAACACCAACACACATCCTTCACATTCTATACAATTGAATTGAAAACCCCTGATATTGCATGAATAATGCACTGTACAGTGGAATTCAACAGAGTTATTGCCCTGGGATAGAAGCTGCTTTTCAGCCTATTTGTCGTCTGCCAGATGGTAATAGTTCCCAAAAAAAAGGGGGTGCCCAGGATGAGATGGATCTTTAAGGATGTTCTGAATTTTCTTAAGGCAGCAGGAGCTATAAAGCTCTTTTCTGCATGCTTTCTACAGTCTCGACATCTTGTTTTGCATCGTGGCAACCAAAAATGGATGCAGGATTCCAAGTGTGGCCTCACCAAGGCATTGCAACCCCTTTTCATGTTCCTTGCAGGGTACCAGAAAGAAGCCCACTATTACAAATGTTCCTCTTGTTCCATCGTGGATTGCCAGCTACCCATCGATTGCCCAAGTAAGAGTTCCTTTTTTAAAAAAAGAACTAGAGATTTGCTCCAGTAGCATTTCCTGTCTGAGCAGGGGGTTGAACTAGAACAGTGATTGCCAACCAGTGGGCCGGGGACCATTGGTGAGCCATGAGAAAATTTTGGTGGTGCGCAGAGAAATGTCCCCCCTCCCCCCAAAGCAATTAATCCAGGCTGTGCAGGAACACAAGACTGCACTGCCCACACGGCCCACGGGAACACAAGGCTTGTGTCGCTTGCGTTGCCAACAAGACGAGGTAGTAAGGGGAGGGGGGAAAGGGCAGAGGGTGGGAACTTGCCCTACTCACCCTATGCGCCTGGCCTGGCCACCGGGCTGCTTCTTTCCACTTCTTTCTTCTTCTGCTTTTGGCTGCACGCAAGGAAAGCAGCCAAAGTCTTTCTTTTTGTCCCCCAAACTCCACCAGAAATGAGTCTTTGGGACCCTGCAAGGCATCCTGCTCCAAGAGGCTGTGCCGGCAAAGACTCATTTCTGCCAGAGTTTGAGGGAGAGAAAGAAAGACTTCTGCTGCTTCTGCTGCTTTCCTTGCATAAAGCCAAAAGTCTCTCCCCCCTCCCCCCCGAGAACAGAGCTGAAAAGCAGGTTAGGAATGTAGCTGCCTTGGAGGGGATGGGGGTGTTTGAAGGGCATCTTTTTGTGTGTGTGTGTGAAAGAGAGAGAGA
The DNA here is from genome assembly GCA_023653725.1 of Bungarus multicinctus. NCBI lineage: Eukaryota > Metazoa > Chordata > Lepidosauria > Squamata > Elapidae > Bungarus > Bungarus multicinctus. The sequence goes on along the minus strand of CM042835.1, from coordinate 7,662,701 downwards.
GAGAGCTCTCCCTCCCTCTCTCCCTCCCTCCCTCTTTCTCTCCCACCAACGCCAGCAAGCCACCATCAGTCAAAATTCATATTAGTGGTCCACGGCAGGGGTCTCCAACCTTGGCCACTTTAAGCCTGGAGGACTTCAACTCCCAGAAATCCCCAGCTGGCTGGGGAATTCTGGGAGTTGAAGTCCTCCAGGCTTAAAGTGGCCAAGGTTGGAGACTCCTGGTCCATAGGATTTAAAATTATGAGTTTGGTGGTCCCTGAGGTCCAAAAGGTTGGTGACCCCTGGATTAGAAGACCTCCAAGGTCCCTTCCCACTCTGTTATTCTATTCTATTCTAAACTTAAAACTAGAGATTTGCTAAAGAAGTTGCAAGGGCAGGGGGGCTGGAAAGACCTCTCTCTGAAACCCCTCAGAACTTCAGGTAGTCCAGGGGCTCCAATTCACACATCATGCCCTCCGGCTTCTGAAGTTGCACAGTGCAGTGAACTCTGACCTAACACAGTGGCTTTGCGCCAAACTCTAAGGTCCAAAGCCAAAGCCAATGATCAAGCAGCCATGTTTAATACAGGAAGTCCTGGATTTATAACAGTTCATTTAGTGACTGTTCAAAGTTACAATGGAAAAAGCAACCTAGGACTGTTTTTCACGCTTAACGACTACTGCACCATCCCCATGGTCATGTGATCAAAATTCAGACACTTGGCGACTGACTCATATTTATGACCATTGCGGTGTCCGGGGTCATGTGATCATGTACCCTTCTGATGAGCAAAGTCAATGGGGAAGCCAGCTTCACTTAACAACGGTGTGATTTACTTAATGACTGCAATGATTCACTTCACAAATGTGGCAAGAAAGGGGACAAAATTCACTTAACAGATGTTTCATTTAGCAACAGAAATTTTGGGCTCAATTGTAGTCATAAGTCCAGGACTCTCTCCCTGTATGTTGTGTGGATGATGTCTGACCTGAGTAAATGCTTTGTGTGAATGCAGCTAATGTAAACTAGGGGCAGGCAAGAATTTGATGGCTGTAAATCACACAACTATATTATCTTCATGATTCTCCCAGTTCAGGATATACACAAATTGGAAGGAGACACAACTTTTCTGAACTGCAAAGTTGCCTTCCAGACTTCTCCAGACAGGACTTTCCGGTGGAAATTTGTCAAAGATGTAAGTAACTCTTTGTGGATTGAGGTTCATCCCATGTGAAGCTGTAAGATTCAACAGGAGATGAAGTTCTTTAGATCTTTTGCTCTAAGGGGGAGTTTATCCTCCAATAGGCCCCTAGGCCACACAACAGTCTTCTAGATTTTAAAACGTATTTATTATCTTTTGTCAACAAAAACAAAATGCAAAACAGAAAGACTGAAAAACAAACATCCAACACTAACAGTGAAAAGAAAAAAAATCTTGTGTACAAAAAGAGAGAGAAAAAGAATTCAAATAATCTAACATTTAGCCTAAAAAATCTACCCCAGCTGGATGCGCATAAAATAATAATTCATAATTCTCCTTCCCTTACATAATGGATCTACAAATAGTTATAAACATTCCCATCTGTATTTAGCAAAAATACCGTATTAAGTAAACAAATATCTCAGATATCTCAGATATCTCAGATAGAATGGAACGGAACAGAATAGAATAGAATTCTTTTTTGGCCAAGTATGATTGGACACACAAGGAATTTGTCTTGGTGCAAATGCTCTCAATGTTCATGAAAGAAGAGTCAAGAATCATAAGGTAATAATAATAGTCATAGTCACTTAATAATAGTCATAGGGTACAATAAGAAGTCAAATCATACTAGGAAACAGTCAATAAAAATTATCAGGATTCAAGCAACAAGGTTACAGTCATAGTCGTAAGATGTGGAAATCTGTCTAACAATCAAATCAACTCAACATCTTAATCACAATATATACTGTATGTAAAAGAAAGAAAAAACAACAGCCAACAGGTTAGCTGAACTTATTATACTTCAAATCTCTTTGTTAATCATCTGTCATTTTATTTAACATTTAGAATGTCCACAAATGGCTTCCGGTCTCTTATAAAGTTGTCTAATCCATTGTCTCTAATCAAGATGTTGTAGATTGTTAAATCAAGGGTTTATAGATTAACTAATAGGGGGCAGTAAATTGCATTACCCCTTTTGAATATTCTTCGACTTACAACCACAAGTGAGCCCAATATTTCTGTTACTAAGCGAGGCATTTGTTAAGTGACCTTCCCCCCATTTTACGACCTTTCTTGCCACTGTTGTTAAAGCAAATCACTGTTGTTGTTAAGTTAGTAACACGGTTGTTAAGTGAATCTGGCTTCCCCTTTGACGTTTCTTGTCAGAAGGTCGCAAAAGGGGATCACTGTTCTGACCCAAACCTGGTTCCAAGAAAGCAAATACAAGACAAAGGCAGCAATATAATGTTTTTAAGTTTCAGCTAAGAATCCTGCTTCTTCACAGATAAAAGGCCGTTTCCAACTAATTAGTTCCAACAGGAAAGAGCCTTGCCAAGTTTTTTCAAGTCTGACAAAAAACAACAGATAAAAAATAGTCTACAAGAATCTTCAAATACCCACTGGAATGTCCACAAGGCTGGAGTTCCAAAACGTCTTTGCCTTCTGCAAAGAACGTTCGCTTCACAGCTGGCTTTTATCTTCTTGAAGGAAGGGCTATTACTTTGCAGCCTTACTCCTGAGTCGCCCATGCTGTTGTAGCTGCTCTTTCCTATGAGCAATTCTTCGTGCACATGCACTTGGCACAGGATCCTCGGGAACCTCCTCATTGCTGCTGCCAGCCCCCACAATCTCTGAAGGCAGCAGTCCACTCCCTCATGGTCCTGGCCCCTCATCTGACTCCTCGCTCTCCTCAGCTGTCCACACCTGTTGCCGGCTAACCACAACAATCACATGACCCCAGGGGACACTGCAACAGTCATAAAAGGGAGTCAATTGCCAAGCCTCTGAATTTTGATCATATGACCATGGGGATACTGCAATGGTTGTAAGTGTGAAAATCGGTCATAAGTTACTTTGTTCAGGGCAGTTGTAACTGTTGTAAATTGAGGACTGCCTGTATAAGGGAAATACAGTACAATTTCCCTCAGATCTGTGTGTGCCAAGGAATGGTAACTATTTGCATTTTGTAAAATCCTACAATCCCTTGTAAACCACTTAAGAAGCTGCTGTAACTGATAGAAGAGAATATTAGTAGCTGAGGGTTGAACTATTGGGTCCTTGGTGCTCTCCGAGCTCTGAGGTTCTTCTTGCAGACGTTTCATGACCAAACCAGGTATCCTAAGCGTACTGATGATGTTACCTAGTTTGGTAATGAAACGTCTGCAAGAAGAACCTCTAAGTTAAATACCGAGCACCCCCAAAGCCATGTGAAAGCATGACCTTCCAGGACCTGATTCTCCACCTTCAATCCACAGCTCAGGACGGAGGAACTCTTTCTCTTCCAAGACCTTAATTTTGGAGTCAACCCTTCCCTCCTCATTCGACCCACCCTTGGATCTCATCACGGGACCTTTGCCTGCGAACTTGAAGAGGAGAATGATGTGGTGATCAGGAAGTATTTTTATGTCAACGGTGAGGGGCCAAGGTTTCCAGCTTCAAACCGGGGATGTCATATTTTAATAGGGAAGCTAATTGTTTATTTGTCATTTCAGGCTACAAACTCAACTTCTGGGCAGCTTATAATTTTTTCCCCAAACCTCCCCCCTTCCATGTATTTATTTAAGAAAATTTATTTTTATTTATTTATTCGGTTTGTCAATTGCTTACAAGATAATAGGTATAAGTAAAAACATAGTTATGAATGCATGGATACATATAAGAAAAATAAAAAAATACAAGAAACAATAGGACAGGGACGGTAGGCACGTTGGTGCGCTTATGCACGCCCCCTACAGACCTCTTGGGAAAGGGGCGAGGTCAATAGTAGACAGTCTAAGGTTAAAGTTTTTGGGATTTGGGGAAGAAACCGCAGAGTCAGGTAGAGTATTCCAGATATTAACCACTCTGTTGCTGAAGTTGTATTTCCTGCAATCAAGTTTGGTGCGGTTAACCTTGAATTTGTATCTATTGTGTGCTCTTGTGTTGTTATGGTTGAAGCTGAAGTATTCATTGACAGGTAGGGCAATGTATGATTTTATATACTATACTTAGATCAGACCGAAGGCGGCGTAGTGCAAGGTTGTCTAGATCTAGAATTTCAAGTCTGGTGGCATAAGGTTTTCTGCAACAAGTAGAGGAGTGGAAATTTGTGTCCAACTCACTTTCAATAACTCCAGGCAGCTTACAAGGATAAAATACCAACACAAAAAAGCAAAAACAATACAAAAAGCTGGTGGCAACAATCAAACAAGCCACTTGATGGGTCCCGACTCCCATGTCATTCTGGGGTCTCCTTTTCCTTCATAGCAGCTGTTCATAGCAGTGGGCGAAACATATCACTTTCCTTTTCCTTGGGGGTGGGGCTCTCATTTTGATTACAGAACTTTAGAACGCACTAAGGTTAACCCGACCTCTTAAATCACCTGAAAGTCTGCAGTAGATTCTCAGCCATCCAGGTCATGGTTGCCCCAAAGGGGCTTTTTTCAGGAGGCAACTGGACTCCTCCGAGAAGCTTCTTCAGCTCTGAATCGGATGGTGGGGAATGGAAGGATTTATCTTCCTTGCAGACAGCTAGTCATTTGCATTCTTTTTAGAGAGTCGTTGAGTCCACTTGGAGGTTTTGTCTGTGTCCTCGGGAGGGGTCACCCAAGTAGTGCCAATGGTTGTAGAGTCTTCTTGGCTGCTTTCTTGGATGTTTTCTGCCCTGGGGCCCTTCCCTGTTGAAGACAGGTGTGGACAGATAAACCACCAAGTAGCCTCAACGATTCTCTGAAAGCATGCAAATGACCAGCTGTCTGCAACTGTCATAAATACGAGTCCATTGCCAAGGGTCTGAATTGTGATCACGTCACCAGGATAAGGCAATGGTTGTAAGTAAACTTTGAACCGCCATAAGTCGAGGACTACCTGTGTTTCAACCCTTCTGGCCTTACTCCTTCATATACTGGTATGAAAGGGCAATGAAGACGGTGTATTTGAGAGGGAGATCCAGCTTTAAGTCGCCAAAGTTCAGATACCCTGGCTTAGCAATAGCTTACATACCGCTTTATAGTGCTTTATAGCCCTCTCTAGGCAGTTTACAGAATCAGCCTCTGGGCCCCAACAATTTGGGTCCTCATTTTACTCACCTCGAAAGGATGGATGGCTGAGTCAACCTAGAGCCTGGTGAGATTTGAACTGCCAAATTGCACCCTAACCACTGCGCCACCCAGTCTCTTAGAAAGTTCCCACCCTGTGATGGCCTTGCTGTGAGCGGCAGGCCAACTGTTTTGCTGTGTGTTTTGCAATGTCCCTTTTCTTATTGCAGTGACCGAAAAGAGGCTCGGAAAAGAGAAAAAGCTGCAAGAAATGTTTAAGGCTATCCTGAATTCCCCACCGGAGTCGGTACAGGAAGCCGTGGTGGTGAACAGGTTACCGTCTCTTCAAGATCTCCTGTCCCAGCCTGATTACCTCAGGAAAAGGGGTGTCATTGTGCTTATCCTTGGAATAACTGGGGTATCCCTGCTGGTTACTTTAGCCATTCTGTAAGTAGTTTGCAGAGCCAATTTATGTGGTGGCTAAGACATCGGGCTAAAATAATTTAAAAAAACAAAACAAAAACACAGCTGTTTTGGCACCCAAAGTGGGACTGAGAAGAAATTGAAAAACATTTGTCTGAAATGGTGTAGGGCAGTCGTGGCTAATCTTTTTGGGTTCCTGTGACAAAAAATATGTGCTTGCTTGCACCATCGCGCTCGTGTGCCAACACCCAGAAGGCAATGTGTGCCCCCCCCAATGCATGTGTTCACAATTCCCACCCACCCACCCGCCACCGCCCCCTTACCTGCACTGCACCTCACGGCTGATTTTTGGCCAGTTTGAGGCCTTTTTTGGCCTCCCAGAGGCTTCAGGAAGGTTTCTGCAGGCTTTTCAGGCCAAAAACTAGGCCCGTTTGTCACTTCCGGTATTTCCAAAAAAACAGGAAGTGACAAAAGGGGCCTAGTTTTCGGCCTGAGAAGTCTGCAGAAGCCTTCCTGAAGCCTCTGGGAGGCTGAAAAAGGCCTCAAACCAGCCAAAAAACAGCTGTGGGGCACGTGCATATGCAGTGAGATAAGTTTGCCTCCAGCTTGCGTGCTGGCAGAAATGGCTCTGCCACAGGTTCGCCATCACAGGTATAAGGTTTTCCTGCTTGAGCAGAGGGTTGGACTAGAAGACCTCCAAGGTCCCTTCTGCCGTAGCTCTGTTCCAGGTAGTCCTTGACTTACGACCACAATTGAGCCCAACGTTTCTGTTCTTAAGGGAAACATTTGCTAAGGGAGTTTTGGCCTTTTCCGACCACAGTTGTTAAGTGAAACACTGCAGTTGATAAGTTGGTAACACAGTTGTTAAGCAAATCTGGCTTCCCTGTTGCATGTCAGAGGGTCTCAAAAGGGGATCACATGACCTTGGGACACTGCAACAGTCATAAGTGTGAACCGTAAGTTGCCAAGCACCTGCGTTTTGATCGCATGGCCATGGGGTGGCTTACAAAGTTCGTAACCATGGAAAACGGTCATAAGTCATTTTTTGCCAGAGGCGTCGTAACTTTGAACGGTCACTAAATGAACTGTTATAAGTCAAGGACTACCTATATTCTCTTAAAATGAGGCCGACCGTGGGCCAGCCCTTCTCTCTCAGCCCCAGGAAGCAGGCAATGGCAACCTACTTCCAAAATCTTGCCATGAAAACAGCAGGGACCTGCCCAGGCAGACACAGCTGAACAGAAGGAAACAGGAACCGTACTTGCTGGAGTCCTTCTGTCTGCCGTAGCTAAATTGCTCAGGGCGATCTTGCTTGTGCGTCTCCCAAAAAGTCTCCTGATCCAGCTATCTCAGAGCTGATGAGAAAAGGGTGCTTTTTAATTCCAGCCCTACGATCCAATGAACCTTGGACTCTTCTTCCCTGTTCTTAGGATCAGGAGAGTCTAACGGAAATCATGGAAATCAGGAGACTCCAAAGGAAATCGGGAGATTCTAAGGGAAATCATGGAAATTAGCAGATTTTAAAGGAAATCGGGATTCTGAGGGAAATCATGGATATCAGGATATTCTAAGGGAAATCAGGAGATTCTAAAGGAAATCAGGAGATGCTAAAGGAAATCAGGAGATTCTAAGGGAAATCGGGAGATTCTAAGGGAAATCTTGGAAATTAGGAGATTTTAAAGGAAATCGGGATTCTGAGGGAAATCATGGAAATCAGGAGATTCTAAGGGAAATCAGGAGATTCTAAGGGAAATCGGGAGATTCTAACGGAAATCGGGAGATTCTAAGGAAATCTTGGAAATTAGGAGATTTTAAAGGAAATCAGGGATTCTGAGGGAAATCATGGAAATCAGGAGATTCTAAGGGAAATCATGGAAATCAGGAGATTCTAAGGGAAATCAGGAGATTCGGGCACTTCAAACGAGTAGAAAAGATTTATTGGGAGTCTACAAGAATCTGAGCTACTAAGGGTCAAGAGAAATTAGCTGGAGAGAAGAAAGGCATTCAGAGTGGGATCTCTTGCCCGCGTTCAGAGACTCGTGACTGACGATGCTGTTTTCCATGCCCCTGCCTCCGCTCACGTGACCAGCCAGGTTTGCAATACAATGCCCCAAAAGAGGAACTCAAGAGGGCATCGACGCGTCCACCTCAATCGCTTCATGTAAAACAATCCGCAGTTGCAAATCTTCACGATTCCCGAACTATGCATGTGAAAGAGCTGGATTACCTTTAATCCACCCCGCAAAAGCCTTCCCATTTTGCTTCGCTCCCCCCCGCCCGCCCCCCGCTGCCTTTGTTGATGGAAAGTTATCTAAATTAGTAGATCGTTTTGTCACCCTAGCCAGCCAGCCCGCTCTACCGATCAAAGATCAAACCTTTTGTTAAATCGGGTTTATTCCCCTCTCCAGATCGCTGTATCGCTGGGCGACCAACTTCGAGCCGTGATCCGGGAGGCGACTTTTTCCAGTGCATTTGATTCCCACCCCCCCCCTCCGCTGGTGCGGCCGCCACGGACGCAGACTCCCCACTAAAAACGGCAAAGCTCGCCTTAACGTCACGCGAGGCGCGGAGTCTGGCACTATTGTAGCGCCGGGAAATTCGGAAATCTTCACGGCTTCGCATCGCAGGCGGGATGGAGCTGCTGCGGGAAAAGAAAACGGAGGATAGGAAGCCCGGAGGCGTTCGTTTTCTTTCAGGTCTTCTCTTCCTCTCCTTTCCTTTCTTTCCCTTTCTTCCTTTCCCTTCTTTCCTTTCTTCCCTTCCCTTCCCTTTTCTTTCTTTTCTTTCCCTTCCTTCCCTTCTTTCCCTTCTTTCCCTTCCCTTCCCTTTTCTTTCCCTCCCTTCCCTTCCCTTCTTTCCTTTATTCCTTTCTTTCTTTTCCTTCCATTTCTTTCCCTTCTTTCCTTTCCTCTCTTCCCTCCCTTTCTTTCCATTCTTTTCCTTCGTTTCCATTCTTTCCCTTCCCTTCCTTCTTTCTTTTCCTTTTCCTTTCTTTCCTTCTCTTCCCTTCCCCACCTAGCAAGCTTAATGCTGCTTGCTTAAGGCCTGTGGATTCATAGTTTTGTCATATGAAAAAGTGGACATACCCCCACAAGAGCCTCACGTAAAATAAAAATTGGCACCACTCGAAGCCTTTGATTGTCTTGCTCTGGAAATCATTACTGGCCGTCCTCAACTTACAACGGTTCACTTAGTAACTGTTCAAAGTTACCATAGCATTGAAAAACATGACTTATGACCGTTTTTCACTTACGACTACTGCAGCATCCCCATGGTCACGTGGTCAAAATTCAAATTCTTGGCCATGGGTTCCTATTTATGACGGTCGCAGTGTCTCAGGTGTTACGCAATCTCTTTATGCGACCTTCTAACAAGCAAAGTCAATGGGGAAGTCAGTTTCACTTAAGAATTGTGTTACTAACTTCGCAACCGTAGTGATTCACTTAACTGTGACAACTAAGGTTGTAAAATGGGGCAAAAAACCCCCGACTTAACAACTGTCTCATTTAGCAACAGAAATTTCAGGCCTCAACTGCAGTCGTAAGACAAGGACTTACCTGTAAAGGTAACACCCTCATTTCATTAAGCTCTCCAGCCAGGCTGAATTTCTCTGCTTAACAGGCAAGGTTGGGGTTTTAGAAGTGACCATTTCCTACCCTTAACTATATAGTCACAAGGAAAATATAGTCACTCCTACCATTTCCATATGTAAAGAAGGAAGGTCATTCACAGATTTGATAGCTATCGAGATAAGGAAATGCAGATCCCCAGAGGTGGTAGAGATTTAAAAAAAAAATTCTGCTGGGACATCAACCCAGACTTTTTCAATGCTTTTTGGCAGTAACAAACATGGTTTTTTTGCCTGTAGAGATTCTCAGTCATCCAGGACAATTATGGTTGTCCCAAATTGTCCCAAAGGGGGAAAAAAACCAAGAAAGCCCAGTTGCCTCCTGAAAAAGCACCTTTGGGAAATAGGGGTTTTTTATTTGCATTTTTTTCCATTCCTCCCCCCACCCCAATTTAATCTTTTCTTTTTAATTTCCTTTGTTTATCCACAGCATTGATTTACTCATCAGGCACAACAATGCTAAGGCCCATGAAGAAGTTGATTTTCTTAACTGGTTACAAATTAGAAACTGTTTATTTCCCTATTTTTAAAATAAGGTTGTATGTATTTTCGTGCCTTTTCATAAAACAAAGACAAGAAATGGGTAACATTTGAACATTAATCTGATTTTACTTGTAACCCGTTGGTCTAGCATGCAGGCCAACATTTTAGTCACATAAGCAAATCAGCAACAATGGATATAAAACAATATATTTGCAACTGCTTCACATTTCTCTGTAAAATACAAATATTTACAAGCATATGAAATATAATTGTTCATAGGTAGCTTTGGTCTAGTGGTGAAGGTCCCAGGCTAGAAACCCAGAGCCAGTGAGTTTTAGTCCTGCCTTAGGCATAAAAACCGGCTGAGTGACTTTGGGCCTGTTTCTGTCAGCCCAATCCCACTTCACAGGGTTGTTGTTGTGAGGAAAATAGAAGGAAAGAGTATTAGGTATGTTTGCTGCTTTGAGTTTTTTTTTAAACAATAACTGTAGAATAAACATAAAAAACAAATTAGTCCTGCCTTTAGGCATAAAAACTGGCTGGGTGACTTTGGGCCTGTTTCTCTCAGCCCAATCCCACCTCACAGGGTTGTTGTTGTGAGGAAAATAGAAGGAAAGAGTATTAGATATGTTTGCTGCTTTGAGTTTTTTTTTAACAATAACTGTAGAATAAACATAAAAGATAAATTAAAACCTTGTAGAACAAAAGTTTAAATCCTGCCTTAGATATGAAAACTGGCTGGGTGATTTTGGGCCTATCTCTCTCAATCCAATTCCACCTCACAGGATTGTTGTTGTTGTGGGGAAAATAGAAGGAAGGAGTATTAGATATGTTTGCTGCTCTGAGTTTTTTTAAAAACCATGTAGAATAAACAAAAATATAAATTAAGACCTTGCAGAACAAAGATTTAACTAGAGCAAACCGTTTTTCTTGGGAAAAAAATAATGAGCAAAGCTGAAAAAGGGGCAAATCTGAAAGCAGTTCATAAAGAAAAAACTGGTTTTATGCTTATAACTTTGCTTGACAAAAGAAACTTCCAGAGCCCAAGAGAGGGAAGAAAAAAAAAACATTACAAAAACACCTGACCTCATACAAAAATCACTCCGAGCGAACCGGGCAGCCTCGAAATTTGATAAATAAATAAATAAATACATCTAAAAGTTTACAAAAGGGTTAATGTGTGATATTTTTGAAAGACTTTATTTTTTCACCCGAAGGAGGGACCATTTGTAAAAAATGGTGAAAGGAGTACAGAACAAAAACAAAACCCGAACTTTTGGGAAATAAACAAATGCAAACGAAATAAAGGAAGGACGGCTCTTTATCAGTCAATAAGGGAAGGTCACGTTAGGCAGAATTTGCATCTGCAAAAGATAAATAAAAAGAAAAGAAAGAATGCCAAGTACTTTGCTTTTATCACACCTCGTTCACAAATCCCCACTTAATTCGAACTCCCTGCATTATAAAACCCGGGACATTCCTCGGCGGGGCGATCCACCCCGCGAGGAGCCACACAGCGCCCCCTATTCGCCTGCCCCGGAAAAGGCCGCCTTTTCCTTGTCGCTCGGAAATTCCCACGCTACCTGGAACTCCTTATATGGCTCGTGACGCGTTTTGGCGCGCGAGTTCGGGGAGGGGGCGGGCCCGGGGGAATCTCCTCCTTTTTTCCCCTCCCCGCCAGCTGCTCCGCGCCGCCCCGGGATGAATCAGAAAGCGCCGAAGTCAGAGAGCCGCGCAGAAGCGATCGTTGAAGAAGCGCAAAAGAGGAAGAGCCGCGTGGCTGGCAGGAGCGCACGTTGCCGCGGAAGGTAGGTGCGCGGAGAGCCCGGAGTACAAGTTGGGAGGACTCGGGGTTAAAGTTCTTCTTTTTTTTTTTTAAAGGATCGGGGCTGCGGGAATAGTTTGCTGGAAGTTGGATAGTCTGTTCCACTCTTTTTCCCGTTGGGAGCCTTGCGATTCTTAAGAGATGCGCGCCCGTCTCTCCTCCACGTGGAAACTCCGATCCGGGACCGAGAAGCGAGGAAAAGACGCGAGGGGAAGCGTCTCGCGGGTTCAGTGACCCCCGAAGAGATCCCTGATCTCCCCCGGGCACATTTCTCCCGACCTCCGTGCGCTCCTTTCCTTCCTTCCTTCGCCTCGATCCCTTCCACTCCGCTCACATGGTCTCCCCAATCCCCTCCCCGACCCCCAAATATTGCCATTTCGGTTTCTTTTCCTCCCCCCCCCCCTCCAAGTCTCCAACCCGACGCCCGCTGCTAAATAGCCTCGGGACGCAACTCTTGTTTTTTTCCCACGAACGGCAAGACGGGAGAGCCGGTTGGGAACGGGAGGTGGCCAAGAGCCCATGGCCAAGCCTGGGGCTCTTTTTTGTATTTTTTTTTTTAAGAATTGGAGGGGCCTCGGGAGATGGGGGAAGTGGGGGGGGAAGTGTCCCTTTCTCGCTTAGGTGATGCGACTGGATGGAAAGAGGTGGAGAAGGATAAGTCTGGGCAAATCTAAGACCAGCTTTTTGAGAGTCTCTGTGTTTGTGTGTGTGGATTCAGACCTACGTTTAGTTAAGGAAAATAATTGCTCTGCTCAAGTGTCTCTGATGCTAAATTCAGCTTCTGAGGGTCGAATGCAAATCTCCTGGTGTCCACCTCCCACTTCTTCTCAAGGATAAGAGTCCAAGGATCACTTCTACTCTCCTTCAGCTGCATAATAATTGCCGGCCTCCCCTTCTCTCGCTACCATCCTTCAAACCCAGACGTGCCTTGCAAGCATGCTGCGTCCCCCGTCCCCCAAATAAACACACGTTTTAGCCTGGCATCTCGTGTGAAACCAGTCCTGGTAGTTTTAATTTGCAGTTCAGGAGCTGCTTTTGCCACAAGGGTAGAATGGAGTTTGAGTAAACTGGAATGGGAATCCAGCCATTGTTATCCTCATGTTAAGCCATCTTCTTGGTTTATTTTCTTTTTTTTTTTGGGGGGGGGGGGAAGGGTCTGGATGATGATAACACATAAGTTGGGTTACATACGTTGAGTGGAGAACATTTGTGGAAATATAGAGGGTTCTTGGTGCCCTCTGAGCTTCTTTTCTTGCAGATCTTTCATTACCTTAACTAGGGAACACCATCAGGGCTAGTAAGTGGGGTTTGCTGTCTGTTTATATTCTGGTGTCTTACTCTGTCAGTATTGGTGGGGGTGATCTTAGGGATTCTTTGACTGGGCTGTTTACTGATGGCTCTTTGGCAGTTTCTCAAGTGCTTGCTTGAATTTAATCTTGGAATTAAGCTATGCTGATCTGGGTGCTGGAATCCTTTTGTCTTTGAGGTTAATGGTGTCTTTTGCATAGTCTATATATGTTGTTAATGTCTATGTTGAGTGAAAAGTGAAATAATCGAATAAGCCATAAGATCATTCCTTGTGCATTCATACAATGTTTTCTAGTCGACTCCATCATCTCCTGCTGGGTGCATGGAGGCAGATAGAGGTGGAATATATATCTGTACTTTTCATATTTGGCAACTTTAAGACACATGGACTTCAACTCCCAGAATTTCCTAGCCAGTAGACATGTTGGTTGGCAGCTTCTGGGAGTTGGAAGGCCACACATCCTGAAATTTCTGGGTTTGAAAAGCCTAAGACAGAAGTCTCCAAACTTGGCAACTTTCAGACTTGTGGACTTCAACTCCCAGAATTGCTGGCTGGAGAATTCTGGGAGTTGAAGTCCACAAGTCTTAAAGTTGTCAAATTTGGGGACCCCTGGTCTAAGGGTTGTCATGAAGCTGCTTGTTGATGCTGTTCTCTCCTCTCAGCAATGGTTGTGTGATGTCTAAATCAGGGGTCTCCAACCTTGGCAACTTTAAGACTTGTGGATTTCAACTCCCAGAATTCTTTAGCCAACTGAGGAATTCTGGGAGTTGAAGTCCACGAGTCTTAAAGTTGCCAAGGTTGGAGGCCCTGGGTCTAAATCACAAATCTCCAAGGAGGAAATGGCCCTCAACAAACTGTACAGACCTAACAACACAGTACATCTTGAAAAGTCCCAAGCCAGAGTTATGTGTAGACAATTTGTGAGGCCAAACTGGTTTCATTTTGTAGGTGGCATGAGATTTGTGTGTATGCAGGCATGTCCAAATGCAGAGGAGGGAGGGAAGTGTATTCAAATTAAATATTCTTGAGTTCACCCAGTGCCTTAAAAATAATGAAAAGTGAAAGAAGACAAAAATAAAAACAAAGCATAAATGCGATTGTTAGGGATCTGCAGAGGTTCTCAGTCCTCCAGTCATGGTTGTCCCAAAGGTGCTTTTTCAGGAGGCAACTGGACTTTCTTGTTTTTTCTTTAAAGATTTCTTGTTTTTCTTTTGCTTCTCATCCAAGAAGCTGCTTCAGTTGTGACAGGATAGTGGGGAATGGAAGGATTTATATTCCTTGCAGACAGCTGGTCATTTGCATCCTTTTGGAGGGTCTTTGAAACACTTGAAGGTTTATCTGCCCTCACCTCAGTGGTGCTCCTGGTTACTGTAGTCTGCCATTTTTTTCCTCTGGAAATCCATTCCTACTCCCACACCATTCCAAGGCTGTTTATCCCAAATTATATAGCTAAAAGTCTGCAGAGATCATCTCTACAGATTTTTAGCTATACAATTTGAGATGAACACTCTTCGAGGGGTGTGGGGAATAGGAATGGATTTCCAGAGGAAAAATTGCAGACGGTTTGTGTGTGACCCTGAGGACACAGATAAAGCTCCAAATTCTTCACCTACCCTCTAAAAGGATGCAAATGATCAGCTGTCTGCAAGGAACTGCACTTCTCATCCAAGAAGTTTCTTCAGCTCTGACAGGACGGTGGGGAATGGAAGGATTGATATTCCTAGCAGACAGTATAAATCCTTCCATTCCCCCACTATCCTGTCAGAACTGAAGAAGCTTCTTGGATGAGAAGTCTTCAAAAGAAAAACAAGAAAATCCAGTTGCCTCCTGAAAAAACAAAAGCACCTTTGGGACAATTGTTAGGGGTTTTGAAACTGACCCATTAAGTAACATTTTTCAACTTTTATGGACTTTAACTGGCTGGCTGGGGAATTCTGGGAATTGAAGTCCATGCATCTTAATATTGCCAAGGTTGAGAAATACTGCTAAAAGGGTGACCCCCACCCCAGCTTTGGGGTTTTCCCTTTATGGAAATCATCCTTCCTGTACTTTTTTGATCCCTCCCTTCTGTGCTCTTTTGCATGTGCCCATTTCCTTACTGAGTGCCAATCCGCTCTTGCATTTCACCACCTTCCTGCTGATGCTTATCCTCTCCTGATTATTATTTTGTGCACACTGACCTTCCCGAAAGCTGATGAAACCACCTGAGGCTTCCAAATCTTTATCAGTGCCTGGCCATGGGAAGATTGTTGTGGGCCGTCCCCAACACGCCCTCTCTTTGCAAGGAACATTATTATTAAACATGACCTGTTCCCCTCCTCTTCTCTTTCACTGCCTGCCAGTCCATCAGGTCACATGCCAGATAGGGGTGTATTTTGTTTGATTTCTTGGTGTGTCTCATCAAAAAAAACGTCCTTACTGTGTAATTCAGTGTTTTTCAACCTTGAATACTTTGTTGAGTGGACTTCAACTCCCAGAATTCCCCAGCTAGAAGTATTGGCTGGGGAATTCTGGGAGTTCGAAGTCTGCACAGCTTCAAGGTTGTCTCAAGGTTGAAAAACACTGAATTATACAAGAAGGACATTTTAAAGTGTAAGTTAACAGTGGCTCTGTGAGGCTGCCCACAAGCTGGATTTGTCTAGAGCCACCAGTGTTTAAAGGTATGCTACTTCTAAGCCTGGAGGCTCCATTCCTTTGATTCCTTTGCCCATTTTGCAAAACGTACTTTAGGATTTTGAATATCAATCATGGAACGGACTCGATTGGCACATGATTACATGCAGCTTGGCTCAAAAGATATAAACAGCATGGGTATCCTTTCGTTCAAAGAAAATGTCCTTTTTCCAAACTGATCCAACTACTGTATTTTCAGTGGATTGACCATTTGTTCTGGTAACCTAATGAATACTTGGTGTACTGAGAATTAAGCAACCTTTGCATATCATGTTAAGCCATATTCTGTGAACCAGAGTTTGTTGATTGAATCACAATCTGATCCAGGTCATATTTAAGCCATGAATCCATAATGGCTAAGTGTCTATCATCTGTTCCGCTGAAGCCAAGCTTAATGGAGGGAGGCAGTTTGGTGTTGTGTTTAAGGCCTCAGGCTACAAACCAGAAGATCATGAGCTCTTGGGCACAAAGCCACCTGCGTGATCTTGGGCCAGTCACTTTCTCTTAGCCCTAGGAAGGAAGCAATGGCAAACTTCTGAAAAACCTTGGCCAAGAAAACTGCAGAGATTTGCCCAGGTAACGTCTGAGAAATGGACATGGTTGAACAGAAGGTGGGAAAATATTAGAAGTATGCCTTATAAGGAAACCACAGAATTTGGATGCAAAGAATATTTGCATGCTAGTTAGATACAGCATTTGCATTGTTTGGTTAACCTGAGTTCACTTTAGGGCTTTCTAGGTTGTGTGAAGTCTGTCATCTAGTGATTTCTCTCTCTCTCTGCACGTGCCTGGGAATCAGAGATAAGATTTGGACTGATGGTTTTCCAAATTTAGTTCTGCTGCCTCTGTTGCTCTTTTCCCCACCCCAAAATCTTGGCGAGGAGCCTTGGAGTTTCCTGAGAATAAGTTATATTTATCAATGGGACTATAGATAGAAAGGAAGTGTTAATGGAGCAAAAGGACAGTTCAGAGAAAGTAAAACTCAAAGAGGGAAATAGAGAGAGAGAGAAAATTCCCAGAGGGTGAAATGATGTGGAGACATTCCAAGGGGAAACACGTACTTTTTCGTTTTGCAGAAAAGCTAACAGAAAGTTGAGGTTATTATTTCTACATAAATGTGTTCATCTTAATAAAAGAGTCACTATAGTTCTTTGCTCCAGTTAGGGGACAGTTGTGGGTTGCTTGGTGCTTCTGGAGCTTGGTGGTTTTCTTGCAGACGTTTCATTACCCAATTAGGTAACATCTTCAGTGCTGCATTGGTACATCAGTAGCCCTGGTGTGATGTTACCTAATTGGATAATAAAACATCTGCAAGAAAACAAACAGGCACAGAGCACCAAGAACCCACAACCCTGAGCTTACAAGTATTCTATCAGTAGGGGACAATTGTCTTAGAGCCCCTTCAACTACTACCTTCTCCAACCTCAAGCAGTTGTTGGGAGTCTCCTAAATCCAATGGGCCATCACAACAACATCTGTATGCCTGTGTGAGATGTAAGTCAAGCTCAGGTTTGTTTAGAAATGCACGGATGGATGCACGGACAGATGGGATTGGTAGATAATGGATGGAGAGAAAGAGTGTTGTGCAGACAGACAGACAGACAGATCTGAGTTTATTTGTTTATCAAATTTAGATAGTGCCCCTCTCACTGTCTAGATTAGTCTGGGCAGTTTACAAATTGTATTTATTTATTTAGATAATGTATATTGCCGCCTATTCACACCTGGCGAATAAAAGTCACAGAACTGAAGAAATACTATAAAAGCAGGGTTAAACAAACAACCAAGAACAGAATTAAAAACAAGTTAAAGGACAAATTAAAAGGTAGAAGGAGCACTCTCAAGTCATCAGCCATCCCCAAGATTGCATGCTTCTTTTTTTCCCACTCCCTCTCTTTCTTTCTCCCTCCTCTCTTTCTTTCGTTCTTTCATTCTTTCTTTCTTTCTTTCTTTCTTTCTTTCTTTCTTTCTTTCTTTCTTTCTTTCTTTCTTTCTTTCTTTCTTTCTTTCTTTCTTTCTTTCTTTCTTTCTTTCTTTCTTTCTTTCTCTTTCTTTCTCTTCTTTCTTTCTTTCTTTTTCCTTCCTTCCCTCTCTCTCTCTCCCTTTCTCTCTCTCTGTCTCTCCCTCCCCCCCCCCCCCCAGTTGACAGAGCCAAGTGTTCAATCTCTTCTGCAAGAACAGAAAAGTGGGGACCAACCACACCTCTGGGGGCAAGGCAGTGGCAGTGGAGTCAAAATTCTTTAACCAGTGGGGTTCGTAGCCTTCTTTCCCCCTTGCCTGACTGGATGGGTTGGGTTGATGTAATGGAGGATTGAGACGGTTCCTCCAGTAAACCTGGTTCCATGCCAGGAGGGGCAGTTTTGCAACAGAGGAGCGGGGTGGGGGGTGGCTCAGTTTTGAAGAAACCCACAGAGCCGAGAATCAAATACTTCCTGCCCCTTTTATCCTCCCCTTTTCAAAAAAGGAGGAATCTCCATGGTTTCTTTCTGGGACCAGACCCCTCTGGAGCACCACAAGGCAGGCAGGCAGGCAGGGGGAAGGTTTGTTCTTGGCAGGTGGCATCTGGGCCTCTCTCCACCTGCCTTTTGGAGACCAGGAAGACTCCAGGTGAGTTGGCTGGTGTCGGTGCTAGACTAGCCGGCTGCGGTGAAGGCAACCCGCCAGGTCTTGTGACTGGGTGGAGACACAACCTGTGAACCTGACATTCTTTTCCAGTTGCTTCAGGGTGCTTGGAAACTGGCTTAAGAATCTGCACAATAGCTGGGAGCCTTTTCCCTTTGACCTGGGCAGGGATGCCGAGGGTCAAGAGCTGGTAGGAGGGCACAGGTAGTCCTCGACTTAACAACGGTTCGTTTAGTGACGGTTCAAAGCTGCAACGGCATTGAGGAAAGTGACGTGCGGCTGCTGTAGCTTCTCCGCGGCCTTTTTGGACTGGTGATCATTGCAGCATCCCGAATAGTCCTGCGATCCAAATCCAAAGCACTTCGCAAACTGGTTCGTATTTATGACGGTCGCAGCGTCCCGGGGAGTGTGTGTGTATGTGTCACGCGATCCCCTTTTGCGACCTTCTTGACGAGCAAAGTCAATGGGGAAGGCCAGATTCACTTAACGACCAGGTTACTCACTTAACAGCCACAGGGATTCCCTTAAGATCTATGTAAGTAATGGGTTGTAATATGGGAAACAGGATTTAGGGACTCACCGTTGTGGTCGTAAATCAAGGACCAGGCAATGCACTTGTTACGCTACAGCATAATGGGGTCAGTCTTGATGACCCCAGGGAAAGTGTGGCCTCTCTCTGGCTAATGATCAAGGACCAGATTTCTGGTCTATCTATAAAGTGGGAAGTCTGTACAGGTAGTCCTTGATTTGCGACCACAACTGAGCTGGAAATTTCTGTTGTGAAGCGGGACTTTCGTTAAGTGAGTTTTGCCTCGTTTTACGATGTTTCTTGTCACTGTTGTTAAGCGAATCACTGCTGAGGCTGTTAAGTTAGTATCCTGGTTGTTTTGTGAATCTGGTGATCCGATGGTCTTTGCTTGTCCGAAGGTCGCAAAACAGGATCCCATGACCCCCTTCCCCCCCCGCCCCCCCCCCCCCCCCCCCCCGGGATACCCAGCAACGGTCACAAATACGAACCAGTGGCCGAGCATCTTGAATTTTGATCCACGTGGCTATGGGGAAAGCTACAAAAGCCGTAACTCTGGAAAAATGGTCACAAGTCCTAACTGTGTAACTTTGAACGGTCGCTAAATGAACTGTTATAAGTTGAGGACTACCTATACGTCCCCACAGCCTGTGGCCTGTATTGGGACTGGTGCCCAAGAGGGTTGGGGATTTTAAAAGATGGCGGTGTGTGTGTGTGAAAAAGGCAAATTCTGCCCTTTGTCTTAACATTCTCACCAAATAAGACCAAAGTTTTGGGCCCTGCTCCATCTTGGAAACTTCTGGAAGCTGCAAAGGGGGAGTGTGTGGGGGCATTTTGCCTTCTTCCTGTGAGGAGGGTTTTTTTTTTTTGCTGTTATCTATTGTTGAGTTCACAGCAAGGTGAAATCACAGCTGCCCATTCCTTTAGCTGTCCGTGGCCTTCAATTATTCTATTACGAGGGTTTCTGGCACAGGCAGGGCCAATGTTTAGACTGGAACGTGACATTTTTGTGCATTTTATCGGGTCCCTCCCAAGGACTGCGGATCAACAGATGTTGTGATTTAATAATGCGAAGGGCATCCTTGCAGGATGAAAGCTTTTTTTTCCCAGTACAGTAAAGCCGCGTTTGCTATTCTCGCTGCTTCGGTTTTATTTAATTTTTAATCCGTGCCAGTGGATTCTTCAAGTGGTGGCCCAGATGGTTTGGCATTGCAAACTTTATCGCTATGGCTACTATCTTTTGTTTTCTTTCCCCCCCCCCCACCCCATTCTTGTTATGATTGTTAGGGTTAGTTGCACAGTCAGCTAGATATTTTAGATGGATTTGGTATTTTTGTACACTTTTCGAGTCCTTCTCAAGGTCTTGGGATAGATGTCGATTAACTATTAATAATAATAGAGATCTCTAATTTACAACAGTTCATTCAGTGGCCACTCAAAGTTATAATAGTGCTGAAAAAAATGACTTTTCACACATTTTTCACACATATGACTGTTGTATCCCCACATCACAGGATCAAAATTCAGACGTTTGGCAACTGACTCGTATTTATGACGGTTGTAGTGTTCCCGGGATTGTGTGATCATCTTTTGCGACTTTCCCCCTACAAAGGCAATGGGCAAGCCAGATTCACTTAACAACTAGCAAAATGGTTGGGTTGAAATCTGCAGAGGCTGGACTGATCAGAGTAGATTGTAGAGGTGACACCGAAATATAATTTTAATCATATTTTATCTACATCTTAAATTGTTGTATTTTATTGCAATTTCATTTTGAATCCTATTTTGTCCAATTCCATTTTAAATTGCTTTTATCAAATTTTAGTGATGATTCATTTCTGGAAACTCTGCACTTTGATATGGCCCATAATCAATCAATCAATCAATCAATCAATCAATCAATCACTATAAACAAATAAAGTAGAAACTTAACAACCACGTCTCTACCTTAACTGCAGAGATTCACTTAAGCAAGAAAGGTCATAAAATGGGGCAAAACTCATTTAACAAATGTCTCAGTTGCAACATAAATTTAGAGCTCATTGTGGTCATAAGCCAAGGACTATCTGTATGAAAGGTATTGTTGCAGCCTGTAAGCTGTTTCAAGTAAATCTGCTTTTTGCAGTTGTCTGATGGTGATTTTTATTCCAGGTCGATCAGATGGGGCTTCCAGTTGTTGTGGGATTGCACTCAGATTGATTATTATTATAATTATTTAAGATAGCTGTTCATTTCTGTGAGTATATAACATTCATACGCTTAAGACAAGAAGGGCTATTAGGGATATCCACAAAGGAGTTTTAGCAGCAATGCTTAACCTGCCTCCAATCTTCAATCAAAATAGAGCTGGAAGGGACCTTGAAGATCTTCTAGTCCAACCCCTGCTGAAGCAGGAGATCCCATACCATTTCAGACAAGTGACTGCCCAGTCTCTTCTTAAAAACCTCCACTGATGGAGTGGAGCTGTTCCACTGGTTGATTGTTCTCACTGTGAAGGAAGTTTCTCCTTAATTCCAAGTTCGAGCTTCTCTCGATTAGTTTCCATCCATTGTTTCTTGTCTTGATTTCTGGTGCTTTGGAAAATAACCCCCTCTTCCTTGTGGCAGCCCCTGAAATTCTGGAATGTTCTTTTCTCTTAAAGACTAGCCAAACCCAAATCCTGCAACCGTTCTTCATATGTTTTAGTCTTCAGGCCTTTAATCGTCTTTGTTACTCTTCTCTACTTTTTCTTCTGTCATTTTGGACAGTAGACTGCAGTTGAGCATGGAAGTTCCATTAGCGATCACTATCCTAACGATAGTTTTGCTTACCCGGAGCCCTGTAGAAAGAGCAGACTAAAGCAAAAGAAATACAGTTATTTTTGTAAAAAAAGTAACTCTCTTTGGATACCATGAAATCCACCCAACTTTGGGTAGACAATTTTTTGTTTTCATCCAATGGATGGGAAAAAATTGGCTTGAGGTTCTCCTCCTGATCCAATCCAGACTTCCCAAATTGGGCTCTGCTGATTTTTTTCCCCCTGGCCCATCTGCTCTGTAAGCTTGCTCATAATCAATGTAAGCTTAGACATCCTGGCTGGGGATGATAGGAGTTGAGATCCAACTCACCCAGATGACATTAGATTGGGGGAGCATTGCAGTGTGGTATATAAAATCATACATTGCAACGACTTACCTGTCAATGAATACTTCCGCTTCAACCATAACAACACAAGAGCAAACGATATATATAAACTCAAGGTTAATCGCACCAAACTTGATTGCAGGAAATATGACTTCAGCCACAGAGTGATCAATGTCTGGAATACTCTACCTGACTCTGTGGTTTCTTCCCCAAACCCCAAAAACTTTAACCTTAGACTACTATTGACCTCACCCCTTTCCTAAGAGGTCTATAAGGGGCGTGCATAAAGCGCACCAACGTGCCTACCGTCCCTATCCTATTGTTTATTTTTTTTATTTTTCTTATATGTATCCATTTCATGTATTCATAACTATGTTGATACTTATACCTATTACCTTGTAAGCGATTGACAAAAATAAATAAATAAAAATAAATGACACAGGTGTAGTTTCTAGTAAACAGGGGGGGGGAATCAGAATCCAACAATCTTTTTGCCAGATTTTGCAAAATACCTTGGAATGAAACCTGGCTTTGGAGCCAATGATGTAAGCAGGTATTGTTGCAATCCTAACAATATTATCCTTATTTTGAGTTCTTAGAAGTTGTCAGAGAGTGTACTTTTCTGCCTGAGTGAGTTGTAAATCCCTTGTATTGCACACGCTATCTGAGGGAGAAAGGTCATTGCTTGTGTGTGTGTGTGTGTATGTACACAAACAAGCCCACAGTGCTGGCTTGGGCTAAAGACATATCAAAGAGGTGTGCTTGGAGACAAAGACACAGTTCATTTTCTCCCTTTGTTTTGTTTTCTGGCCTGCCTCCGATGTTGCAACCCGTTGTGGGTGCCTATCTGTGTTCC
Organism: Bungarus multicinctus; assembly: GCA_023653725.1. Classification (NCBI taxonomy): domain Eukaryota; kingdom Metazoa; phylum Chordata; class Lepidosauria; order Squamata; family Elapidae; genus Bungarus; species Bungarus multicinctus. Next base: position 7,640,034 of record CM042835.1, on the reverse strand, counting down.
TTCACGAGCAGGGACTTTACTAAAACAGAAACAAGCCGTTCCAGGAAACGTAGCAAGAGTTTTGTTCACAAAGTCCTGTGACTAGACTTCTGGATGTATTCTTCTTATCAGGGTTGGAGCTGTTTGTGTCTGCCTGGAGCACAAGGAGCAACACACCAATCCCTTCTTTGTGCGACACCCTCCCAGCAAAAGGGTGGAAGCCACACTGGCCAGCTTGGAAAGGCGACCCCTCTCTACAGGTGTGCGGTTGTGTTGATTTCTGCCAGCCATCTCTGGAGGGGCAGAGCTTGGATTGAGGAGGCTTCAGGTGAAGGACTGGTGGTTTCCCCTCGTGGTTTGGAAGACTTGTGGGTGGGGAAGTGAAAACTCACCGCTAACTTTTAATTTCTTCCTTGTAACTAGGTTCATGAATGCTCCTTCCCCTTGAAAGCTTTTCAGTTGCGTTGAAGCTTGCTAGAATTCTCAGAATTTTTATATCAAAGAATAACCCCTTGACCGATTCACACAACACACACACACACACACACACACACATTAGGTTAAAAGTAGCTCATAAACACCACACACCGTATTAGTTGGGTTCACACAACTCGCCGACCCTTAAACCCAGTTCCTGGGTTCCCTAAACTTGCTACAGTAATAACTGGAATATCATGCGTTTGTTTGACTGTAGCAAGTTTAGGGAACCCAGGAACTGGGTTTAAGAGCCAGCAAGTTGTGTGAACCCAACTAATACGGTGTGTGATGTTTATGAGGGATCAAGAGAAGCATTTAAAGCTGTTTTTCGGCTGTGGCAGTTCCAGGGGTGACTTAGGCTGGTTGAGTTTCTTTCTGCCGTTGCCTACCTAGCAGGGTTGTTAAGGGGGAAATGGGAGTGCTTGGATATCTCGTGAAGAAAGGCTGGATGTTAAACTTAACAAATACATTTTCCTTTGAGGAATTGATAGAAAGAAGGGGAAAAGGGTGCGATTCAAGGTGTTGGTGGTTACATTTAAAGCGCTCCATGGCTTGGGACCCGGGTACTTACGGGACCGCCTGCTGCCACCATCGGCCTCCCGCCGGCCAGTGCGCTTCCACAGGGTGGGCCTCCTTGGGGTGCCAGCAGTCGGACGATGCCGGCTGGTGGCCGCGAGGGTGCGGGCCTTCTCTGCAGGGGCACCCTCCCTCTGGAATGAATTACCCCCGGAGATGCGGGCCATTACTGACCTGCAGACCTTCCGGCGCGCACTAAAACCCACCTTTTCCAGCAGGCCGGTCCGGCCTAGTGTTCTTAGAAGGGGTTTTAAATTTGTAACTTTTTAAAATTTCTTATTGGATTTTATTGGTTTTTGTATTTTAATTCAGCCACTATTTAATAACTTTTTAATCTATTTTAACTTTTATTGACTGTATTTTTATCAATGGCTGTTCACCGCCCTGAGTCCCTATTTGGGAGAGGGGGCGGTATAAAAGTGCAATCAATTAATAATAATAATAATAATAATAATAATGCCCCGGAAGATATCAAAGATGGCCATGATATCAATCTCTTAATCATGATTTCATGGTTGATATCAATCAATCATGTTAGCAAGGCTGCCTAGGGAATTCTGGGAGTTGAAGTCCATGCAATCTAAAATAAAACCCTAATTTTCGTTGCTCGCCACCTCTTTGGCAAGGATAGGTTGGTGAGTAGGGAATAGTGCCCACAAATCAGACTCTGCTGCCCTCCCCCCCCCAATCCATTAATATACGGCTCTTTACTTTTACCTGGGGTGGGTTGGGCTAGATGTCCTCTGAGTGCCCCTGTGATTGTTTCCCTTCGGGGAATGTTGATGTGTGTATTACGTGTGAGCGAGGGCCTCCGTGTGACCCAGTTGCTGCAGCCTTGCAGCCTCTGATGTAACAGCCTCGCAATCTCTCTTCCCCTTCCTCGGTGAGTCACTTCTTGCCTACAACTACTCCAGCTCACCTTTCGGTGCCTCTGTGTTGCAACCTCAGAACAAAGGACTCGCTCCTCTCGAGCAGAGCAGATCTCAGCCGCCCGTCCCGTCTGGTCCCTGCTGAAGCCCCTCGGTTCTCCCGCGCAGGGGCTCCCCTCCCTCCCTTTAGCAGAGTGCTGGGGCTCTGAATGGCATTGCTGTTGCCCCCGCAGGACTCACGACAGAGACCGAGGCGTCAGGATGAAAGAGGAGATTGAAATCGGAACTCGGTTCATCTCCCGCTTGGTGAACCGCCACGAGAAGCTGGAGAAGAAACAAGTGGAGCGTTTCGGAGAGAGTCTAACCAAGATCCTGTGCGAGCTATTTAATGAGCATTGGTATCCAGATAACCCCCTGAAAGGACAGGCATACAGGTAAGTCAAAAGACTGGGGTTGGGTTGGGTCTGATCCTATGGTACATCTCCAGGATAAGCAATCTGGTTTAATCTAACACTGGAGAAAAGAGATGGGAGATTGGAAACCCGGTAGGTAGGCAAAATTTTCTATGCTAAGTGAGCACAATTGTACCAGCAACTAAGTTGTTTAAGTGAAGTGGTCACTAAGCGAGACTGCAACTGTGCTTATGGTTTTACTTCAACTTGTCGCTTGTTTTACAGGCCTCCAAAGGTCCTAAATGTGACAATTGGTCACAAAACTACTTTTTTTTTCCTAGGTCTACAGAAGTTCTCAATCATCCAGGTCAGGGTTGTTCCAAAGTTGGTGCTTTTCAAAAAGGACTTTTGGGGAGTTTCTCCACCCCCCACCTTGAACATGTTTTGCTTCTCATCCAAGAAACTTTCTCACCATTCAGGCAGAACCGAAGAAGTTTCTTGGATGGGAAGTGGAACATTTTCAATAACCAAGAAAGTCCTAGTTGCTTTTGGAAAGCACCGCTGGGATTTTGCCCCAGATGTTCTAAAGCAGAATTTTCTTAACCTGGGTGACTTGAAGAAGGGTGGATATCAACTCCTCAAGTGAAGTTTAAGCCACATTGATTCAGGCCTGGCCCGTTTGGTTCCTTTGATCCTCTTTTCTCACTGGATCTGGATTTATGGGCTTCATGTTGAGAATTCTGGGAGTTGATGCCCACACATCTTCAAGCTACCAAGGATAGGAGTCACTGTTCTAAAAACAAATGAATAGTTTGAACTACAGAAAGCTGGTTTCATGTTAAGCCACTTCCTCCTGGCTAAGCAAAAAAGATAGGACATTGTGTGTGTCAGGACGTGGTAGTGTAAGAGACGCAAATATTTACGATTCACATTGTTTGCTCTGCAGCTTCATGATGGGTCTAATACACTAGTTTGCTTCTGGCCTTCCTAATAATTCAACTGCTATGGCTGAGATCCTGTGATTATTATTATCTTTTTTTTTTTTTAAAGGATAGTTTAAAGCAGTGTTTTTTCTGCCTTGGCATGCATCTGATGTCAGGGCGACCTGAATCTGGTTTTGTTTTTGTTTTAAAGAAAGCACCAAAACAACCAGCCACCCCTTTTAACTTTTGACAACATTAGATTTATGATAGTGGCAGCTTGTCAAAAATTGTAATTTCCCCTTCAGGGGAAATACAACTTTTGTTTAGAGTAGAAACACTGAAGACAGGCTCTCTCTTGCCTTGCAAATAATTTTCTGCGATTTGCATGATGAAGTCAGGAAAATCCAAAACATGCAACAAAATGGAAGGGCCTTTAAAAGAAAAGTGAAAAAAAATCCAAATAATAATAAAATAGTGTTAATTTGATTTGACAAGATCAGCCTCTCAAGTGGTGTTAAGTAATACATTATATACTTTGATATAATCCTGTGTGCCTATTTTCTCCAGAAACGTTGCAAACCACAACGTAAGATAGGAAAGCTGGTATTTTATTTGATTTTATCCTGCCTTTATTATTTTATAAGTAACTCAAAGTAACAAATATACACAATTCTCCTTCCTTCTCCTATTTTCCCTACAGCAACAACCCTGTGAGGTTGGTTGGGTTTAGAGAGAGAGGGAGAATGGGCCAATGCCAGCCAGCTGGCTTTCATGCCTAAGTCTGGAACTAGATAGAATTCACCATCTCCTGGTTTTGACCCTGGTTCTTTCACCATTAGGCCAAACTTTGGTGGGCTTTGCACACCATTAGGGCCTTGGTGGTGCAGGCTGTTAATCATCTAGCACTTAGTGCAAGCTGCCTGCAATTAGTGCAGGTTCGAATCCCACCAGGCTCAAGGTTGACTCAGCCTTCCATCCTCTCAGGGTAGGTAAATTGAGGACCCAAGATTGTTGGGGGCAATAGCTGACTTTGTAAAGATGCCGCTTGGGGGGGCCAAAAAGCCCTACTAATAAGCAGGCATATACAATGGAATGAAGGCTATTGCTGAGCACTTAGCATGGTGCTCCATAGACTGTAAGCCGCCCTGAGTCTCCGGAGAAGGGCGGCATATAAATGTAATTAAAAAAAAAAAACTGACTCTCTTTTATTAATTTGTTTTTATAAAATTAATCATTACACTTTTATAATGGAACTAGAATTCACCATCTCCTGGTTTCGACCCCGATTCCTTCACCTTTAGGTCAAACTGGTTCTCTTTTATTATTATTTGTTATTAAATTAATCATTACACTTTTATAATGGAACTAGAATTCACCATCTCCTGGTTTCGACCCCGGTTCTTTCACCATTAGGCCAAACTGACTTTTTATTATTATTATTTTATTAAATTAATCATTACACTTTTGTAATGGCACCAGAGTGATTTGGGGCCTTCAATTGAAGTTTCTCAGTTTACACTGTTAAGTCAAGATGAAATGTGATTTCGCAGCCTTTGTCGGTCAACAAGATTGTGGTGTGCTGAAACGGAGGAAATGGAAGTGGTTGCTGGTTTTCGCCTTCTTGTTACATTTACCCTAGTTGTGACAGGAAGATGGTGAAACTTCCGTTCATCCAAGCAGCTCTCTTCAGAGTGTTTGTTTTTTTTAGAAGCCAAAAGCAGCTCCTTAAGCTTCCTCAAGCGGCTTAAGATTTTTAATAATATTTATGTCACAACTTACTTCCACCAAGGCCGTTAAAATCCTAGACACTTTAGTCTAGGATTCAAGCCAGTTGTCTGAACAAAAATAGGCCAATCAGGGTTAGAAAATGATGGGGTTTTTTTTTTTTTTTTTCTATGCTGGGCGGCTTGAAGATGTGTGGACTTCAACTCCCAGAATTCCCTAGCAAACCATGATCGGCTGGGGAATTCTGGGAGTTGAAGTCCACACCTCATAAAGTGGCTAGGGTGGAAAAACATTGCCATAAAAGAGAAGGGGTTGGATAGAAAAAACTTTTAGAAGCTGGATAAGGATGTAGTTTAGCCACATTGGTCAACAGATAATGTTCAGGCCTGGCCCGCTTGGTTCCTATGATCCTCTTTCTCACTGGATCTGGATTTATAGGGGAAACAAAAGCTTCATGTTGAGAAGATACAACCTAAAGTCCATCTATTGGATAGCTTTTTCCCCTGATCTGTTGTCTCAGTTCAGAGAGGGGACCATAGCCTTCTATGGGTTTAGGACAGGGTTTCAGGCATTACACAGAGCTCCAATTTAGCTTGTTGAATGAATTGTTGAATGAACCTGGATAACCCACCCCTCTGGACCTTCCCACCATAACAGAATTAAACAGAGTTGGAAGAGACCTTGGAGGTCTTCTAGTCCAACCCCTTGCTCAAGCAGTAGACCCTATATACCATTTCAGACAAATGGCTGTCCAGGCTCTTCTTGAAAACCTCCACAATTTCTTCTGAACCATTTAAGAAAGATGGTGGCGACAAGGATGAACTTGGGTGGTGTGATTCTTGCCTGCTTCAGGTTGAGAAATCACAGGTCTTTAGAAAAGGATGAGCTACTATGTCCATCTTTCAGGATATTCCTGTTTCCTATTATCTTAAAGGCAAAGGAGATAATGCACTTAGTATATAGCATAGTAGATGAACCACAGATAGTCCTTGACTTATGGCCATAATGGAGCATGCGGTTTCCCTTGTAAGTCATGATGGTTATAAGTCAACAACTGGACCTGATTTTATTTTTGGTGGTTATTAAGTGAACACTGTGGTCGTTTTACTGAATCAGTGTACCTATGGGTGTTTTTTTTTTGCTAGAAAAGGCTGGAAAGTGGCCCCCCAAAAAGCTCACAAATTATGGTCACATGACCTGGAGCTCTGCAATTTGGCCATAAAGGTGAGCCCCTTGCCAAGCACCTGAAATGCAATCATGTGATTGTGGATTTGTGTGCATTCATTGGATCTTTGGAACTGGGGTGTAAGTAAATTTGGGGGGAAGGCAGTGTAACTTTTGAACGGTCACTGAGCACTTGGTTGTAAGTCGAGGCCTACTTGCACATGAAATGTTAAAACCTACCTCTTAAGTCGTGAGTACCAGGAACTTGGATATTTTAAATAGAATAGAATTCTTTAATGACCAAGTGTGATTGAACACAAAAGGAATTTGTCTTTGGTGCAAATACTCTCAGTGTACATACAGTAAAAGAAAAGATGCATTCATCAAGAGTCAAGAATCATCAGGTACAACACTTAATGATAGTCATAGGGTACAGATAAGCAATCAAATCATACTAGGAAACAGTCAATATAAATTGTTAGGGTACAAGCAACAAGGTTACAGTCATACAGTCAGAATTGGGAGGGGATGGGTGATAAGGAGGGATGAGGAGATGAATAGTAATAGTAATGCAGACTTAGTAAATAGTTGGACAGTGTTGAGGGAATTATTTGTTTAGCAGAGTGATGGCTTTCAGGAAAAAACTGTCCTTGTGTCTAGTTGTTCTGGTGTGCAGTGCTCTATAGCGTCGTTTTATGGAAGGAGTTGAAACAGTTTATGTCCGGGATGTGAGGGGTCTGTAAATATTTTCACAGCCCTCTTTTTGACTCGTGCAGTATGCAGGTCCTCGATTGAAGGCAGGTAGGTAGTAATTGTTTTTTTCTGCAGTCCTAATTACTCTCTGGAGTCTGTGTCTGTCTTGTTGGATTGCAGAACCAAACCAGACAGTTATACAGGTGCAGGTGACAGACTCAGTAATTCCTCTGTAGAACTGGATCAGCAACTCCTTGGGCAGTTCCCATTTAAATAGGAAAAAGAAAATTGGTGGAGATGGGCCGTTAATGCTCCGTGTGTGTGTGTGTGGGGGGGGGGAACAAGCCTACTTCTCGGCCCCCACCCAGCCGTTTTTAAGTACACTGTGAAGCAACAAACAAAAATGCAAACAAGCAAAAAATGCCTTTTTTAAAAAATGGTTTGTTTGCAGAGCCAGCTGTAAAATAACTGTATTGTTACCATCTCAAGGCTATTTTGTGTAACTGATAGGCACAGTTTGCATACTAGTTTAGCTATTCAGGCGGTTATTAGCCGGTCACACCACAATTTATGTTTGCTATGCCCCGCCTGGAACTTCTTGTGGCAGAGTGTAGATAGGCTCTGCTTTTAAACAACATTGTTTTTGTTGTGTCAATGTCAGTCTTGAGCACCCAAGCGATGGAGGAAGTAGCAGTGTCGATTCCAAAACAAAGGTGTGACTCAGCACCTCCTATCTTCATTGAAGTGACTCTTATTTGAAGCCTCCAGAAGTTGTAGATGCTCCAACACTGGGGGGGGGGGGTGTTAAGAAGAGATTGGATAACTATTTGTCTGAAATGGTATAGGGTTTCCTGCTTGAGTGAGAGGGTTGGACTAGAAGACCTCCAAGGTCCCTTCCAACTCTATTATTCTATTCTATTCTAAATCCCAGCTAGACACTTTAGGTGTGAGTCTTAAGAAAGATCAGGTGCTTTGATTAAATCTCTCCAAGGTGCTTTTTCAAAAGGCAACTGAACTTTGTTTTTTCTTGAAGATGTTTTGTTTCTTTATCCAAGAAGCTTCAGATCTGACTGAATGGTGGAGAATGGAAGGATTTATATTCCTTGCAGTCCTCTGGTCATTAGTACTCTTTCTTAGAGTTATGGAGTCAGAACTGAAGAAGCTTCTTGGATGAGAAGCGAAACGTCTTCAAGGAAAAACAAAGCCCAGTTGCCTTTTTGGGGAAAAAAACACACTTTTGGCAGAACCATGACCTGGACAGGGGTGGGATTCTACCAGTTCGCACCTATTCGCTAGAACCGGTTGTTAACATTCTAAGCAGTTCGGAGAACCGGTTGTTAGGAAAAATTACTGGCCTAATCCTGTAAGGAAGGCAGGAAGGAAACATTCTGGTGTTGCTTACAGAAACTGCCTTATTACATTCTTGGCAGGACTAGACTTCCTGTCTCAGGAACTTCTCTGGAAGTTTTTTCCTCTTCTTTGCTGGTACTTTGCTTGTGTGGAGTGACCATTCAAAGTTACAATGGCACTGAAAAAAGTGACTTATGACCATTTTTCACACTTACGACTGTTGCAGCATCCCCACAGTCATGAAAGATCAGGCAAGGAGATGCGTGCCTCGATGTGAGTGATATTGAGTTGGCGACACCCAGCCAATAACATGACCAGCAAGCCACGCCCACCAACTAAGCCACGCCCACAGAACCGGTTGTTAAAAATTTTGAATCTCACTCCTGGACCTGGATGAGTGAGAATTTCCTTAGACACTTATGCCTGGGCATTTGGCAGCTCAGGCATGAGTGACACCATTTACATCCCGATTATACAAATTTGCCCAATGGTATCATGGCACTTTGGTACAATTGTGGCTTTATTCGCACCACTCTCTTGTGGAAGACTGAATTCTTAAAGAAAACAAACTGAATAAAAGTAAATAATGTAATTTTTTTTAAAAAAAATGTCTTCGTTTTGTGATATAGTTCCTCCCTTTCAATCTAACGGTCATACTAGGAAATGAAATCTGGAATCTTTTCTGAATCTTCCCTTTTTCCCAGATGCATCCGGATCAATAGAAAACAGCAGGTTGATGATTCCCTCCTAAAGGCCTGTAAGGCCTGCGGTCTGGATTATTCAGAATTAGCGCTGCCCAAAGAAATTTCCATCTGGATTGATCCTGGTGAAGTTTGCTGCAGGTCAGTAGGTCAGGATCCGTACTATCATTTCACCTGTGCCTAACAGAATATAGAATACAGTAGATAATAGAATTCTTTATTGGACACATAAGGAATTTGTCTTCAGTGTGTAGACTCTCAGTGTCCATAAAAGCCGTAAGCGATAAATCATTATCATAGTCAACATAAAAATACATGGCTCATAAATCATAAGATACAACACTTAATGATAGTCGTCGGATACTAAATAAGCAATCAACATAAATCACACTAAGAAACTAAATAAAACAACCCAGGTCATGTTGTCCCAAATGTGCTTTATTAAGAGGCAACTGGACTTTCTGGTTTGTTTTTTTCCTTTGATGTTGTTTTGCTTCTGAAGAAGCATCTTGGATGAGAAGCGAAACGTCTTTAAAGAAACAAAACACCAGAAAGTCAAGTTGCCATTGAACTTTCTGGTTTACCTATCGCTTCCCATCCAAGAAGCTTCTTCAGAGCTTCCATTCCCCACCATCCAGTCGGAGCTGAAGAAGCTTCTTGGGATGAGAAGCGAAACATCTTCCAAGAAAAACCATAAAGTCCAGTTGCTTCTTGAAAAAGCACCTTTGGGACAAGGGACCTTGGAGATCTTCTAGTCCAACCCCCACCCCACTCAGACAGGAGACCCTATACCATTTCACACAAATCATTCTCCCATCTTTGTATTAAAAACCTCCACAACTTCTGGAGACAAGACCTTCCCCTGATTAATTGTTCTCACTGTCAGGACATTTCTCCTTAAGTTCCTAGGTTGCTTCTCTCCTTGATTAGTTTCCATCCATTGTTTCTTGTCCTGCCCTCAAGTGCTTTGGAGAATAGGCTCCCCCCTCCCTCTTCTTCATAACAGCCTCTTGTGATCATCTCCTGAGGCATCAGAAAAGGGGTGGCTGCCTTCACAAGCCAACCAGCCAACTCCCAAATCAGAGCACCTGCTGAATTTTAGCCTGTTGATGGATGGATAATATAGGCCGAGTGTCAGCAACCCACGGCTCTGGAGCTGCATGCGGCTCTTTGGGCTCTCTGCTGTGGCTCCCTGGCTGGCCACATCCCTCGCCCTCCCCTCCCAGTTACTCCTCGCCTGGCCTGAGAAGGTAAAACACAAAAAAACAGAAATGAGAGGGAGGGAGGGAGATCCATTTCCCACAGAAAACACCGGGAGCCACAAAACCTGGGTAGGCATGGCGGGGGGGGGGGGCTGTCATGTGACTGAGTGGGAGTGACATTGAGTTGGCCACGCCCACCCAGGTTTTGAGGCTCCTGGTGTTTTCTTTTCTGTGGGAAACGGGTCCAAATGGCTCTTTGAGTGTTTAAGGTTGCAGACCCCTGATATAGGCTGAGCATCCATTTCTGTTCTGCTCCTCCAGGCTTGGTGAGAACAACCAGTACTTCACGGTGAAGGATGAGGAGAACACCAGCGGGAAATCGACACCAGAGCCCGAGACGTCGGACTATCACTCAGAATCCCCCTCCGAGAATTCAGAAGATGAAAGCCTGGTTAAGCTTCCTAAGACAACATATCAGGGCAAAAGTCGGCCAGTTGCGAAACACAGTCCCACACCGGTGAGAGACCTCAAGAACAATGCCTGGAGTTGGGAGTTTGTTGTTGTTGTGTTGAGCTTTAAAAAAAAGAAAAGTAGCTCCTTTGGATTTGCTTCTGCAATCTAAAATGGGAGGAGGGATGCCCTTGAAGCCTTTTATCTCCCAGTAAGAAGGTTGTGGCATTTTCTCCCACCCTTGGTTGAATGTTCAAAGGAGCTCGGGGCATATTGCTTGTAATCCAGCAAAGCAAAGTTCATCTCGCTGTGTGTGGTTTGTGCTGCTGTTACAACCTTTGGTTGATAAGATGCAAATTCCTTGGAGCAAGCCGACTGGGAGGCGGGGGAAGGCAGCTGTATTTGTGGCTCAAAGGCGGCACGTAAGCAAGCCTGGGAAAACCTTCTGTAGACTGTGAGACTTAAAAATGCCACAGTTGTCAATAATATTGGCCTGCATAAGAGCAGGGCTCCAAATTGAGATTAAAAAGGGGGGATATTGGTTTGGTTCCAGGCTCTCCAAACTTCATAACTTTAAGACTTGTGGACATCTTGTGGCGGCGCCGAGGGGTAGGGCCTTCTCTGTGGGTGCCCCCGCCCTATGGAATACTCTGCCACCGGAGCTTCGTATTGACACGGACCTGAGGGCCTTCAGGCGCGCGTTGAAGACCTGGCTCTTTGAGCAGGCCGGCCTGGGCTGAGATAATGGTTTTAATTTTGGTCTCCATGGTATTTAAATTTTAAATTGGGGTTTTAAGGTGGGGGGGTGGGACCTGTTTAGTTTTATTTATCAGCCAAATTGGTTTAATACTTTTTTAATTTTTGTATATTTGTGGGTTTTTAGATAGGCTGTACACCGCCCTGAGTCCCCTGGGAGAAGGGCGGTATATAAATTTGATTAATAATAAATAAAAATAAATCAACTCCCAGAATTGCTCAGCTTGCTGGGGAATTCTGAGAGTTGAAGCCCACAAGTCTTGGTTTAGTTGGAACCTGGACCTGATTTTGGCTTACCCCCATGTTCACCTAGCTAGCTGCAAGTCAAACCAGGATAGACTTGGCCAGTATTTTGATAATGAATCATTGGGAAATTCCAGAGTTTTTAAGCTGAACTGGGAGAAGCAGGCTTTGGTGGGACTTGATAACAAACCACTTCCACAGAAAACCCTCGGAGCTGAGTTCAACTCCCCTGGAAGCATGCTCTCTTAATTATTAGGCTAGACTTGATTTGATTCAGGTTGTCCCAGTGTGTTGGGTTGGGTTTCTTTGTGAGAAGATCTTATGGGTTGTGAGCCTTTTTTGAGTTTTCAAAAAGTTTTGCATTCTCCTCCTCTTAACCTCCTTCTCTCTCTCTCTCCCTCCTTCCAGCCTACCCAGTATTTCTACGTTCCAGCTCCTCTCTGGGTTCCATGCCCTCAAAGTGTGGTCAGCTACATCCCAACCTACCAGCCTGTGTTCTACTACGTTGACATCCCCTCAAAATCACCTGTGCCCAGAAAACCCAACCCGAATCTGGTGAAACGCCTTACCAAGCGGGCCTCCAAAGCCTGAAGACGCAGGAGGCCGAGTGGCAACTTGGTCCCTCATACACCTCAAGCCTAGAATTTGGCCTTATTTACACTGACATTGGGACTTTTGGGAAGAAACAACTGTTTTTTATTCTCTTTCAGGTGGTTGCTAACTCTTGGCAATTCTCTTCCAGTGGGGGAATTACCAAAAGTTACCCTCTTCACTTTGACTCCCCTCCCCAGGCCGAAAGATGGGGATGGCACTGCCTTGTTTCTATGGTGCCAAACAAGTGTAGCATTAGCGTTGTATATTATTTAGCACTTCAGCGTAGTAGGGATAAAAGTGGAGACCTGGGTTTCTTCTACGTTGCACTCAGCAGGGGAGTGGGATCTAAGAGTTAGAGCAGAACACAAAGGGGAAGGGAAAAGGTTTGGATGTGGAAACTGAAAAGAACAGGAGGGGAACGAAAAACCAGGTCAACAGGCTTCTGCACCTAGCCAACTTTGCTTAAGGTATTTACTGCTTCTGCAAAACCTGGCTAATCATGACCGAATTATGTGGGTGTATCCTGTGATTTTTTAAAATAAGGATAACTTTAAAAGAAACTTTTTGCTGCTATCAGCAAAGCAAGGGATTCCCTGTTGATGTTTGTTTCAATCATTCGTTGCCCCCCTTCGAGTTGCTACGTCAGAGCATCTCAAACTGCAGATCAGGAACCTTGGATGTAGGGCTGGGCAACCTTCTTGTGCAAGGAGCTCAAAACCTGTGTTTTGGGTTTTGTTAATCCAGCAAGCAACTGGCCAGTGAAAATTGCGATTGCTATTTGAATAATTTTGAGAGATAGTTTGTGGGTGAAGTGGTTAAGGCATCAGGCTAGGAACTGGGAGACTGTGAGTTCTAGTTCCACCTTAGCCATGAAAACCAGTGGGGTGACCTTGGGCCAGTCACTTTCTCTCAGCCCTAGGAAGGAGGCAATGGCAAGCCACTTCCAAAAAACTTTGTGCCAAAAAAACAAAAAAAACCCTGCAGAGACTTATCCGTCAGTCTCTTGAGAATTGGATCTGATTCCTTAGAAAAAAGGAAAAAAGAGATTAGAGGGGAAAAAGATTAGTAATGATTTTTAGAGCCCACTCTTTACCACCCCCCACAAATAAAATCATTTGTTTTATTCATAGTGGCAAGCAGAAATTAATTTATCCTTTTGGGATCCTGGCATTGCCAAATTTGATGAATTGTCAGCTAATCCTGTTTCTGTTAATGATGAAGACTTAAAAGATTGTATTGTGAATGCTTGTTATGTATTGCTCATCTATCCATGCCCTCAGCTTTTGAACTCATTATTTCTACATTTCCAAATACTATGTTTGCAACTGAAGGGCTTGAAATTAAAAGGAGAAAAAAAAGGTTGGGGGAGAGCTGATATTTTGAAAAAATCCTTTTTATACCCGAAAGCAATTTCTGTCCTAGCAAAGAGTGAGCAAGTTATATACAAGGCCACAGAAATAATACTTAACCTACCTCAAAGGATGATGTTATAAAGAGGGATAAGTGGGAACAGTTTAATTATTGTTATTATTATTATTATTTTAAATATTTGTAGCTTCTCTGGAAGGACTTGTTGATGGGCAAAGTATTATTAATGATGATTAATATATGTCTTGTAAATAACGATCAGGGACAACTTTTTTTTTTAATTTATATAGAAGCAATGAAATTGTGTAAATAATATATTAGACCTGCAGCTTGTTTTTTTTTTTGCACCATTGATACAATGTATTTTTTTTGCTTTTTATAAGATGCTTTTTCTATAAAATCTTTAAAATGAAATATTAAAAACAATAAAGGATGAATAATAAACTATAGCTTGGACTGCCAATTTTGTGATGTCCGTATAGGTGAACCAATGAAATGAAAAGGAAGCTCCCTTTTCCCCTTCCCTTTCAACCAAGTTTTGATTCTTTTAAAAAAAGAAAAAAATATACGTTTTTCTTTAGTATATGTAAGAGCTTAATAAACAGTGTACTGTCTGGGTCAATTTAGATATACATAATAATAGTAATAATATTCTTTGCTTGTACATAGTGGTATTCTTCCAACTTCTGATTTCTACCTCTGTTATCTAACTATTGATAAAACAAATCCCATGTTAAAAAAATATTCTGTATCTTCTTTATCCTTTTTCTTTAATGTTAACCTATCCATTTCCGCACAGTCTAGTATTTTTTTAAAATTATATTAAGTTTTGATCCTGAAGGTCAGGGAAAAGATTGTAAGTAGCCCTCAACTTAACAAGTATTTAGTGACCGTTTGAATTACAACGGGACTGAAAAAAGTGACTTACGACCGTTTTCCACACTTACGACCCTTATAGCATCCCCGTTCACGTGATCAAAATTCAAACGCTCGGCAATCTGGCTCCTATTTATGACGGCCACAGTGTCGCGGGAGTCATGTGATCAATTTTTTGGTGACCTGACAAGCGAAGTCAACCTTCACAACTGCAGTGATTCATTGAATGACTGTTTTTAAAATGGGACAAAACTCACTTCGCTGTCTTGCTTAGCAACAGAAATTTTGGGCTAAATTGCGGTTGTAAGTCGAGGACTGCCTGCACATCTAACAGGAGAGGTGGCTGTCTTAAAAAGGTGGGTTTCACTTAAGGACTTCACAATTCACTTAGCAACTGGCCAAAAAAATAAATAAAAATGGGGCAGGATTTTTTTTTTAAGCAACCTCCTTGCTTAGCAATAAAAAATCTAGTCCCAATCGTGGTCATAAGTCAAGGACTCTGTATACTGAGCTAAAAAAAAGAAAATAAACACAGCCAGGATTGTAAAAATAATTATTATTTCGGTGTATTCCAAATACAGTGAAAGCTGGAGACTACGCTAACTGCAGTTCCACCAAGAACCACCAGGGGAGGCTGCCTACTAGCAAAGGGTAGTTCTCGCAAGGCTGGTTTTAGGTCCATCCAATTCATTAAATGGTTGTGGGACTTCTGCTTCCATAATCCACAACCTCCATGGAGTTGTGGCTCAGGAGAGTTGATGTCCATCCCGACTCCATCCGGAAGCTCCCCATACGGTTTGGGGTTGCCCTTCCCTTCTCCAAAATCCCATTTCTCAAGGCCAAGATTAAATTTTGGGAATTGCATCCAGACATCCATGGAAGACTGCAAAGCACAAGTAACAAGAGACATGTAAAAAAAAAATATTTATTTTATATAGGCACATAGCTGTATATTTGGACCTATGTTATACAACTGTACCGTAGATGGGACATCCATCGAGGTATTCAGATTCTGAAAAGGGGTCAGATCACAGAATTTCAGAGTGTCTCCCCAAACATGGCAACTTTAAGTCTTGTGGATTTCTGGAGAAAGTCCGTAAGTCTTAAAGTTGCCAAGTTTGGAGACCTGTGGTGTGGAGGGAAGGTGCAGACGCTGGGACTGCCCAAGAAGAGGAAGAGGAGGAAGAAGTTTGCAAAATTGGTCCAAATGTGGCACCCATAACAACAGTGGTTCGGTTTTCTGGCTTAGCCGAAAGAATAAAATCCCTAAAACAGGGGATATTCCAACTTGGCAACTTTAAGACTTGTGGACTTCAACTCCCACAATTCCCTAGCCAGCCATGCTAAAGTTGGATATGTCTGCTTTCGAGTTTACTAGAAGGCTTGTTTCCTTTCCGGATGCTGGAAACAGCATCTAGGGTTCCCTTTTCTCGAAATGAATCTTTCCCTTTTTTTTTTTCCCCAACAAGACGTACACAAGTAGGCATTTCTTTTGCAAACTACACCATTGAATGAGAAGTCTTCTTTTGCTTGGCTTCATCTTATAGGGAGTATCCGATTCCTGCAGGACCTAACCTCATCTGCTCACCTAGGCCAGGCTTGGCTCCTATCCAGTCTCCCATAGCAAGTCTGCAATAGGTGTGTGAGGGGAATGGGGGACAGCCAGATGAGCCATAGCCTTTGAGTTAGTTTTTGAGTTCCGGTGGTTTGCCTGGAGAAACCCCTGCTGTTTAATTGGCAAGGTTTTTTTTTTTTTCTTCAGAAGAGGTTTGTCGCTGCTGTCTACTGCTAGAACAAGGAGGGAGGGACCAGCCCAAGGTCACCCCGATGGATCCATGCCTCACGTGGGAGTAAAAAACACAAGGTCTCCCAGCTTCTATCCTGATCTCTTAACCATAACATCAAACTGGCTTTCTATTTTTACTTCTTAGAGGCCACAGATTTAAGAAACAGTACACTCTAGTGGTTAAGATGTTGGATTCCAACTCTGCAGATATAGGGCGTTCGAATTCCTAGCACGATATATTTATTTCTTGGTGTGTTTTTTTTAAAAATCTGTGCAGAAATTCTCAGTCATCCAGATCAGGGTTGTCCCAGTAATGCCCAGGAGTCCACTGGACTTTCTGGGTTTTTTTCTTTTTGAAGAGGTTTTGCTTCTCATCCAAGAAGCTTCTTCAGTTCTGACAGGATAGTGGGGGAATGGAAAGATTTATACTGTCTGCGAGGAATATCAATCCTTCCATTCCCCACTGTCCTGTCAGAGCTGAAGAAGCTTCTTGGATGAGAAGTGAAACCTCTTCAAAAAGAGAAAAGAACAAGAAAGTCCAGTTGCCTCCTGAAACGGCAACTTTGTTTTAAAAGAAGTAATAATAATTCCAAAGCATCTTAATTTGTACCTAAGGGAAAACTCCAGTTCAAATAAGCAAGAGCTCTCTTCCTCTTCAAACCCGGAGGAATTCTCAAGATGGCTCTGGAGAAATTATTTAGACCCAAAGTAGCATAGCTAGCTCTTGACTTACAACCACAAGTAGGAGCAGGATTTCAGTTGCTAAGCAAGATGGCTGTCGAGTATAATCGAGCCTGATTTAACAGCCTTTTCAGCCCCTCCCCATTGATTTTGCTTCTCAAATGGTCACTAAAAGAACGCCTGTAATTCGAGGATTGCCTGTTTATCCGCAGTCTATTCCTACAATATTGCCAAAGGCCCTAAGAGGGGGCTCCAGAAATACCAGGATCTCCACACATAAGCCATGAGTACATTTCTTTCCCTTTCTTTTGTAAAGCATTAACTTTCTATTGTCTTTTTTGTTTCTTCCCAGCCACTGACATTCAAAAGCATTCTGTAGCTTCTCAGCATGGGGGACATGCTGTTTGGTTAATCACTGGAGCTAGACCGAGGCTCCCAAAACTTTGTAAAACTTTTTTTTCATCATTACTAAGAGAGAGAGAGAGAGAGAGATTCCCTTGCAGCAAATAAATTGTTTCAGGCACTTTTCTCTTGGATTGCCCTGATCAGGTTGCTTATCAAGTTTATTTATTTGTTTGTTTGTTTATTTATTTATTTATTTAAACATTGCAGCCAGTCTAGCGGAGCAAAGCAATTCTAGGAAGCTCAAGATATGATCTTCTGTTCTGACATTAGGACAAAACCACAGGGTGGGAAGAGATACAAAGCCAAGGGACTCGTTTTTTTCCTTTAAATTAAACCAGATGATGGGGATAATCACCTTTTAATCTTAGATCGGAGATGTAGCATTTGGAACTCATCAAATTACTGCATTAGAAGGCCTTCTGTTTTGCTACATTTGGAATTATGGTATCTGGAAGGTCATCCTTAGAGGACAGTTTGTCCGCTCAGGTGTAATTTGCAGAGTGAAAAGAGCTTATCCTGCTCTTTGGAAAGTTCAAGGCCAAAAAAAAAAATATAGATTTGTGAGCTTCATCGGTGCACTCTTCTAACTGTGTCATATCCATGAGTCGTATGCCTTACAATATCTCTGGGAAAGGTTACTGGTTCCTAATCAGATTCTATGCTCTAAACTCCATCCTGAAACCATTCTTACCTTTGCAAAATTCAGGAGCACTTTTTCTCACCTCTGCTACAGATCTAAAAACAGACAGAGGAAAGACTCCTAGGAGATTTTTTTTTATCATAATGCAAACCAGATATATGTCCAGAAGAGTGACAGGTATTGTTGTCAATCCAAATGTCAACTATTCGTTCTTTTGCTCATCTTTCTATATGGTTGCAATGCCTGGAGGCATTTTCCCTAGGTAAGGTTTAAAAAAGCTCTCTTCTGAAATCCAGCCAGGTAGAGTCACACATTGGGGTCAACAATAATGTGGTTGGATTCAATCAGAGTTAGTATGTTGTGGGAATCCAGCCACTGTGATCTGTGGATTATAGTTTACTGTTTGATGTAAATGCAATAATGGTGGCTCTTTAAACCACGATTAAAGCAAATGGTGGCTTGGTGAAGCTGAGAAACTAAACCAGCACAAGACAGCCTGCAGTTTTCCAGATTTGCTTCAGGTGGGAAAAAAAGGACCATTTCCTCTGGAAAAAAAGAATTTAAAGATGAGATCAAAGCTACTATATAAAAAAGATGAAATCCTTCTAAGACACCTAACAGATAACAGATAATCAAAGTTGGAAGGGACCTTATAGGTCATCTAGTCCAACCCCCTGCCCAAGTGTTCCATGTGTTGGAAGACATATCACAGTCCAGTTCCAAGCCGAAAGAAGGACGCTGGAGGCTGACTGGAAAGAGGATTTAATGATGAAGCAGAACCACTAGCAGTCCTGGGTTCTGGAGTTGAGAGAGAGGGATTTTTATACCTTCTCTTGGGCTTTGAACTTGAGCTTCCTGTTCCTGTGCAAAAACATGTATTCTGTTGGCTGTTGTCAGACTCCATTGGGGCCATATAGGGGTTATAGGTGAAGTTGTCTGAGCTTCCAGGTTTGGTTGAAGTTTGGCTGAAGCAATGAAGGGGCTTTTTGGGCAATTCCTATTGTGGCTGAAGGCTAATCCTACCTTTGTTCAGACCAGTGGTCTTCAAACTTGACAGCTTTAAGACTTGTGGACTTCAACTCCTAGAACTCCTTGGAACTCAGGAATTCTGGGAGTTGAAGTCCACATGTCTTAAACTTGCCAAGCTTGAAGATCCTTGGTTCAGACCTTGCTGAAGGGAATTTTTGCCTATGAATAGAGCTAGCTATCTCTTTATCTCTTAAAGTGCTGACATCTGCTGTGGGCTATTAAGGAAGATGAGGACTGCTTTACAAGAACATGTTCCTCCATTTCTCATCCAGGGAAATATAATAGTCTGCCTTCTTAATAATTCTCAAAATATTTCATTCTTCTAGGAGAGGAGTGGGTGCTGACTTTCTACATACGTAACATCCAAAACGACATTGGTAAAACATCGGTGTTTCTGTGGGTTAGAAAGAAGGATACCCTGATCCCACAGGGCCTATTCTGAAACCGGAGAAGTTCAAAGCACAACAGTTAAATTATTAAATTACAATTCATTCTGTAGTGTGCAGAAACTAGACAATGGATTTTCATCAAGTGGTGGGCTTTCGAGGGGGCCATCCAAATGGTTATCTTTGCTGCTAATGAGATGACTTCTCTCTGTGTTGTTCTATTAACACAGTAGTCTTCAATGTATGACCACAATTGGGATTGGAAAATTTGTCATTGAGCATTGTCGTTGTTCAGCAAGGTATTGAGGGACTGCACCCAAATTTACATCTTCTTTACTTGTGATTGTTAAGTGAGACATCCCATGATTGTGGCTTGCGACCAGTGGTGGGATTCAAATGTTTTTATTACCGATTCTGTGGGCATGGCTTGGCGGGAGAGGCTTTGGTGGGCGTGGCAGGGGAAGGATACTGCAAAATCTCCATTCCCTCCCCACCCCACTAACCTGCTTTCCAGCTCCGTTCTCCTGTGCAGGGCAACAAAAGAAGATCCAGCCAATCAGCTGGGATTCAGGATGCGGAGAATAAATGAGGGCGGGGCCAGTCAGAGGTGATATTTGCCGGTTCTCCGAACTACTCAACATTTCTGGTACTGGTTCTCCAGAACTGGTCAGAACCTGCTGAATAACCATTTCTGCTTGCGACCTTCCCTGCTGGTTTCCCCATTGACTTTGCTTGTTGGAAGCCAGGTGGCAAGGTCACAATTTGAGATCACATGACACCTGGATGTTGCAATCTTCATAAAATACATGCCGCTTGCCAAGAGCCCAAATTTTGATCGTGTGAGCATGTGGGATGCTGCCAGGCTTATAAATGTGAGGACCAATCATACGTCCTTTTTTTCAGTGTCTTTGTAACTTTGGTTGTAAATCGAAGATCACCTGCAAATCGCAAACTTCTTGCAATTTCTCAAGTTTACTTGCAGATCAAGATCATAAAACAAGGATGGAAACGCTGATCTAATCTCCGTGCAAGTCAACAGCCAAGTTCTGCATGTTGAGGACAAAATTTGCAAACTGTACAGTAAAAGATGTGTATCTCTGGCTTGCTCTACTCAATGTCTGGGTGCTTTTTAGCTGATAGAAAGCGCCAATGTGGAAACGGGCTTCAAATGTGCATGGATCCAAAGACTCATTTCCTTTCACTGGAACAGCGTAGAGCGACTGGAGCCAAAATTAAGCTGGCATGAGTTCAGTTACACTTGTGGGGCAAGAGAAAAAAACCAGGTTTTTGGGCAACAGGCCGGAAATCTGGACAGACACTAGTTCTTCTTTTTAACTTTTTGTTTCCTTTGGGGCCAAATATAGCAACATGTATTGATAGGTCAGCCATTTTTTAAAGAATTATTTGCAAGGCTGACCTCAATCTTGTTTTCCTTTGGGTTTCTTTCGGCCAATGTTGGCAGGTTTGAGATCAGCTTTGGAGAAGGCTTCCCCTGGGAACTATGGATCACCAGTTTGCTTTCCAGCTTTCTGTTCCATTTCTGTACTTTGAACAGCAGTCCGCTTGCAGAATTAAAGGCAACCTTTGGACAGGAAGATGGTGGGTCTTGATAGGTATTTATGGCGAGAGTCTCTCATCCTCTGATTGGTCACGAAGAGGTCAGCTTCTCTCTACAGGCCAAGACGAAGACATTCAAATGCAACAGGTATAATGGACGAGTAGTAGATCCCTGCAAAGAAAGCAACAACAGCAACTTTTTAGATTCCTTTATTAATATGGAGTTCAAGCCAAAATAGTAAATTGTAGATCTTCTTAAGTTCAAAAATTCCCAATAATGAAGAATGTAGACATGGCATAACAAGATGCTTGCTTGCTTTATTTGAGAGAGAGGGAGGGAGGGAGGGAGGGAGGGAGAGGGAGAGAGAGAGAGATAATAGGTAGGTAGGTAAGTGGATAGGTAGATAGATAGATAGATAGATAGATAGATAGATAGATAGATAGATAGATAGATAGATAGATAGATGATAGACAGACAGGTAGGTATTAGGTAGGTAGGTAGGTAGGTAGATAAGATAGATATTCTGCCTTTATAAGTCGAAGCAGAAAACATACCCAATATTCTTTCCTGTTCTAAATTTTTCCCAACTTTATGAGGTGGGTTGAGAGAGTGACTGGCCCAAGATAACCCAGCTGTCTTTCATGCCTAAGGCTGGACTAGAACTCGCCATCTCTTGGTGATTGACCCAAAGTCACCCCGATGTCTTTCAGGCCCAAGGCAGCATTAGAAGTCAATGTCTCATAATTTCTAGACTGGTGCCTTAACCACCAGACCAAACTGATTCCCCATTGTCTATTAGGTAATGAAAAAAAGGTTGATTTGAATAGCAACAAATATATATGTTAAATAACAGATCCAGGTTCTTATCTCTGCTCTGTAAACGTTCTTCCAATACTTCAGGTTGCACACCTCATGAATCTCCAGCTTTTGTATTATTTTTTAGGTATAGGAAGTACTTTCAAATCCCAAGACTTCTGCAAATGAGGCTTGAAGAGAGAGAGAGAATGTAGACTTTTATTTTTAGAGAAGGCGGAGGTGGAGACTTGCAACTTCTGTGTGAAAACACCCAAGTCTTAAGTCCAAGCATCCTCTTTCTCATTCATCTCAAAAGTCCCTAAGCGCAAATAGAAGAACAAAATCTAGAGGTTACAGAGAAACGTTGGCCATGTATAACAAACCTGGAAGTTCTCGTGAAGAACATGTCTTGAGCAATTTGCACATCTCCTGTAAATAGGTTTTCATCGTTAATTTCCCTTTTCCCATATACTGTCTCATTGTGGCCTTAGGCTATTGATCCAATACCATTAAACTGAAGTATTATAGTCAGGGGTGGGCTACTACCAGTTCGCACTGGTTTGGGAGAACCGGGTGTTAATTTTACATCTGGTTCACCGAACTGGTAGTTGCAGCGACTGGTTGGCCCCACCCACCATGCCCCTTCCCTCCCAGGAGTCTCCATGTGGCCTGTTTTGGATCCCAGGTAAGTACAGACCCTGCATGTTGCTCAGGGATGGTGAAAAACAGGCCCATTTCCAGCCTCCAAAGCGCCTCTGGAGCCCACCATGGTGCATGAGGCTGACTAGGCCACCGGGCAGAGAACCAGTTGCTAAATTTCTTGAAGCCCACCCCTGATTATAGTATTGATATCTGAACTGATTTATCTGCAGGTTATAACTCCCTGAGATAGAATGAAGATTATGTTTATTTATTTATTTATTTATTATTCGGATTTTTATACCACGCTCTCTCCCAAAAGCGGGACTCGGGGCGGTGCACAGCCAGATAAAAACCGTACAAGTTATAAAAGTTATAAAAGTTAAAAGCAATTTAAAATAATTAAATTAGTGGCCAAAAGATAAAATTTTATAAAAACACATAAAACACAATTGAAATGTTGAAATGAAATAAATTTATTGTTGAAATAAATCTCTGATCTAGGATCCATTTTGGTTTGTCGGCTCTGATGCAATTGTTATCTAACATGAGTGATGCCACATGTGGCTTAATTTCCCACTTTTTCTTGGCTCTTTCAGGTGGTTGGAAGTTTCAATTTTAGGACCTAAAAACTGGTTAACACCGCTGTAGAGGAAGGGTTCTGTTCTGACCTAGACTTCACCAAAATCAGGAAGCAGACTCCTCGTCCCAACAAAACCCCTTTTTATTAGGCTAATGTGAATTCCTCTCATTCACATCTAGCAAAGTCCTGGCAAACAGTCTTTCACAAGTGATTTACAACCACAGACCTTATCAGGCTTGCAGAGTTGCCAGGCCGATAGCTTCCAAGCACAATGCTGTCCTAGAAAATACTTGACAATGACTCGTGAACAAATCTTCACCCTAATGAATTGAACTAATTGTCTCCTGAAAATACCATTCCCCTTTCACTCCTATGGGAGGGGCTATTCACCATCCACCTGTGCCTTTACTCCTGAGTCGACCCTTGTCCATTAACTGTTCCCTTCTCCTGGCAGCTCTGCGCATGTGCACACTGGGAACAGGCTCCAACTGTTCTTCTGCCTCACTGATCTCTGACTCCGAAGGCAGTTGATAACTGTCAGATGGCCCTGAGCCCATCTCTGCCTCCAATACAGAACACTCGTCAGAGCCTTTCCCAGACTCCAGGACTGGCCCATGTTGCTCCCCAACTTCCTCATTGTCCGAGTTTGCCACCAGCTCTGCTTGGCTGCTAGTGGGCCATAACAGGTTGCTCCAGATACCTTCAAGAAGGTGTGGATGTCACCACTTCTGACCAAGCCAAGGTTCTGACTGATGGACCCATTTAGGACCCATTTTAGGCACAGAGTGCAGGTAACGTTGTCCAATTATATGTCTAGGTATTGTTGTGGAAAACTGTCCAAGTCTTTACTGACCACCTGGTTAGATGACCTTGGTTTCCATAGGATGATTTCTTGTTGTCACCTGGATTTGGCATTCCAAACTTAGCCTTCCATCCCCTCGGTTCTGTGGCAAGCTGAGAAATGTAGAAAGTTAGCACCCACCCCTCTCCTATTTCGAGAAATATGAAAAAGGCAGAATATTATATTTCCCCTAAAAGAGAAGTTAAAGGGAGACAGAAACTCAGAGCCACCGTTTCCTGCCCCCAAGCAGATACTAAGCCAAGGCCAGCTTTTAGAAATGCAGATTTGGTAATCCATTCAAGACAGGATATTTCGAACAAAGGCAGAATTAGGTAGAACGGTAAGATCAGCCCTCACTCAAGATCCAAACCAGGAAAGCCATTAAGACACAATAGGAATGGCCCAAAACCCTTTCAGGACACAAGCCTCATCATTACATTATCTCAGAGAGCCCAGGCTTCAACCAAACTTAACTCAGACAATCTACAAAGTTAGCTATGACTCCTACAACAGCCAATACAATTGCACAGTAACAGGAAGCTCAAGTTCAAAGCCCAAGAGAACTGATCCAGGCCCATATCTGGGATGGAAATGACATTGGTTGCTTTGGTGAATGGCCATTGTCATTGGATAGAGAGCATATAATCCACTTGCTTCTCCTTGATCTCTCAGTGGAGGTCAATGCTATTGATGATAATATTCTTTTTGGACCATCTCTGAGGGTTTGAGGGACTTACAATGGATTCTCTTCTTCCTAGGTGGAAGATAGCAGTGTTAATGAGAGAAGCAATCTCGGTCCAGTTGCTTCCTTATGACGTTCTTAAAGGAATTGATCCTTTCTTCCCTCCTGTTTAGGATTTATTCAAGGCTCCTAGGAATGCTTATCCATCAGTTGGGTGGTGTATCATCCACAGCCTGATGATGCTCGGTTATAACCTGCTACCTTAAACCTTGGGAAGATCATGGAGGTCCCAGCATGATATTTGGAAACGGTGGGGATCTGGATGGGACAAAACAAGCTGAAGTTGAATCCCAAACAGGTGATCTAGAAGTATCTCTACCTGCTCTGGTTTTAATTAGGAAGTTGTGCGCCCCTTGAAGGAGAAAGGCCACTGCCCTGTTAGACTTACAACTATTGTTGAATTCACAGGTGGAGATGTTAGTTAGGGTTCTTCATCCAGCTATGAGTTCTGGGGCACCAGGTATGCCCCTACCTGAAGCAGGAGACTGAGGTAATGGTCATTCATAGACTCACCACCTCCAAGATAGATTACTGCAATTATTTCAACGTGGGGCTGCCTTTGAAAACTACTTGGAAACAGCGGTTGGTGCTGAATAGAGTTGCTTATATTTGCCATGGGAGAGCTGCAGGGACTTTAAATAATTTCCACAGTGCGATTCAACGCTGGATTTCTTTGATGACTGTAGAAAGGTCCAAATTGTCTTACAAGCTCGTTGTTGTAAGTCTAAAGAGAGGGGAGCAGACTGCCTGAGCAGCAGCTTGAATTCTGAGACACAAAGCAGAATTTATGCTTTGTATAAATTGTTCATCCATCTGTGCATTGTTTTGCACAACTGACCAAAGGAGAACATCAGAGTCTCTCTAGAAATATTTTGCCTTCGGCTTACCATCAAAAATCAGATTATAATTACATGTTATGGAATGTACACAGGACCAGCTTTTAAATGAACAATAACCACACGTCAATCAACAGATGGTCTTCAGTGGTTACTAACTATGTCTGCTTGTATATATCTCTCCTCCCACCCCCAGGCTGGTTCTAAGACCCAGGTTCCTCTTCTTGATTTTCGGAACGTTCCTGAATTAGTTACCATCTTCTCAGAAAGCACCTCCGCAAATCTACTACGTCCAGTGGTAGAATTCAATTTTTTTTTACTATCGGTTCTGTGGGCATGGCTTGGTGGGCGTGGCAGGGGAAGGATACTGCAAAATCCCCATTCCCTCCCCACCCCACTAACCTGCTTTCCAGCTCCGTTCTCCTGTGCAAGCCAATCAGCTGGGACTTAATGGGAGGCAGAGAAGAGATAGGGGTGGGGCCAGTCAGAGACGGTATTTGCCAGTTCTTCGAACTGCTCAAATTTTCCGCTACCGGTTCTCCAGAACTGGTCAGAACCTGCTGAATACCACACTGACTAAGTCCCATCCAAACTATAACATGTCCTGGCTTTGAGGTAGATGGTATAGATAAATTTTTCCTGATCAGAAGTTTCTTCTTGCAACCCTATTTCTTTTTCAGGATCTTCTTCTCTCTCCTTAGAGTTGAAGGCTCAGTCTTTCCAAGCTGAGGAAAAAGAAAAGAAAAGACTCTGACTTCCTATGGCTTCCCACCCTTCACCAAAATAGTAGCGCCTGTGTCATTTCGTGGCCTGAATCATAGTTTCTCTCCCTGCCAGTGGCCGCTGCACTGTTACTCACAGCTGAAAGGAATCGTGGGAGGTACTTATGCAACCAATGCTCAGTATTTCATAGCTAACTGAGTCAAGGCCTGCTGCACTCGACTCGTTGCTTCCAAGGGATCCAGAGAACATTGGGTTGAACTATAAATATTTGTAGCTCAGGGTTGACATGAGGACTCCTTGGTGCTCTCTGAGCTGACTTGTTCTATTGCAGACATTTCATTATCCAACTAGATAGCATCATTAGTGCTAGTAAGGAGTGTGGTTTGCTGATCCTAGACCAAGATTTGTCCATCCTGGACTAAGCCAAGTTCAAAAATGCCAGGGGATTTCTAGAAACCTGGCAATCTGACAGATTAGCCAACAAGAGACACATAAATATCAATAATATCTATGGAAAAGAAACAATCAACCAGCCAAAAAGGGGACAGAAAGACTCAAGCACCTCTCCACCAGCAATCAATACCCAGTTAGCAATAGCACTTAGACTTACGTACTGCTTTATAGTGCTTTACAACCCTCTTTAAGCGGTTTTACAGAGTCAGCCTGTTGCCCCCAGCAATCTGGGTCCTCATTTTACCCACTTCCGAAGGATGGAAGGCTGAGTCAACCTTGAGCCTGGTGGGATTCGAACTACCAAATTGCAGGCAGCCGATAAGTCAGCAGAAGTAGCCTGCAGTACTGCATTCTACCCACTTGCACCACTGTGGCTCAGATCACCATAGATTAACTTAAAGATTAACATCAGACCAACAATCAAGTAAATAATATTCCAATCAAGAAACTGCCAAAGAAGCCCACAGTAAGCAACCCAACCAAAGAATGGTTGCAGGAACTGGGTATGTCTAGTCTAATGAAAAGAAGGACTAGGGGAGACATGATAGCAGTCTTCTGATATTTGAGGGGCTGCCACAAAGAAGAGGTAGTCAAGCTATTCTCCAAAGCACCTGAGGGCAGGACAAGAAGCAACAGGTGGAAACTAATCAAGGAGAAAAACAACTTGGAACTAAGGAGGAATTTCCTGACAGTGAGAACAATTAACCATTGGAACAACTTGCCTCTAGAAGTTGTGGATGCTCCAATACTGGAAGTTTTAAAAAAGATGTTGGATAACCATTTGTCTGAAGTGGTGTAGGGTTTCCTGCCTAAGCAGGGGGTTGGACTAGAAGACCTCCAAGGTCCCTTCCAACTTTGTTATTCTATTCTATTCTAATCTCTAAGACCACCTCCATCCACACTCACAGGGCTGGCCACGAAACTGTCACCAAACTGCACTCTTTGGTAGCACTGATGATGTTAGCTAGTTTGGGTAATGAAAACAAGCAAACTCGGAGAACACCAGGTACCTGATTAGTAATTTTTGTGTATGTGTGATAGTTTATGGAAGGTTTATAGTTCATGGTTTTTCTACTTCTTCTGAAACCTCCCATGTTTAATTCTGGTACAGTATTTAAAGTTAGTTACATCATGATATCAAAAGATCTGGTTGGTGGTTAGAAGTTAAGAGTCGTATGTTGTTTTGAGTGTCTTTGAGCATGATCATAGGGTAGGAGAGAAGGCTGGCCCAGCTCCTACTGGGAACAGATGTGAGGGCTCCAGTCCCAGTGAAGAGTAATCAAAATGTATGTTAGAACTCAAGTTCTACCCAAGTTAGAACGGTCACCGAAATGGTGATCCAACCAAGAGTGTTTCTTCAAAGAGTCCGTGGGTAGACAGAGAGGGCTCATAAAATGAGACAGATGCTCAAAATTATGTCATCCACAGCGCTGTGTTCTCCCCACACCACAGCTACAAGAATATGGATTCCACTGGCCTTTGATGTTGTATATGGCCAATCATTACAGGGCAAAATGTAGTTTCCGTCTGGAGTGCAGCCACTTGATCCCACAAGCAACTGCTAAATCTAGTGGAAATGCCAGCATACTTCGGCCAAATTCCCACACCCTTGCATCTGTCTCGATTTTCTCTCCCCTGTCATTTTTAAACCACTTAAGTTCACTGAACGTCAGCAGGAGATGACCTGGGGTATATGGCCACGATCTCCCTGGGATACCTCCAAAGGGTGGATGGGAGATAAATATCCCATCCTCCAGGATATTTGACTGCTGACTCACTGGATGGCCTTAAACCCACTGAGTCAGACCCAAGCCAACGCCCAGCGCTGGCTTGCTTTGGGTGGAGCGGAAGAATGGGTAAGAGTGTCCTAAATTCACAATGCAGTGACTTAGTAACCTTGGCTGTAATACTGGCCGATGTTTTGTCACTGCAGGATATCAGGAAACCCTTGGGAATCCCCGCCCTAATGCTAATGGATGACATGGGCATCTACTGCAGTCTTAATAGAATAACCATAGAGTTGGAAGGGACCTTGGAGGACTTCTAATCCATTCCTCTGCTCAAGCAGGAGATCTCTCCAACTGGGCAAGAACAGATCTGAAACGATGACCGTTCTTCTCCTCCAAAAGATCTGAAGGAGGATATTGAATCAAAATAATCAATCAATCAGAATAGAGCTGGAAGGGAACTTGGAGGTCTTCTAGTCCAGCCCCCTGCTCAAGCAGGAGAACCTATACCTGTGATGGCGAACCTGTGGCACGCGTGCCAAAGGTGGCACACAGAGCCCTCTCTGTGGGCACGCACACCATTGCCAGCTGCTCTTCTGGTTTCTGGCTTTGCAGGTGCCAGAGCGCTGGAAAATGCCCCCCAAAACAGACTATTTGGGGCAATTTTGGGGCCTTTTCAGGGCCTTTTTCAG
Organism: Bungarus multicinctus; assembly: GCA_023653725.1. Taxonomy (NCBI): domain Eukaryota; kingdom Metazoa; phylum Chordata; class Lepidosauria; order Squamata; family Elapidae; genus Bungarus; species Bungarus multicinctus. Next base: position 7,611,180 of record CM042835.1, on the reverse strand, counting down.
GCCTTTTTCAGGCAGTTTTTGGGCAGTTTTTCGGGCCTTTTTCAGGCCATTTTGGGGGGCTTTTCTGGGGCCTTTTTCAGGCCTTTTTCAGACCATTTTTCAGGCAGTTTTTCAGGCCATTTTGGGGGCCTTTTCCGGGGCCATTTTTGTGCCTTTTTCAGGCAAATTTTGGGCCTTTTCCAGGCCTTTTTCAGCCCATTTTCCAGGCCTTTTTCAGGATGTTTTTCGGGCCTTTTTCAAGCTGTTTTGGGCCTTTTCAGGGCCTTTTTGGGGCCCTTTTCAGGCCATTTTTTGAGCCTTTTCCAGCCTGTTTTCGGCCATTTTCAGTCTGTTTTTCAGACCATTTTCAGCCTGTTTTCTGGGCTGTTTCTGGGCCAAAAACAATCCGAAAAACACACTGAAAAGTGGCCCAAAAATGCCCCGGAAAATTGCCTGAAAATGGCCCCAAAAGGGCTTGAAATGGCTCAAAAACAACCCAAAGAACAGCCTGAAAATGGCAAAGAAACAGGCATGTGTGCGGTGCTCCGGCATCTGCACATTCACATGTGTTCCGGTTTGGGCACTTGGTGCTGAAAACATTCACCATCACTGACCTATACCATCTCAGACAAGTGACTGTCCATGCTCTTCTTAAAAGCCTCCATTGATGGAGCACCCACAATTTCTGGAGGCAAACCGGTTAATTGTCCTCACTCTGAGGAAGTGTCTCCTCAATTCCAGGTTGCTTCTCTCTTTGATTCATTTCCAACCATTATTTCTTGTCTGGTGCTTTGGATAATAACAATAACAACAAACAACAATAATAATGGGTATGGCTTAAGAGAGGAACCATCAAGAAAGAAACAGAAGATTAATACTTGCTGTTCAAGAACAAGCACTTCCAAACTAATGCCATGAAAGCGAAGATACAATAAAACACCGACAATCCAAACTGCCGACTTTGCAATGACAAAGTTGAAACGGTTTCACACTTAATATGTGAGTGCAGCAAAATCGCGCAAACTGTCTACAAAGCTAGACATGATCAAATTGCTAAATTAATCCACTGGTCATTGTGTAAAAAATACGCCCTACCTGTATCCGAGAAGTCATGGAAACATAATGTGGAAAAAGTTGTCAAAAATGACACGGTGAAGATTTTGAGAGACTTTCGAATACAGACGGATTGACATTTTGGAACACAAAACGCCAGATATTATGGTTGTCGAGAGCCAAAGCGTACAATTTATTGATATGGCTGTAACAGGAGATGCCAGAGTTGATGAAAAAGAACTGGAAAAAAAATCACGAAATATTGCAACCTAACCATCGGTTAGGATGAAACATGTAACAGTGATACCCATTGTCATTGGTACCATGTCCAAGAATTTTACAAAACACACCAAGAAATTGCAGCTTCCTGCAGTAACACCAGCGGAACTGCAAAAAACTGTGCTACTTGGAACATCATACATTTTGAGAAGATACTTGGTTGATACCTAGGATGCTGGCAGCAGTGGTGGGATTCAATTTTTTTTACTACCGGTTCTGTGGGGGTGGCTTGGTGGGCGTGGCTTGGTGGGCATGGCAGGGGAAGGATAATGCAAAATCTCCATTCCCTCCCCACCCCACTAACCTGCTTTCCAGCTCCGTTCTCCTGTGCAGGGCAACAAAAGGAGACCCAGCCGATCATCTGGGACTCGGGAGGCAGAAAAGAGATGGGGCCAGGGCCAGTCAGAGGCAGTATTTGCTGGTTCTCCGAACTACTCAAAATTTCTACTACTGGTTCTCCAGGACTGGTCAGAACCTGCTGAATACCAGCTCTGGCTGGCAGCAACCCGTATCAACCATTAGCACCAGTCACTGGTATTTGTGATACATTTTTAAATGTTTAATTGACTGAGCTTCATGTTTAATGAATAAAAGAGATAATAACAACAACAACAACAACAACAACAACAACCCTGATTTAGTCTAACCTCTTACACAATGCAGAATCTCCTAAATGGCTCCAGTTTCTTTGAAAAAAAGAAAAAAAAAGAGGCTTAGATTTCATAATCCATCAGCAGCCAAACTGAATTGGCTTCTGAATGCCTACCGAAGAAAGAAGTCAAGTTTCTTTCTCCCTGTCCTGCATATGGAAGTGATGATACATTGAAATATGCATTTAACATGTTCATGCTTTTCACTATTTTTGTGGGGGAGGTAGGTATATATAGTTAAAGCTTCTTAGTTTGTGTGTCAGAAACAGAGCTGCTGAATCAAGCAGGGTGTGTCCTGCTTGGGAAATCGGTTTGACAGAAACCATCCTTTCAGGCAAAAACAACAACAGGTCGACACATTCTGTCTGCTCTCAAGAGGCCCAATTTCACAGCCGAAAACACCTCCGTCTGATTCTAAGCAGCCTTCCCTCTCAATACGTCTTATTGTATTGCTGCCGTTCCAATTTTCAAATGCAATTTCCTTTCCTTACAGAAACGATACAAGGCTCGCCCAACTGGGGAGTTGTTAGGATTGGGTTCGCTCACTGTGTTTAAGCCAGCTGAGGATTTGTTTCGCTTTGATTTTGCAGGTTGCATGAATCCAACTATTGTCAGTTATTCAGCGAAGCCTGAACAAGACATTTGGGTGATGTATGATCTCCGTGTGAAGCTGCTTTGGAAGCAACCTGTGGCTTCTCTAAATATAGGCTTAGCAGAATGACATGTAGCAATATCTGTTATGCCCTTCAGACTGTTTACCTGGTGTTCAGTATTCTCACCCCAGCCTTCTACAACCAGATGGCCCCTAAGAAAGAAAATAGTAGAGTAGGAGTAGAGTAGAGTAGAGAGTAGAGCAGAGCAGAGCAGAATACTCTACTTGTTTTGGCTGCCCCTCTCGCATCCCAGAAATAGTAGAGTAGAGTAGAATAAAATAGAATAGATTTTATTATAACTTTGAATGTACACCAATTAACATATTAAAATGAAATTGTGTTGCATACAGCTCAATCTCTATTATCACTATTATCTATTATTACTACCTCAATCTCTATTCTCTCTCTCTCATCATCTATTTATCATTTCTCTGTCTGTCTGTCTATCATAATCTCTCAACCATCCATCCATCCATCTCTGTCTGTCTGTCCATTTTATCTCAGAATTCACCCCTTTTTCCTCCTCCCAGGTGCCACCTGAGGCCTGAGGATCCTCATGGGTGTGGAAAAAACGTGAACCCGCAGCGAACAAGAAGCGTGTGAAATCTGCCAAAGAGATGTCATTCAATTTGCCACCTCTTCTTCCTTCGGGCCTCAGTTCCCCTTCTTTCAAATAACAGTGATTCATTTTGGAGAGCTGTCATCCCAGAGATGATTAACAGCTGAGCCAAAGCCTTGGACACACTTCCCAAGTCTTGTATGAATTACTCTTCATTAATAAATAGCTCACAGCTAAACAGGGTTTGTTGACTCATTGGTGGGTAGATCTTTTAAGACAAGAGCCAGTTCCTTTCTGGCTAGACTTCTGAAAGCCGGCCTCCCCACTCCCTTTCCTCTAGAATGAAGGAAAAGAGTGTCTGCAGGATACCTGGGAAAATGCAGTCAAATCTCCACCCATTTTGAATGGGCTAACAGAGCTTCATCCAATCGCAGATGCTTCTCCCTTACTTCAGAGACCCTGGAAATGGGGCTAAAGGAAGGCATTGCAAGGAGAAGCCTAATTCCTTTACCTCTTTGACTCCTGTATCCCATCCTATGAATATAGGTCTTCCAAATGGCACCCTTAAATCAGAAGGCCCTCTTGAGATCATCAAGTCCACCCCTACTCTGTAGAACTTAAAGGGATCTAAATTAAATCCTCCCCGAAAGGTTTCTGTCTCTCTCTGTGTGTATCTCTGTCTCTCTGTGTGTGTATCTCTGCCTCTCTCTCTGTCTCTGTTTTTCTGTCTCTCTCTCTGCCTCTATCTCTCTCTGTCTCTCTCTGTCTCTGTTTCTCTGTCTGTCTCTGTTTCTCTCTGTGTGTCTATCTCTGTCTCTCTGTGTGTGTATCTCTGCCTCTCTCTCTGCCTCTGTTTTTCTGTCTCTCTCTCTGCCTCTATCTCTCTCTGTCTCTCTCTGTCTCTGTTTCTCTGTCTGTCTCTGTTTCTCTCTATGTGTCTATCTCTGTCTCTCTGTGTGTGTATCTCTGCCTCTCTCTCTGTCTCTGTTTTTCTGTCTCTCTCTCTGCCTCTATCTCTCTCTGTCTCTCTCTGTCTCTATTTCTCTGTCTGTCTCTGTTTCTCTCTGTGTGTCTATCTCTGTCTCTCTGTGTGTGTATCTCTGCCTCTCTCTCTGCCTCTGTTTTTCTGTCTCTCTCTCTGCCTCTATCTCTCTCTGTCTCTCTCTGTCTCTGTTTCTCTGTCTGTCTCTGTTTCTCTCTGTGTGTCTATCTCTGTCTCTCTGTGTGTCTATCTCTGTCTCTCTCTCTGTCTCTGTTTTTTCTGTCTCTCTCTCTGCCTCTATCTCTCTCTGTCTCTCTCTGTCTCTGTTTCTCTGTCTGTCTCTGTTTCTCTCTGTGTGTCTATCTCTGTCTCTCTGTGTGTGTATCTCTGCCTCTCTCTCTGTCTCTGTTTTTCTGTCTCTCTCTCTGCCTCTATCTCTCTCTGTCTCTCTCTGTCTCTGTTTCTCTGTCTGTCTCTGTTTCTCTCTGTGTGTCTATCTCTGTCTCTCTTTGTGTCTCTCTGTCTCTGTCTTTCACACCTGGTTGGACACACCCAGGGAAGGGAAGCCCTCGATAGCGGTGGGGCAGAAATCCAACAGGTGCAGCTCTCCGACAGGGCCTATTCACCAGTGACACAGGTGCTTCTTGTCCTTGAAGGACACACGGGGGCGGGTGGGGTGTGTGTGTGAGGAAACGTGGGTGAAAAATAAATGGCTTTCTTTTTTGTTTTCCTTGAAAGGAAATTGGAAATGGGCAGCGGTTGGCGGAAGAAAAACACTTCGGGGAAATTGTGAGTTTTCAGAACTTCAGACTTGCTTATCTCTGTTGTTTTGCAATCATCATTGCTTCTTTTTTTTAAAAGAATAAATTCTTCTGCTTTTGATATTAGGACTCTAAAAATATCTGGGAGTTATTTATTTATTTATTTATTCGATTTATATACCGCCCCCCTCTCCCCGAAGGGACTCGGGGTGGTGAACAGCCAATAAAAACACATATACAAGGTACAATACATGAGACAACATAATAATATTAAAATTTAAAAACTGAAATATAATATGGCTCTAATTAAAATATAAGCAAGTATTAAAAAGATTAAGACCCGGTTAAAATTTAAAAACCCCTAGGCCAGTCCTGGCCTGCCGAAATAAATGCGTTTTGAGTAACCGACGGAAGGCCATGAGATCGGGGGCGGCCCTTACCTCCGGGGGTAATTCATTCCAGAGAGGGGGTGCTCCCAATGAGAAGTCCCGCGCCCTCGGGGTCGCCAGCCGTCCAGCCGGCGGCACCCCGAGGAGACCAACTCTATGGGAGCGTACCGGTCGGTGGGAAGCCGATGGTGGCAGGAGGCGGTCTCGCAAGTAACCTGGTCCCGAGCCATGGAGCGCTTTAAAGATAGTGACCAAGACTTTGAAGCGCACCCGGAGGGCCACCGGGAGCCAATGCAGCACGCGTAGAAGTGGCATAACATGGGAGCCCCTAGGTGCCCCCATTACCACCCTCGCGGCTGCATTCTGCACCAACTGGAGCCTCCGGATGCTCTTCAAAGGCAACCCCATGTAGAGAGCGTTGGCATAGTCTAGGCGGGAGGTTATAATGGAGCATTTACCTAGCAAAGAGATTCTAGATTACCTTACAATCTGCCTGCCATTTCATGAATTCCCCTGCTCTAAATTTCCTTTCCACCTCCAAATCCTAATCAACAGAAGCCGTTGTCCTCCAGATATTTTAAAGTACAGTTCTCAGCACCTGCAACCACACGCTTTGCTGCTTGGGTTTAGGGGAATTGTAGTGCCACAAATACATTGGAGGTTCCTCTTTGAAATTAAACTGCTCCTTGAGGGCAGAAACTTACATTGGTCCAGCCAAAGCAAACCCCCCACCCCCCTAAAATTCTGGTTTTAGAAGGCCTACAATGGCTTCTCATAGGGAGTTTAGATTTTATTTCTCATCTTGCACCGTATCACTCTTCCTGGTAGTTTGTTTATTTGATTTGTCAATCGCTTACAAGATAATAGATATAAGTATAAACATGAGTAAGAATACAGGAAATAGGTACGAATAAATGGAGACAATAGGACAGGGATGGGAGGCACGATGGTGCACTTATGCACGCCCCTTATAGACCTCTTAGGAACGGGGAGAGGTCAATAGTGGATAGTTTGAGGTTAAAGGATGGGGGTTAGAGGATGTAACAACAGAGTCAAGTAGTGCATTCCAGGCATTGACCACTCTGTTGCTGAAGTCGTACTTTCTGCAATCAAGTTTGGAGTGGTTTACATATTGAGTTTGTGTGCTCTTGTATTTTTGCGGTTGAAGCTGAAGTAGTCATTGACTGGTAGGACATTGTAGCAGATAATTTTGTGTACTACACTTAAGTCCAACTGTAGACGGCGTAGTTCAAAGTTGTCCAAGCCCAAAATTTTAAGCCTGGTGTCTTGGTTCAGGAGAGGGCATTGTTTTATTTATTTATTCAATTTTTATTCCACCTTCATTCATCTTTATAAATAGCCCACAGTGGCGAACATACATAATCCTCCTCCTTTTTGTCCTCCCCACAGCAACAGCCCTGTGAGTTAGGTTGGGTTGAGAGAGAATGACTAGCCCAAAGTCACCCAGACAGCTTTCCTGCCTATAGCAGGACTAAAACTCACTATCTCCTGGTTTCTAAGCCAGCACCTTAAACAAGCTGGCTGTTTCAGCATCTTCTTGGCCCCAAGAAGAAACTCTTTGATTCAGGCCAGAGAAATGGAATTCCTCAGATCCTTGCAGCAAAACGTCATGAAATGTTGGGCTCTTTTTTGCACAAGAAAATGTTTTTGGCCGTCAGTTAATTTCATTCCCCAAGCCATCTTGTCCACTTGTTTTGGCTGCCTCCCACTGCCCCTCTCCCATCCCGGAAATAGAATAGAATAGAATAATAACTTTATTGTCACTTTGAATCTATATATATAAAAGCGGAATACCAGTCAGGCATCATCACAAAATCTCCAGAACCGTAAAGCCTACAAACTTGAAATTTGGCACGTATGTTTCTCATGGCTTCTAAGTGCTCACTAAGAAAGGATTTTTCGAAATGACCATCAGAGCATTTAGAGTATTTCCTATATTATTATTAACACGCATTCTGATGCTAAGGAGTTCTACTCCCCCTCCCCACCTGAAAAGAAATCTGTTCCAAATGCAAAACACAAGCAGAGGAGGAGAGTTTCAGTTTTAGTTTCACAGCAGCAACCAGCTTTAGTACAGAACAGTTGAGCTAAGCCATGCCCAGGCTCCTTACTGTCTCCTTCTTGCTCACACAGCAAATGCTATTTCAGTTTCCATGTTTCAGTTTCCAAACAGCCCTCAACTCTCTCACACACTGACAGGATACTAGCCAGATGAATACCGATGAATGCTGGTAGGCAGAGGCACAATTCCCCCCCCCCCCCTTATTTTCCTTCTGATCACATAGTTTCGTAGGGAAGCATGGGAATAGAGCTAGTGTACACTAATCGGCATACATTAAAATGAAATTTCATTGCAGACAGCTTTCAAAGGGTCACCACCTCTAATATACACTACATAAACATGACAAAATAAATAAATACAAAATTATGCATATACCCATCATATATTCTATGACAACACAGTCTAGTTCGGATGTATACATGTACCTGGCGAGAAAAACGAATTTTGCGTGTTTACCAGACAGATGGCCTAGGAAACAAAGCTGCTATAGAATCTGGAAGTCCTGCTAGAAGTACTTCGAAACCTCCTCCCAGAGGGCAGCAACATGAATTAGAGACAGGGCTGTCCATCGATGGTTGACAATTCCCCATGCCAATTTCGATCCTCAAACTGTAATCTGTAATCTGTAATCTTTGGCAAGCAAACACTTTTGGGACTCGTGTATGGAGATTCTCGGGCATCCAGATCAAAGTTGTCCCAAAGGTGCTTTTTCAAACAGGCAATTGGACTTTCTTGTTTTTCTCTGAAGATGTTTCGCTTCTCATCCAAGCAGCTTCTTCAACTTCTTGGATGAGAAGAGAACCCCCTTCAAAGAAAAACAAGAAACTCCAGGTGCCTCTTGAAAAAGTACCTTTGGGAATATTGTTTTGATGAGGTGGTGGTGGATGTTTTTCCCTCTCTTTTTTTCAATATTTACCTATATTAGATAAATAGCTTGAGCTGAAGAAGCTTCTTAGGTCTTTTCGGAAGATGACATTTTATCAGGCATGACAGGCCAAAAAAATAGATGAAGTCTGCCATTGTGTTGTCTGTTTTTCTTTTAATCCTACAAAGCAGGAAGTTCCTCTGTGCCTGGATGCTTAAAGAAATCGACCTGGATCTATTTAGAAATCACAGATAAATCTGGGTAGGGCTGCAGTCAAGAGACAACTAATAGCCCCCCCCTTTTTTTTCCAAGGTCCATAAGTGATTCACAACCTCAGATTCTTTATGTGTAAATACAGGAAACACTGTTTTATGTTCTACCACAAACAGCTATGCGGTATCCAAGGGAAAGTATTCTATGTTATTTGTTTAATTATTCCATTTATATGCCGCCCATCTTATAATCGGGTGACTCTGGGCAGCTCAACATGGTCAGAGGCACTGTCTTCTCTCTTGCTGCTTCACAAGTCGGAAGTCCAATGTTCCTTGGGCATGTCAGGATCTTGCGAATGACTAGTGGGTGACAGGATAGCAGTATTCCAGTCTTTGAGGGGCTGCCCCAAAGAAGAGGGGATCAAGTTATTCTCCGGAAGGCAGGACAAGAAGCAACGGATGGAAAGTAACCAAGGAGAGAAGCAACTTGGAATTAAGGAGAAACTTCCTAACAGTGAGGACAATCAACCAGTGGAACTGCTTGCCACCAGGAGTTGTGGGTGCTTTATCCCTGGAGGTTTTTAAGAAGAGACTGGACAGCCATTTGTCTGGAATGGTATAGAGTTTCCTGCTTGAGCAGGGGGCTGGACTAGAAGACCTCCAAGGTCCCTTCCAACTCTATTCTGAATTGAAGGTTGAATTGACATCTCTAGGCTGGGTGGAAAATAGGAATTCCATTTGAGAAGGGATATCCTCTCGGGGATATTTTTTTTAAAAAAGTCAAAATAGAATTGCACACACAAAAAATGACGAGGTTTTGATCACACACAACTTCGACACGGGCATTTTGACTTTTTTGGACCTGATCCTGAATTTGTGGCTCTGAGGAGCAAGGAAAAGATCTGTGGCTTATAGGACTGAAGAGCCTTGTTCTTGAAGATCCCACTAGATCAGGGGTTGCCAACCTTTTGGACCTCAGGGACCACCAAAGTCATAATTTTAAATCCCATGGACCACTAATATGAATTTTGACTGATGGTGGCTTGCTGACGTTTTCCCAGGGTCTTTGTAGAAAGCAGCAGAGACTCTGGGAAAATCCCCCAAAAAGTTTGCAGGAAAATTCCCCACCCCGTTTTCCTATTGATCGATCATTCTTTATTTGGGATTGCAGGATACCATCTCCAGCTCTGTTCTCAGAGGTGTTGGGGGGGGGGAGGGGGGGAGACACTTTTGGCTTCATGCAAGCAGAGCAGCAGAAGCAGCAGAAGTCTTTCTTTCCCTCCCCCAAACTCCCCCAGAAATGAGTCTTTGTCGGTACAGCCACTTAGAGCAGGATACCTTGCAGAGTCCCAAAGACTCATTTCTGGCGGAGTTTGGGGGAGAGAAAGAAAGACTTTTGCTGCTTTCCTTGCGTGAAGCCAAAAGCAGAAGAAGAAAGAAACAGAAAGAAGCAGCCCGGTGGCCAGGCCAGGCCCGTGGGCGAGTGGGGCAAGTTCCCATATTCTGCCCTTTCCCTTCTCCCCCCACTACCTCGTGTTGTTCGCAGTGCAAGTGATGCAAGCCTTGAGTTCCCGCAGGCCACGTGGGTGGTGCAACCTTGTGTTCCCACGCAGCCTGGATTAATTGCTTTGGGTGTGATATTTCTCTGCGGACCATCAAAATTTTCTCACAGACCACTAGTGGTCCCTGGCCCACTGGTTGGCAATCACTGCACTAGATTGCCTTCAGAGGAGAGGATGAGCTTGCTGAATCTACCCAGCTACACAATACCCGAAGCCTCCCAAAACTCAACACGAAGTTTCACCTGCTCCATGCTGGCATCCGTAACACAATTTAAGTCTCAAAGGTGTTTTTTTTTTTTGCCCCACCCCCCTCCAGGCAACTGAACTTTCTTGTTTTTACTTTGAAGACGTTTCGCTTCTCCTCCGAGAAGCTTCTTCGGTTCTGATTGGATGATGGTGGGGAATAAACTCCTTGACGCCACTACTATCCAGTCAGAGCTGAAGAAGCTTCTCGCGGGAGAAGCGAAACATTTTCAAAGAAAAACAAAAAAGTCCAGTTGCCTTTTGAAAATAAAATAAAACAAAAAGAAAAAAAGCACCTTTGGGACAACCATGACCTGGATGGCTGAGATTCTCCATAGGCAACACGGTTTAAGCGCGTTGTAGGGACGCACAGTCACGGATCTGCGTTTCGAGTTTTCAGCCCGGTTGTTAGGCTCGGCGTTGGGCGGGATTCTAGATCAGTTTCGCTGCCAGATCTGGATCCCGGGCGTGTTGCGTGTGTGTGTGTGGGGGGGGAAGAGATATGGGGAGGGGAAAGGGATTCCCTGCCCCTCTTTTTTCCCAGCCCCCCCTCCTCCCCCCCCCCGCTTTCCTGCCCCTATAAAGTCCAAGTCCCCTGAGACGCCGCCAGGCACTCGGCTCCGGCCCCTCTCGCCTTTTCACACTTCGCCCGGCCTTCCTTGGGCAGCCCCCGCCCTGCCTGGCCTCGCCCCGCCCGCTGACGAAGCGCCCCAGCCCGAAGCCCAAGCAAGTTCCTCCGGTGCTCCTCTGCGGGGCTGGTTGGGCAAGCAGTTGGGTCCGGGACGCCGCGAGCGCTTCGGCTTCAGAGCTTTCTCGGGACGGGGATTCTCTTCGGGCTGCTCTCTTTTGTCCCGTTGCTTTCCACTTTTTCTTTCTTTTCACTTCCACTCTTTTCTTTTCTTTTCTTCTTCCTTCCTTTTTCTTCTTTCTTTCTTTCTTTCTTTCTTTCTTTCTTTCTTTCTTTCTTTCTTTCTTTCTTTCTTTCTTTCTTTCTTTCTTTCTTTCTCTTTCTTTTTCTTTCTTTTTCTTTCTTTTTCTTCCTTCCTTCCCTTTCTTTTCCTTCTCTCTTTCTCCCTCCTTCCCACCCTCGTCCTGGCTGCCTGCTGGTTGCTCAAGAGGCAGGGATGGGGGGCTGCCCAAGGGGTCTTCAGCCCCTGCCTCCCAGCTCCGGGCACCAAGCGTTCCTCCGCCCCCAGCAACGCACAAGAGATGCAGATCAAACAGGACCCAGCTGAGACCCGCGCCCTCCACATCCCCACGGAGCCTGGCGAGAATCTGCGTCGCCTTCGGGGACGGAAACTCCTGCTGGGCGAAGAGAAGAACCTGGCAGGATGGTCGCTGCTGGTGGCCATGCTTGGCATCTTCCTGATGGTGCTGCACACCGAGTTGGCCTGGTTCGGCCACTGCGAGGTAAGTCGCCCCGCTGCCCAGTCAGTTCCTGGCTTCTCACGTTGGACCTTATCTTCCTTCTTAAGCCTCTTTTCAGCCTGGAAACCGGGTTTGTCTATTCTTGCTCCTGCTTTGACCCCATGCACAGAATGTGTTTGTTTTGTTAAAACTTTGGCTTTCTGGAAAGTTGATCGTGCCAGATTTGGGCAAATTGGCAAGGCGCTTTGTATAACAGCAATATTCATGGCTGGTGCAGTTTGCCTGAAAGAAGGAGACAGATGTTTGACCAATGAGTGCCTTTTTCTATAAGCTTCTCAAAACATTGGGATCATCCCGTGTGGGGAAAAGGATGGAAGGAGTTGGGTTAGGAACTGGGAACCCCCAAATTGTAGTCCTTGCTCAGTTTTGGAAGCTTCCTTGAGCCCGTTAAAACTTTCCGTCCAAACTCCCTGCCAAGGTTGTTGTGGGGATAAAATAGCCACCTCTTTGGTCCAGAAGGAAAAATAGGATGAAGGAAGGAAAAGAAGGCAAATTCAGTGTTTCACATTGTCTATGGAGATTCTCAGTTGTCTAACTCACAGTGGTTCTGAAGGTGGTTTATCGAAAGGCAACTGGACTTTGGGTTTTTTTCTTGAAGAGCTGAAGAAACTCCTTGGATGAGAAGCAAAACCTCTTCAAGGAGAAACAAAGTCCAGCTGCCTTTTGAAAAAGCGCCTTTGGGATTCTCGACCTCAACAACTTTAAGCTGGATGGACTTCAACTCCCAGAATTCCCCAGCCAGCCCTGAGAGTGGAGGTCCACCCAGCTTAAAGATACTGAAGTTGAGAAATACTAGCCGAATTACTCCATAATTCTAAAGAAGTCCTGCCCACAAGTTTTGTGGAGTCCCAAAACCGTCTTCCGGCATCTTTATTAGCCAGAGTGCCATCTGTCCACCCATTATAGCTCCTTATTTTAAGCAGAATCCGTCAAGACCGGATAGAAAGTCTCTACCATGTTGCGGTTACCACGTTCCGGAATTGGGCACGAAGAGGGGTAGATTTTTATTTTTATTTAGTCCTTTACAAGAAGTTTGTGCAGGGATCTTTTAACACGGTGCCACTCGCAGGAGGCGGTGAGAATCAGTTAGGCAGAAAGAGAGGAAGTGATCCGGGCTCCACAAAAAAAAGGGCCAGGAAGAGAATAAAAATAAAAACACAACTTTTCTCTTGCACGTGTCCTCTTTCTATTTTGCGCCCAACCCTCCCAACACATTTTATGGCTCCCAAAAGTGGAAGGAAACGTGAAGCCATTTACAGTTTCCTAAATCAACCTGATTGCAGCACATGGCAAGAAGGGAAAGGCTGGGTATTTTCTTTCTAACATTGTGATAAAATGAAAGCCTTCGAACAATGAAACCAGGTTCTCCCCTTCTCTGTGTGCTTAAAACCAATTTTTGATGAATGTGCTATGCAACAAGTCCAGCCCTGTAAAACCAGCCATAAGCTTTCAACACGGCATAGACAGACAGATAGACAGATATAGCTTAGTTTAGTTTAGTTTACTTTATTGTCATTGCACCTCGTACAACACCTCGCACATCATGACCATGAAAATAAACACAAACACGCATCCTTCACACACCACACATTGAATTGAAAACCCCCAACACCGCATCAACACTGCACTATATAGTATAATTCAACAGAGCTATTGCCCTGGGATAGAAGCTGTTTTTCAGTTTATTGTGCTTATTCTGTGCTGTCTGCCAGATGGTAATAGTTCAAAAAAAGGGTTCCCAGAATGAGATGGATCTTTAAGGATGTTTTGAACTTTCTTAAGGCAGCGGGAGCTATAAAGCTCTTCCAAAGAGGGGAACGGGCAACCCATGATCCTCTGGGGAATGACGTTAACCCTCTGGAGTGCTTTCCTATCTGCCCCTATGCAATTGGCAAACCATTCAGAGGTGCAGTAAATTAAGATACTCTCTATGGTGCAGCGGTAGAATGTCACCAGCAGTTTTTCATTCAGTTGTTGTTTTCTGAGAAGTCTCAGGTAGTTTAATCTCTGCTGGGCCCTTTTGACCAGGGCTGCAATGGTATCACCCAGAAACTTAAAACTGGCCACTTGCTCCCCTCGGTCTCCATTGATAAGCAAGGGCTGGATGTCTGATCTGTTCCTTCTATAGTCCACTATAAGCTCCTTGGTCTTATTGGTGTTGAGGACCAAGTTATTGTCTCCACACCACGAAAGCAACTGGTCCACCTCATCTCGGTAAGCAGACTCCTCCTCCCTAGAGAGGAGTTCCACCACTGTTGTGGGACTACATAGATTAGATAGATAGATAAATAGATAGATAGATAGATAGATAGATAGATAGATAGATAGATAGATAGATAGATAGATAGATAGATAGATAGATAGATAGATAGATAGATAGATAGATAGATAGATAGCAGAATGGATGGATGGATGGATGGATGGATGGATGGATGGATAGATAGATAGATAGATAGATAGATAGATAGATAGATAGATAGATAGATAGATAGATAGATAGATAGAAGGATAGATAGCAGAATGGATGGATGGATGGATGGATGGATGGATGGATGGATGGATGGATAGATAGATAGATAGATAGATAGATAGATAGATAGATAGATAGATAGATAGATAGATAGATAGATAGATAGATAGAAGGATAGATAGCAGAATGGATGGATGGATGGATGGATGGATGGATGGATGGATAGATAGATAGATAGATAGATAGATAGATAGATAGATAGATAGATAGATAGATAGATAGATAGATAGATAGATAGATAGCAGAATGGATGGATGGATAGATAGATAAATAGATAGATAGATAGATAGATAGATAGATAGATAGATAGATAGATAGATAGATAGATAGATAGATAGCAGAATGGATGATAGATAGATAGATAGATAGATAGATAGATAGATAGATAGGGAGGGAGGGAGGGAGGGAGGGAGGGAGAGAAAGAGAGAGAGAGAGGATGTTCTTCACATACAACCATTCATATTGTGGCCGTTCAAAGTTACAACAGCCCTGAAAAAATAGGATTTGTAACCGATCCTCCTCCTTACAACGGTTGCAGCCTTCCCAAGGTCACGTGACCAACATGATTGCAACTTTCCCCCATTTTTTTTCCTGTTTCCGACAAGCAAAATGGGCGGACAAAGCCAGATTCCTTTTAACAAGTGCAGTGGTTCACTTAACAACGGTGGCGATTCGCTAAGCGAGGGTGGCAGAAAAGATTGCAAAATCAGCCGTGACTCACTTTAACAACCCCTTTGCTCAGCAGAGGAAATTCTGCTGCCAATTGGGGTCGTGATTCAAGGACAACGGATCCTACGGCAGCTGCAAAAGGCAGCTAGGGTTGTCGGTAGACTCAAAAGCCGGGTTGCTCCTTTCAGAGAAAGCCAGGGGTGGGTGGGGGAATGATAGTCCTTGGCTTATGACCACAACGGAGCCCCATAATTTATGTTGCTTAAGTGAAAGATTTGTGATGTGAGTTGTGCCCCATTTTACGGCTTTTCTGGCCACCGCTGTTAAGTGAATCCCTGCAGTGGTTATGTTAGTGAAACGGTTGTTAAGCGAATCCGGTTTCCCCATGGACTTTGCTTGTCAGAAGGTTGCAAAAGGGGATCACATGGACCCCTCCCGGACTCTGTGACCTTCATAAATATGAACCAGTTGCCACTAGTCTGAATTTTGATCACGTGACCACGGCGATGCTGCAGTGGTTGTAAGTGTGAAAAGTGGTCATAAGTCAATCAGAATAGAGCTGGAAGGGACCTTGGAGGTCTTCTAGTCCAACCCCCTGCTCAAGCAGGAGACCCTGTATTATTTCAGACAAGTGGCTGTCCAGTCTCTTCTTAAAAATCTCCAGGGATGGAGCACCTGAAGGCAACTTCTGATTCCACTGGTTAATTGTCACATTTTTCAGTGCCATTGTAATTTTGAATGGTCATTAAATGAGTTTTGTAAGTCAAGGACTACCTGTATGCAAAGGGGCAGTTAGAACAGCTGGGGCACATCTGTGCTGCAGAATGGCATAGAGGCTATTCCTTCAAACCGGAATAGAGCAGTGGTGGGATTCAAACATTTTTACTACTGGTTCTGTGGGCGTGGCTTGGTGGGCATGGCAGGGGAAGGTTACTGCAAAAGCCCCATTCCCTCCTCACCCCACTAACCTGCTTTCCAGCTCCCTTCTTCTGCGCAGGGCAACAAAAGAAGACCCAGCCAATGATCAGCTGCGACTCTATGGGAGGCGGAGAATAGA
This sequence comes from Bungarus multicinctus, assembly GCA_023653725.1. NCBI lineage: Eukaryota > Metazoa > Chordata > Lepidosauria > Squamata > Elapidae > Bungarus > Bungarus multicinctus. The sequence goes on along the minus strand of CM042835.1, from coordinate 7,595,226 downwards.
TGGGGGCGGGGCTAGTCAGAGACGGTATTTGCCGGTTCTCCGAACTACTCAAAATTTCTGCTATCGGTTCTGAAGAACCGGTCAGAACCGGCTGAACACCACCTCTGGAATAGAGGCCAGAAATAGACTTGCTGATCTGATCTGGTACAGTTTTTCTGAAGTGGTTTTGTGGACACAGCTGCTGCCACTGGCCAAGTCTCTACCTGCTGCAAGACCAGATTAGAGTGAGTTTGGGGCCTCCCCAGAAGCTTGTAGGAAAACAAATCCTTCTGGTGTTGCCTGGTACGGTTGTTCAAAGAAAATGTGCAAAGGACACGTTTTCGCCTTTCAGGTTAGGAAAGAGTGTTTTCAGTTTTCTGCATCCGATTCGGAAATAACAGGATAGCTCTTTGCACATTATGCATCAGTTAATAGTATTATCCTTGTCTTAAAAACAAGTTTGTACACTCAGATGTGCACAATTCCACTGTCTGAGTGCATGGTTAATTTACTCTCCAATATTTCTGCCTTCCTGAACTAAGACATTCTTCCACCAATTTATTTGCTTATATATTTCTTCTGTACCTGGGAGGATTCAGTTTGCATTATGTGCAGATTGTCCCCCAAACCAAACACTGGTGTAGAAACGATGGGAAAAAAAGCCATCCCGTTTTTCTCCCTTCTTCCAAGCTTCCGGTTTTGTAATCAATTGGGCCAAGAGGAACTTTAAAAAACATGAAGCGTGTGTGTTGTTTTATAAACTTCGGTAAACTGCCTGAAGTTTTGTCAAAATTCAAGTAGGTAGGGATTTTTGATTAAATGGCTGGAAAACGTCATTTCTTTTAAAACATTTATCTGTAAGAATTGGATAAATCCTGGCTGTAATGGTTACAAGAGGTGCAATTTACTCCTTGGGTCAGTTTGTGCATAGTTAAGGTGAATTAGGAATGGAAGGGGGGACTTAGGCTTAAAACTGCCCTCAGCTGTGAAAAAAATGTAGGTGACTTTGGGCCATTCTCTTTCCTTAATCCTAATACACAAGTACAGCAAGATCCAGAGACACTCTGAACAAATGGAGCTATCTGGTGACTTCTGCTCTTTGCAGTTGTGGTGGCATGCAGACAACAACACAGTTGTATTACCTGCCCTTTTTGCTCCAATCAGTGTACGCTTGAGCACTTCGTGGCAGTGCGACAGAACACAATTAATGTTGCTAATTGCAGGGCAGGTTCTGTTTAATTTGTACATAAGTTAGCTTTATGGTTTGCATTTGATGTCACATATTAAGCATGATGCTTCTGACATAACTAAAGCAATAAATAAAAACCCTACTCCTAACCCTACAGGGCAGTTATGCAGAAGCGTGGAGGAATGCAACATATATTGCTTTGCGTTTGTTTCATCTAACAAACGAAATAAACATCCGTCCATCGGAAAATGAAAAAAATGACGGGAAGAGAATTAGTTTGCTTCACTTTGGTATGAAATGCATGTGTGTTTTCTTCCACGTGCATTGCACATGTCCCCATGCTCAACCCCGGAGAAGCAAACTCCTTTCCCTCTGAAAGATGAACCAGATTAATGTTTCACGTGATGAAAAAGTGTTTTGAGCCAAGAATTACAGCAGGCGCTGGAGTGGCGTGTTAGGGAGGAAATCAAAATAGTGGATGAGTTTTTAGGACAAAGATGAAAATCCACTTTCATTCGTATACAGGTAGTCCTCGACGTGTGACCACAATGGTCATTTTCTTTGCTAAGCAAGACAGTTGTTAAATGAGTTTTGCTCCGTTTTACGACGTATCTTGCTGCAGTGGTTAAAGATTCCCTATAGCTGTTAAGTGAATAACTTGGTTGTTAAATGAATCTGTCATCCCCATTGCATGTCAGGTTGCAAAAGGGGATCGCATGACTCTAGGATACCGCAACAGTCATAAGTACATGCCAGTTGCCAAGTGTCCGAATGTTGATCATGTGAACAGAGAGATGCTGCAACAGTATCCAGGTGTGAAAAACGGCCGTAATGTCCTCATTGCCTTCTCTTCCATCTTCCCTGAGTCTTCACATCACCCGGTTGGCAAGTTGGCGTTCGGGGCTGAGGACTCCAGACAGCCCCCAGTTCCCAGGGAGCTGGTTTAAAATTTAGAGATTCAGGTTAATGTCAAAGTTCCAACTAAACAACTCCAACTCCTTATTGTATTGCAAACAGTTGCTGGGGTGCATCCACAGTTTCGTTGTATTTGTACAATGACAATAAAGTTCTTCTTCTTCTTCAAACCAATAAACCCCAAGACAAATATTTCCTCAAAGTTCCATTTTATGACAGTTGTTCTATTGGCACATCTGGGAAAATCCAAATCCGAGAGTTCCAAGTTTCCTTTCCCAAAAGAGAAATCAAAGATCCATCCCTTGCACGCATCAGTCCATCACATGCCCCAATCAAATCTTCGTCCCAACTGGAGTCATTCCTCCAGACACTCCTTTCCAGGTGCAGGGCGACATGTCCTTGACTCTCTGAGAAAGAATGTTGTGATGTTCTACTTCACTATGAAATCCCCCCTCCCAAATTCCCAGGCACTGAATGGAACAGCCTCAAAGCTGCCAAGTAAAAAAATGGCTTCCAAGGCTGACATGTAAGACTTTTTTTGAAGGCTGTCGTAACTTTGAACAATCACTTTTTTTGCAACGAATGGGGGTACATCAAGGACTACCTGTATCAACTCCATGAATTAGATATAAGAGGTCTGTTTCTGCTCCAGATGTTTCTTCCATCATCTCCCCCTCTCATCACATTAAAAAATATCAGGTTGGGGATGAGGTGTGTGTGACTATCAGGATTGGGATTCAAATGTTGTCTCTTTTGCATCCAGGAAAAATTAGAAGCAGGTAAGGGAAAGTGGAATTAGCTAGGGCGCATTATCTGTGTGTGCATATCTGTTTAGAGCACATCATAAAAGAAGCATTCTCTTCCTTCAACCTCACTTGTCGGTTAGCCATGGAAGACTCCTAAATTGCCCAACACCACCCATATGAGTCACCTTCTGTTTTATTTCTCTTTTCCGGCCATATCTCAAATTCTCATATTTTTTTCATCTTGAGAGTAAAGAATTTTGGCGGTTCCACAATCTTTGCTTTTCCCAGCCTGGTATTTGCACTGATTAGACTATCTTCTCAAGTGCGGAGAAGGAACTTGTGGAGTTGAAGTCCACAAGTCTTTAAAGTTGCTAAAGTTGGAGATCCCTGATATATGGGATGGGGTGCAGGGCTCAGTGGATGAAAGGTGTTTTCTCAAAAGACAAATGGACTTCGCTTCTTCAGTTCTTCACAGATTAACATGTGCAAATGACATGTGCTTGCTTAAAAGGTGATTTTTGCCTTGCATCCAAGAAAAGATACTGTCACATTCATTGCTTTGCCATTGCCTGGGGGAAGTGTAGGTGAGCCAGCTTAGGGATTCTGTTAATGTGGGAGAAAGATGCAGTTGGCTTAAACACTTAAATGACCTTCCTTCTCTCAGAAGTTGGAATGTTAATGAGCATTCCATAACGCCACCCTGCTCAACCAGGATAAAAATCCTGGTTGATGGACTTATTAAAAAGTATTTAGAAAACAGCACTTTTTGTAAAGAAATCCTTCCCTGTTGCTACACTCACACAATGCACCAAGATGGATTAATTTTGAAACTTTCTTAACGTGCTTTTTTAGCCTAGTAGTGGTATTATGCATAAATTCAATTTTATGGTTGTAAGGATGTACAAAATGAAACACTATAGGGTTTCCTGAAATGATATAAGGTTTCCTGCCTGAGCAGGGGTTTGAACTAGAAGACCTCCAAGGTCCCCTTCCAACCCTATTATTTTGTTAAAATGATCAATTGACTAGACTAAGTAGAGTATGGAAAAGAACCAAAATGCCAGCTGAATTTTCCAAGGCTTTAGGCATTTTTTCCTCCCCTGGATCTGGATTTCTTAAATCTGGATCTGGATTTAGACCAGACAGGAAATTGAGTATTGGACCTTCCTTTTGTTTAATCTGCATGAAACATAAATTTGATGGGGAAGAGAATTTTTTCCCCTTCCAATTTAAGAACTGAATATTCAACCGAAGTATAACCTGTCTAGAATTTCTTGCTAAAACGTTGATCGTGTCTCAAAGGCAGAGTCGTCCTGAGAAACAGAAAAAGAGGCAGTGGGGAGGAAGAATCAATGGGAATCCCGTTTTTCCTGATTTTTTCCTTTCTCTCAGTTTTTAATTGTGTGAAGAGATGCGTGTGTGTGTATTATTTATTATTTATTTATTTATTTGTTTAAACTTCTATACCGCCCCCTCTCCCAAAAAAGGGACTCGGGGCGGTGTACAGCCTACTAAAACATACAAGATATACAATAAATACAGTTAAAAATAAATTAAATAATTTAATCCGGCTGTCTAATTCAGATTCAATTTAAAAGTTAAAAACTAAAAACCCCAATTAAAATTTAATTTAATTTAACAAATAAAATTTGTAGATGCTGCTTTCCCCCAAATTCCGTTTGGCTTCACAAATGTGAATTGGCAAACCCCAGTTTTCCAGCTGAGATGTCAAGTTAGATCTATCTAGCTGAAGCATCTACAGAACAGCAAAGGCGAACTTACTTGCTCTGACTTCTCCAGACATTGGAGGTATTTCACGAGAAGAGGACTCCACTCCTCTGCTCACAATAGTATTCCCTATGCCTCCAGGTTTGAAATTTTGGGGCCTGGAGAGTCTAGAACTGCGCTGCCTGTGGTCCGACCTAAGCATAATACACACAATTGTCTGCTATATAACGTCTTGCCTGTCAATGACTTCTTCAACTTCAACCACAATAATACATTGGCAAACAATACAAACTCAAGGTAAACTGCTCCAAACTCGATGGCAGAAAATACGACTTCAGCCACAAAGCGGTCACATGCCTGGAACGCCCTACCCGACTCCGTGGTCACACCCTCAACCCCTCGCAGCTTCAACCTCAAACTGTCTATGGTGGACCTCACCCCATTCCTAAGAGGTCTTTAAAGGGGGCATGCATATGTGCACCAACGAGCCTATTGTCCCTGTCTTACTGACCCCGTTTATCTGTATTTATTCCCTTCGTTCATGTTTATGTTCATACCTGTACTTGTTAACTTGTACATATTTGACAAACAAACAAATCTGTTCCCATTCTCTTCTGCCTGGCGTTGGGAGGTTGATGGACCTCAGAAGGGATTAGATTAGGTTAGATTAACAGAGTTGGAAGGGACCTTGTAGGTCATCTAGTCCAAACCCCCTACCCAAGCAGAAGACCCTACACCATTTTTGACAGATGGCAGTCCAGTCTCTTCTTGAAAGCATCCAGTGATGAAGCTCCCACAAACTTCCAAAGGCAACTTCTGTTCCACTGGTTGATTGCTCTCATTGTCAGAAAGTTTCTCCTTATTTCCAGGTTAAATCTCTCCTTGATCAGTTTCCATCCATTATTCCTTGTCTGGCCTTCAGGTGCCTTGGAAAATAGTGTGACCTCCTCCACTCTGTGGTACCCCTTCAAATATTGGAAGACTGCTATCCTGTCTCCCCTGGTCCTTCTCTTCACTAGACCAGCCATGCCCAGTTCCTGTAACCGTTCTTAATATGTTTTAGTCTCCAGTCCCCTAATTATCCTGGTTGCTCTTGTTGGGCTACAGGAGCCAAGAAGAGGGCTTGCTGGGTAGAAACTCTGGAGTTTGGCTCATATGAGGTTAAGATGGCCTACAAATTGCTTGCTTTGAGTAAGGTTGCCAAGACAGTCCTTTTCTGCTGTGTGTTTAAGGTCTACAATGTCATTTTGCTGGGCTGTTGATGATTTTCATGTAATTTGAAGAGTTGGAAGGGACCTCATAGGTCATCTAGTCCAACCTCCCGCCCAAGCAGGAGACCCTACATCTTTCAGTGACAAAGCTCCAACAACTTCTGAAGGCAACTTCTGTTCCATTGGTTGATTGTTCTCACTGTCAGAAAATTTCTTCTTATTTCCAGGTTAAATCTTTCCTTGATCAGTTTTCATCCATTATTCCTTGTCTGGCCTTCAGACGAGTTGCAAAAGAGCCTTGACCCCTTCTTCCTCTCTGTGGCAGCCCCTCAAATATTGGAAGACTGTTATCATGTCTCCCCTGGTCCTTCTCTTCACTAGATTAGCCAAGCCCAGTTCCTGCAACCGTTCTTCATATGTTTTAGGCTCCAGTCCCCTAATCCTCCTGGTTGCACTTCTCTGTACTTTTTCTAGACTCTCAAAATCTTTTTTATAGTGTGGTGACCAAAACCACAGTACTCTAGGTGTGGTCTTACTAATGCACCATGGGGCCGGGAGTCCTTCTGCAGTTCAAGTTCACTGCTGGCTCAAACTTTTCAGTTTAGAGGTCTGTTGCAATTTGCATTTTGTCTTTGCAATGAGGGTCAAAATAGGGAATTGGAGAAAACTCCAACCCATTGAGTAATTTGCAGCAGAACTTGGCTTTCAAGGGTGGTTCCAAGCAAGTTATCGCAAGTTGTTGCAACCACTCAAAGTAGAAGAACTGGCAACAGCAGGGTAAATATGAGATAAAACTAACATGGGATTGGTTTATTTATTTATTAGCTAATTCCCGTCCTTCAGGGATACGACCGAGCGTCCTTATCCAATGGCGTAGTTTGTTTTTGAGTAGGAAGCAAAAGAGAACAAGTTTTTCCCCCCCTGCATGCTGATCTTTCCATGTTTCTCTTCCTTGCAATCTGTACCTTAATCAGAACAATTGTACTCCTAATTATGCAACATTACTGCTGTTGCGATGGCAAGTAGTAGATAACTGAGCCCAACATTTCTGTTGTTAAGAGAGATATTTGTCAAGTGAGTTTTGCCCCCATTTTACAACTTTACTTGCTTTGTGGTTCAGGGAATTGCTGCAGTTGTTAAGTGAGTAACATGGTTGTTAAGTGAATCTGACTTCCCCACTGATTTTGCTTGTCAGAAAAAGGAGATCACGTGACCTTTGGGACACAGCAACGGTCATAAGTATGAACCAGTGGCCAAAGTTTGCATTTTGATCACATGATCCTGGGAATGCTTCAAAGGGCGTAAGTGTGAAAAACGGTCATAAGTTACATTTTTCAGTGCTGTTGTAAACTTTGACCGGTCACTGAATGAACTGTTGTAAGTCGAGGATTATCTGTACAAGAGGATGAACAAGATTTAAAACAATAATTGTGATAACCGCTACTACAACGATTCTCAGCTTACAACAACGATTGGGGGGGGGGTCAGAATTTTCATCCCAGAGCGAGGCAGTTGTTAAGTGAGTCAAACCTCATTTTACGACCTTTTTTGCCACAGTTGTCAAGCAAATTGTTGCAGTTGTTAAGTGAACCATGCGTTAAGCCGTTAAGCAAATCTGACTTCCCTTATTGGCTTATCGGAAGCCAGCTGCGAAGATCGCAAATGCTTGGCAAGCACCCTAATTTTGATTACGTGACCCTGAGCATGCTGCTGTGGTCATAAGTGCAAGGACTTTTTAAAGAAGAGGTGGAACAGCCATTGGTCTGAAATGGTGTAAGGCTCTGGTCCCGAATTTTGCCTTCACCATGCACCACTTTTAGATAACTTCTGTAACCACGGACTACCAAGATTTAACTTAAGATTTCAATCATAACATTTCTTCAAGCCTCCGCAGTCCCCCTATGATGACATCACAGCCCTCCAGGGGTCTGCAGCAATGGTGGGATTCAAATTTTTTTATTACCGGTTCTGTGGGAGTGGCCTGGTGGGTGTGGCATGGCTTGGTGGGTGTGGCAGGGAAAGGTTACTGCAAAATGCCATTCCCATTCCACTCCACTAACCTGCTTTCCAGCTCTGTTCTCCTGTGCAGGGCAACCGAAGAAGACCCAGCCAATCAGCTGGGACTCGGGAGGCAGAGAAGAGATGGGGGCGGGGCCAGTCAGAGGCGGTATTTGACGGTTCTCCGAACTACTCAAAATTTCCACAACTGATTCTCCAGATCCGGTCAGAACCTGCTGAATACCATCTCTGGTTTGCAGACCACAGATTGAGTGCTCCTGGTCTAGGGTTTCCTGCCCGAGCAGCGGGTTGGACTAGAAAACCTCTGAGGTCCCTTCCAACTCTATTATTCTGTTCTTCTGACTGGTCGTGCATTTTCGGTACTGTTGTAACTTCAAACAGTCACTTAACAAATGATTGTAAACGGAGAACTATCTGTTGTTACTTCCGTAGGATAGACAAGGTTTAATTTAAAATGTTTTGGCCCCGGAACTGCAGCCTGGAAGGCTACAGCAGTAGAATAACAGATATTAAAAGTTTTCCGGTTGCTCTCTGGCCAGTATCGATAAACAGCCTGGAGCAAGTTGGCTCGAAGTGCAAGAATTGTGCTAGGTAGTTCGTGTACCTGCATTTTGATCCTCATCAGTACCGATATCCTGCTTGTTTTGGCAGTGTGCGCTCATTATGGGATGCAGGTTCCGGGCAGCCGCTTCATCCACACCGGTGCAACGTGGGTAAAGAACTGAGAGCTAAGCGTGAAAACGTGGGCCTTCACTACCCAAGGTCGTGCAGACGGCGAAACAACTGCGGTGTAACTTTCCATTCCGAGTGTGCCAGTTCAAAACAACACATCGTGAAAAGGGTGCTGATGGGAGGCAGTTCGGGATTTTAATTCCCACAAAATATTTGGCCGCAGGCCCGGAGGTCAAGGAAGCAACAACAACAAGAACCAGGATATATGTGCGTTTAGGCGTGTGTGTTCGTACGTGTGTTTCCTCCTGGTCAGTTAGCAAAACCCCCAGCCGTATCTTGCAGGAGCTGTAATAAGAGGGACAATATTCATACGTAGGGACAATATGTAAGGTATTCTCAGACAAAATACCCTACTACCACCAGGCTTAAAATTTTGGGCTTGGACAACTTTGAACTATGCCGTCTACAGTTGGACTTAAGTGTAATACACAAAATTATTTGCTACAATGTCCTACCTGTCAATGGCTACTTCAGCTTCAACTGCAACAGTACAAGAGCACACAACAGATGCATACTCAAAGTAAACCGCTCCAAACTTGATTGCAGAAAGTACGACTTCAGCAACAGAGTGGTCAATGCCTGGAATGTACTACCTGACTCTATTGTTACATCCTCTAACCCCCATCCTTTAACCTCAAACTATCCACTATTGACCTCTCCCCGTTCCTAAGAGGTCTGTAAGGGGTGTGCATAAGTGCACCATTGTGCACTATCCCTGTTCCATTGTCCCCATTTATCTGTACCTATTTCCTGTATTCTTACTCATGTTTATACTTATACCTATTATTTTGTAAGCAATTGACAAATCAAATAAACTAACTAACTAACTAACTAACTAACTAACTAACTAACTAACTAACTAACTAACTAACTAACTAATTACCAGGAAGGGTGATACGGTGCAGGATGAGAAATAAAATCTAAACTCCCTATGAGAAGCCATTTTAGGCCTTCTAAAATCAGAATTTGTACATAATCGTGCCTACCGTCCCTGTCCCATTTATCCGTACCTATTTCCTGTATTTTTATTCATGTTTATACTTATACCTATTATCTTGTAAGCGATTGACAAATCAAATCAAATAAAAATTAAAAATAATAAAATGAGAGCAATATTTCTGCAACGCTCTGACATTCCAGCAACAGGTCCTGTATTCTGCTTAGCCTTAAATGCCCTTAAATCTCGCCACGATCAGCATGTGAAAAATGGCCAGCACAAACCCGTTCAGGTTTCTCAATGCTGCGTGCCAGAAAGAGGAAGATGATGATTTCCTGCGGGGGTCAGCACAACTGGCCGAATGCTGTGCTTTTGCTTTTGGATTGACAGCCCCAAAAGCTTTGAGGAAGCATCTTGAAGGAACTTCCTTGTTTGGGGCGACCGATGGGATAGAAAGCGGCCTTTTGTTTGGGAGTTGGACATTGCTTGGCACGGAACCAGAGGCCTGGCACACGTGCCCCAGAGCGGCTCAGAGGTTTGCTTTCCCCACTGGCTCTTCCATATTCCAGATTGCTGGCTCCTCACCTCTGCCAAAGGGCACCGGTCAGTTTCTCTTGATGGATGAAGACTTTCCTCTCCGCTCCTGATCTTGAGTCTGCAAGCAAACCTTGGCTCCCTTCTGGATGTGCTTCGGTCTTGTCTCCTTCTTGTTTGGGAACACGGCGGAGAAATTGTCGGAGACGTGAAGGAAAGCATTACTCAGAGGTTCTGCAATCGGTACAAAGGGGCTGCAATGGTGAATTTTTTCCTCCCCAAATCTAAAATTATTATGTAAACTGAGCTACCTTCTTAAAGGTAAAGGCTCTACCTTTACAGCCAACTCCTGTCCAAACGATGGGTATTGCATTGCTTAGCAATAAAGGTTCCAGGTCCCGTTGCGATCGTAAATCGAAGACGACCTGTCGGTCAGGATTATGAAGCCTCCAGCAACCTTCATTTCCTGCACCAGCGAAGAAAAGACTGAGGTTCTAATGTTATTTTCAAGCCTGCATAGGTCGCCGATAACCCAGTTAAGCCAAAAACAACCCATCCACCACACATGGGAGTCTGCTGGGGTCCCCACTTTGCATTCCCATTTCTCTTTTAAGACATCCATTTCCCAAGCCCTTGCAAGTCGGGAACTGGATGGGGTGTGGGATGGATCAAAACCAGTAGGTAATTCCAGGAGTGTGCTTCAACAATTTTATTAAAGGTTTCTCTGCCCAGTTGCTGGGTAGGCGTGGCCATGATGGGCGTGGCCTAGTTGGCCTTCTGCACCACGGCGGGGCAGGGGGGCATTTTTGCCCTCCCTGGGCTCCGGAGGCTTTCCTTGAGCCTCCAGGAGGACAAATACAGTCTCCTGGGCTCCAGAGGCTCTCTGGAAGTCAGAAACGGGCCCATTTCTGGCCTTCCTGAACTTCAGGGAGGCCTGTTTTTCACCCTCCCCGAACCTCTGCGCGCACCCTGCATCCAAAACAGGCCGCGTGGGGACTCCTGGGAGGGGCGGGGCAGGGTGGGTGGGGCCAGCCAGGAGTGGGATTTGGGGGTTCTCCGAACTGCACAGAATCTTAGCTAGGGGCTCTCCCGAACCCCTGCGAACCCCCAGCAGCCCAGCTCTGGGTAATTCCTACTGGAATTAATTACTCTTGAATTGCCTTCTAGTGCCAACAATTGTTGGCATGAGAGCCGGGCCCATCCTTTGCTCTTGAAGGCTCTCCTGTTGTTGTTTTTTTATACCCATTTATCTCACAACCACTTGCCCTGCTCTGGTTTCTGATGAGGGGCCTGTTAGTCAGCCGTAGGGAGCTGTTTCCGAGGACCTTGAATGGGTCACAGCATTCATTACAATGCCAACAGCCGTTCAAAAGGCAGTGAGCGACACGTGGTGAGTGTTTGCCAGCAATGGAAGGGTAGAAGAACGCTTAGTCAGGTATGTCTTATCTAGGTACTTTGTACAGCAATGTCAGCTCTCCCCTCCTACACCGTGCAAGCCTTGAAGGCAGCCTAGGATCTGCGGGCCACACAACATGGACTTTGTGGTACTGTGCGAGCCTAGAGCCATATTTGGCCTTTGATCCAGATCTTAGAAAACCTTCTTTTCATGTTGTTCTGGCCCAGCTAGGCTGTGGGCTGGGTGTTCTTGCTTTGTGCTTTGGGCACCATTAAAATAAGAATTCCTCCCTTGGACTCAGTTCTTCCTTTCTGAGTGCTTAATGTCTATAGGTAGGACTTTCTGGATAGTCCTGTCCCTGTCTTTAGGATGCATTCACTCAAACTATAAGGTCTCTGCCTGAGAACCCTCTAAAAGGATGCAAATGACCAGCTGTCTGCAAGGAAGATCAATCCTTCCATTCCCCACTATCCTGTCAGAGCTGAAGAAGCTTCTTGGATGAGAAGTGAAACGTCTTCAAAGAAAAAAACAAGAGAGTCCAGTTGCCTCAAGAATAAGCACCTTTGGGACTAGCAAAGTAATATTTTTGTGGTTTATAAACCATGATCAATCACTTAAATCTACTGGGCATATTTACCAGACTCTTCCTCCTCCTTAAATAATGGCTTGTCTCTGCTTCTCAGGAACAAGACCAGACTGAAATTCTTCTTGATTTCTAGCCCTTCCTACATGCAAAACATTTTTGCTCTATGAGTAAGCTCAGGTGAGGCTTTAGAAACCCAGATTGATTGATGAGGCTTATAAATCATGGTAGATTACTTAAACCTATTGGGCATATTTATCCTACTAAAGGTAAAGGTAAAAGTAAAGGTTCTCCTCGCACATCCGTGCTAGTCGTTTCTGGCTCTAGGGGGCGGTGCTCATCTCCGTTACAAAGCCAAAGAGCCAGCGCTGTCTGAAGACGTCTCCGTGGTCATGTGGCTGGCATGACTAAATACCGAAGGCGCACAGAACGCTGTTACCTTCCCCCCAAAATGGTCCCTATTTTTCTACTTGCATTTTTTACATGCTTTTGAACTGCTAGGTTGGCAGAAGCTGGGACAAATAACGGGAGCTCACTCCGTTATGTGGCGCTAGAAATTCAAACCGCCGAACTGCCGATCTTTCTGATCGACAAGCTCAGCATCTTAGCCACTGAGCCACCGCGTCCCTTATTTATCCTACTACAGCTCCTTAAACAATGGCTTTATGGCATATCTGAAGCTTGTCTCTGCTTCTGATCAGACTGAAATTCTAACCTGATGTCTAACCCTTCCTACATGCAAAGCATTTTTGCTCTATGAGTAAGCTCAGGTGAGGCCACTGGATGAATCAGCTCTCATACGCAGGCTATCAGGCCATAGGGAGTCCTCGACTAATGACTGGAATTGAGCCGGGAATTAGGGCCATAGGTCGTTAAGCGGGACTACCTGTACAATCACAGCTTGACCTTTTCGGTAGGAATTGTGACTCTGCCCCAAGGTACTGCCAAACAATTGCAACCAGACTGCCTTCCATTGAGGATCTGTATACTGCACGAAGAAGAAAGAGGACTGAGAAAATACTTAACAGACTCCTCACATCCTGCACATAAATCTATTTCGACTTCTCCCCTCTGGACACCGCGATAAGGCATTGCATGCCAAAGCCATTAAATACAAAGGTAGTTTTTTCCCACCCTGCAATCACTCTGCTGAACACTTAATTCCCATGCCCCATTTATCCTCTTTTCTCATCCTCTTGTCTTTCCTATTGTCTTCTTCTAGAATAGAATAGAATAGAAAGAATAGAATAGAATAATAGTGTCTAGCTGGGATTTAGAATAGAATAACAGAATTGGAAGGGACCTTGGAGGTCTTCTAGTCCAACCCCCTGCTTAGGCAGGAAACCCTATACCAGTGGTAGGGAACCTTGGCTCTTTTATCACTTATGGACTTCAACTCCCAGAATTCCTGAATGAGCTATAAAAAGTTCCCCATCCCTGGCCTACTGGTTTTTCAGTTGTGAGGGAAATCAATTTTTGATTTGAATGGGATTGTTCAATATACAAATGTCCTAATTTTTGACTTGAATGATCAATATTCTTTATATGTCCTACATTTGTATATTAAACAGTCCCATTCAAGTCAAAAATTGATTTCCCTCACAACTGAAAAACCACTAGGCCAGGGATGGGGAAACTTTTATGGCTCACTCAGGAATTCTGGGAGTTGAAGTCCATCAGTGATAAAAGAGCCAAGGTTCCCTACCGCTGCCCTATACCATTTCAGACAAATGGTTATCCAATCTCTTCTTAAAAACTTCCAGTGTGGGAGCGTTTACAACTTCCACTGGTTAATTGTTCTAACTGTCAGAAAATACCTCCTTAGTTCTAAGTTGCTTCCCTCCTATTGGTTTCTTATGATTTATCAATTGTTGTTTATTATGATTGATGACCTATTACTTGCTGTTTATAAGTATGCTAAGACAAATTCCTTGCATGTCCAATCACACTTGGCCAATAAAGAACTCTAAATCTAAATCTAAATCTCTCGTTCTATCACATGCACTATTATAGTTTAAGTCCTTGGTACGGGACTGGAAAACTGAAGTTCAAATCCCTTGCAAGATTGTTGTTACAACATTAAAACAGGAAGGGTAATCTTTCTGTGTTCTTGTCTTGAGCTCCTAATTGATGGATTTATAGATGGAACTTTACAGGGTTCCAGATCTTATCTTTAGAAGCTACGGTATTTTCCCCTCGTTTCTTAGCACAGTGGGGAAAGAAAAATAGAAAAAGCTGAGTTTGGTATTGCTAGGAGCTCTCTATCAGGAAACACCTTTTCCTCCTTCCCCCCTATTTTTAAAAAGATTTTCTTCTCCAACTAGTTCTGGCACATAATCCGAGTCCAAGGAACAAGTAAGTCCCTCTTGTTTAGGCACAATTGCTCCCTTCATGGCTATGACTGGAGAGAAAAAATATACTGCAGCTGGACATGAGTCAGGATAAATATGCATTTGGATAGCCTGATGACAGGTGCTAACAAGAGAACAATCCTCAGTGGTGGGAACTTCCCTCTTCTCCTTCCAAAAGGTAGGAGCCGAGAAGATCCTGGAGTTGGCTAAAATGGTGGAGAGTTTAGAGCGGCAAATTTCTCAACCGCGGCAACTTTAAGATGGGCGGACTTCATCTCCCAGGATTCCCCAGCCAGCAAGCCGAAGTTGACAACAGTTTAAAGTTGTCCCCAGGGGTGGGAATCAGCCAGTTTGGGCCGGTTTGAGTGAACTGGAGGTTAAATTTACATCTGGTTCGCCGAACTGGTAATTGAACCAACCAGTTGGCCACGCCCACCCCACCCCGCCCCTCCCAGGAGTCTCCATGTGGCCCATTTGGATACAGCTCCACGCGGACGCTCTGGGAGGGCGAAAGTTCTGGAAGTCTGGAAATTGGCCTGTTTCCGGCTTCCAGAGGGCCTCTGGACCCAGGGGAGGCTATTTTTGCCCTCCCAGCGGCCCAAGGGAAGCCTCCGGACTCTGGGGAAGGCGAAAAATGACCCTCCTGAAAGTTCCGGTAAGCCACACCCACTATGGCCACGCCCACCCAGCCACCGGGCAGAGAACTAGTTGTTCGGATTTTTGAATCCCACCCTGATTGTTCCCATTGAGCAACACTGATCTACCAGTAGTCCTTGACTTACGACCGTAGTTGAGCCCATTGTTTCCGCTGTTAAACAAGACAGTGAGGTGAGCCGTGCCCCATTTTGCGACCTTTTTTCTTCTAGGATATCACTGCAGTTGTTAAATGAATCATATGCGCTGTTCGACGAATCTGGCTTCCTCCATTGACTTGGCTTGTGGGAAGCCAGCTTGGAAAGTTACAAATAGCGATCACGTGCTTGTGGGACACCACAACTGGCCACAAACTGCTTGCCAGTGCCCTAGTGCCTGAACTGAGATCCTGTGATTGCAGGGATGCTGCCCCAGTTGTGTGGAAACCTCCCCTCTCTGAAAAGGTCTCCCTCCCCTCGTGTTAAAATATTCTCCACCGAACAACAACATCTCTCAAAAACTTTTTTTAAAAAATCTTTACCCTGTTCATAGATACTACCTATATCAGAGTTCCCCAACCTTTTTCCGGCTTTGCGGACTGACAGAGGGGGAGAAGGGATGATTCTGCGTGAGGGACTGGCAATCCCAAAGGTGCTTTTTCGAGAGGCAACTGGACTTTCTGGTTTTCCTTTGAAGACGTTTCGCTTCTTAGAATAGAATAACAGTGTTGGAAGGGACCTTGGAGGTCTTCTAGTCCAATCTCTGCTTAGGCAGGAAACCCTACCCCACTTCATGGTTCAATGGTTATTTAATCTCTTCTTAAAAACTTCCAGTGTTGGAGCATTTACAACTTCTGGAGGCAAGTTGTTCCACTGATCAATTGTTCTAACTTCTCAGGAAGTTTTTCCTTAGTTCTAAGTTGCTTCCCTCCTTGATTAGTTTCCACCCATTGCTTCTTGTCCTGCTTTCTGGTGCTTTGGAGAATAGCTTGATTGCCTCTTCTTTGGGGCAGCCCCTGAGATATTGGAACCCTGCTATCATGTCTCCCCTCGTCCTTCTTTTTATCAGACTAGACATACCCTGTCCCAGCAAGTATTCTTCACATGTTTTCTCCTCCAGTCCCCTAATCATCTTTGTTGCTCTTCTCAGCACTCTTTCTAGAGTCTCAACATCTTTTTTTACATCTGCCAGTTTCCTCTCACCGTCCAGTGCGCTCCCACAGGGAGGGTCTCTTGTGGGTCCCGTCGGCATCTATGTGCCGGCTGGTTACCCCGAGGAATAGGGCCTTCTCTGTGGGGGCGTCTGCCCTCTGGAATGGGTTGCCTCCGGAGTTACGTACAGCCACGGACCTGGGGACCTTCATATGTACCTTGAAAACCTGGCTCTTTGACCAGGCCGGCTTGAGCTGATTTTAGATTTGGGTATTTTAATTTTTATATTAAATTTTAGGGTTTAAAGGAGGGGTATTAACTGTTTTACAGCCAGGGTCTTTAATTTAATTTAGTTTTAACTTTTATATATTTAATGTTCTTAATTATATGGCTGTGCATCGCTCCGAGTCCTTCGGGAGAGGAATGGTATATAAATATTATTATTATTATTATTATTATTAATTGGATGAAATATTTCAAGTGTGGCCTTACCAAGGCATTATAAAGCTTCTCACCCAAGAAGCTTCTTCATCTCTGACTGGATGGTGGGGAATGGAAGGATTTATATTCCTTGCAGACAGCTGGTCATTTGCATCCTTTTAGAGGCCACTTGGAGGTTTATCTGTGTCCTTTGGGTCAACTGAGTAGTTCAAATAGATGTGGAGCCTTCAAGGGCTGCAGGATGTTTCCCCCCCGCATTTTCTCTTGTATCCCTTTACTTTTGAAGACAGGTGCACACTGTTGGGAGTGACTCTGTGGTGTCTGCATCTTGAACTGAGTCTGTGTCACTTGGAGGTTTATCTGTGTCCTCAGGGTCACCTGATTAGAATAGATTAGATTAGAATTCTTTATTGGCCAGGTGTGATTGGACACACAAGGAATTTGTCTTCGGTGCAAATGCTCTCAGTGATAATAAAGATACATTCATCAAGAGTATCATCAGGTACAACACTTAATAATGGTCATAGGGTACAATAAGCAATCAAATCATACTAGGAAACAGTCAACAAAAATCGTAAGGATACAAGGGACAAAGTTACAGTCCGACAGTCACTAGTGGGAGGGGATGGGTGATAAGGACTGATGAAAAGATTAATAGTAATAGTAGTGCAGACTTTGTAAATAGTTGGACAGGGTTGAGGGAGTTATTTGTTTAGCAGAGTGATGGCGTTCGGGAAAGAACTGTCCTTGTGTCCTTGTGCAAGAAGTTTCTTGGACGAGGGGTGCAACGTCTTCGAAAGAAAAAAACAAGGAAGTCCAGTTGCTTCTTGAAAAAAGCACCTTTGGGACAGCCGTGACGAGGACTGAGAATCTCCATAGACATAGAGAGGCTGGAGAGCACGCATAGTTCCATTTGGCGAGCAGTGGGCATGCACTCGCCTGCTGCTTGTGCAAATAGAAGATGCGTACCTGCCGGCTCTTCATGCAACTGGGGATGCACACATATATGCATGCTCACCCACTGCTTCCCTGGTCCGCTTCTGAGTACCTCATGGCCCAGGGGTGGCCTGTGGCCTGGAGGTTGTGGACCCTTGATTTATATCTGTCAAACTCAAGGTCTTTGGGCTGGATACAGCCTGCGATGTGATCGGATCTGGCCTGCAGGGCCGTCCAGGTCTACCCAGTACGAAGAAGAAACATGCCAGCAGTTTGGGGAGTGGCGTCAAGCTGGCTATGGCCACCCAGTTGTCCACACCCATCCAGTTGGACATCCCCCCCCCCATTCCCTCCGAGATCAACCACAGCCCTTATGCGGCCCTCAGTGAAGTTGAGTTTGACACCCCTGATCTATATGAAGCAGTTGCTGAAGAAAGAGCAGGATGTTCCTGCCCATTTGCATCAAACACAGATAAAAATCAAAACCACAGAATAGGCAAATTTAGAGTCTTAGTAAACTACTTGTGGCAGGCTTGGTAGCAATGGACAGGGAAGCATGTTTATGGTACAGTGGGATGTACCACAACCCTCCCAAAACCTTCACTGCTTCCAGCCTCTGTTCACATGACCCATATGCTACTGCACCCCAGAATCATTGGGGACACCAAGCCCAGATGTTACCATGCAGCCTTTGCTGTGTTTGGAAAGCAATGGCAAGAAAAAAGGCAGAGCTTGATAATTAGTAGAACTGGGATTGATAAACTAGTTTGGTGTAGTAGTAAAAGGACACCAGACCAGGAAATGGGTGGCTGTGAGTTCTAGTTCCACCTAAGGCATGGAGCAACCGCGATGCTTTCAACCTGGTCCCTCTCTCTAGGAAAAGGTGTTGGAAACTCCTTGGGTGATTTTGGGCTGATCTTTTGGCCCAGTCCAGATTAATGTTATAGGGACACAGGAAATGAAAACACACGGAGAAAGGAAGGAAATAGATCCAATAAACCACATGGTCTCTCTTAGGTGTGCTTTGATGAAATACATATGAATATGTATGATGTGTGTGTGTGTGTGTAGTATAATCTTTTTTTTTTGCCACAGTTGTAGGAGCACGGTGGCTCACTTGTTAGGACATAGAGGTTAGCAAATGTTCAAGACTCTGCTACTATAGGACTGGGTAAACTCTTGTCCTTCACTTCAGCTCTGGCTGGGGACATGAAAACAGCCCACAGCTGGGCATCCCCCAGGCAATGGTGATGTCACTGGCTAATCCTTTCAACCCAAAAGTGCTTCTGACATGAGTCCGATGCCACAGTTTTTTTTATATTTATTTATTTATATTTATATGCCGCCCTTCTCTGGAGACTCAGGGCGGCTTACAGTCTATGGAGCCTTCATTCCATTGTATATGCCTGCTTATTACTAGGGCTTTTTGGCCCCCCCAAGCAGCATTTTACAAAGTCAGCTTATTGCCCCCAACAATCTTGGGTCCTCAAGTTGTTAAGCGAAACACTGAAGTTGTTTAGTTTACTTGATTGTCATTGCACCTCTTACAACGAAATTAAATGCCATCTTCAGTGTACAGCACTTTATACATAAAAAAATAAAACAAAAACACACATCCTTCACATTCTATACAATTGAAAACACCTGATATTGCATTAATCTTGCACTATACAGTAGAATTCAATATCACTACTGCTCGGGGACAGAAGCTGCTTTTCAGCCTATTTGTCCTTGTTTTTATTATCCTGTACCATTTGCCAGATGGTAATAGTTCAAAAAAAGAGGGTGCCCAGGATGAGATGGATCTTTAGGAATGTTTTGAACTTTCTTAAGGCAGCGGGAACTATAAAGCTCTTCCAAAGAAGGGAGAGGCAACCCATGATCCTCTGGGCAATGATGCTAACCATCTGGAGTGCTGTCCTTTCTGCCAGTGTGCAATTGGCAAACCATAAACAGGTGCCATAAGTTAAAATACTCTTTATGGTGCAGCAGTAGAAGGTCACCATTGTTTCCTGAGAAATCTCAGGTAGTATAATCTCTGCTGGGCCTTTTGACATATCTGCCATGTGAGTGCCCTGGTCAGGTCCTCTTTTATCATAAGCACGAGTCAAAAAGAGGGCTGTGAAAATATTTACAGACCCCTCACATCCTGGACATAAAACTGTTTCAATTCCTACCTTCAAAATGACGCTAGAGAGCACTGCACACCAGAACAATTAGATACAAGAAGAGTTTTTTTCTGAACTCTGCTAAACAACTAATTCCCTCAACACTGTCCCACTATTTACTATTAATCTTCTCATCACTCCTTATCACCCATCCCTTCCCACTTGTGACTGTATGACTGTAACTTTGTTGCTTGTATCCTTACGATTTATATTGACTGTTTCCTAGTATAATTTGATTGTTTATTGTACCCTATGACTATTATTAAGTGCTGTACCTTATGATTGTTTAATGTTTTTTTATGTACACTGAGAGCATATGCACCAAGACAAATTCCTTGTGTGTCCAATCACACTTGGCCAATAAAGAATTCTATTCTATTCTATAATACCCAGAAACTTAACATTGGCCACTTGCTTCATTCGGTCTCCATTAGTAAGCAAGGGCTAGATGTCTGAACTATTCCTTCTATAATCCACTATAAGTTCCTTGGTCTTATTGGTGTTAAGCACCATGTGATTGATTCCAGCTTCCCACATTCACTCTTTCCTTCTTGAAAGCTGGCTGGGGAGGTCACAAATGGTGATCACAGAACCGTAGGCATTTGTGAATGTATCGGGTAAACACAGCTAGTTATCTTGATTGTTTACCTCCGAAGGCACTTTGCCTGGTTGCATTCATATTGATTGAGGATATTTCTCTCCTGCTGCCTTGGCTGTCCTTCAATACCCAGAATCAAAACTCCATTGTTTTTTATTTTCCTTTTCAAGTCCAATTTGAGCAACTTCGAGGCTGAACAAACTTTGTTCTCCAGGATGTACATACCTGTGGTTTTTCATGAACTCCCTTATCATCTTCAAAAGGGGAATTTCCAAGGACCCTGGAATATAAATGGCACCTGTTTTCAGGTGGATTGTAAAACTTTTCTTTGAAGAAGTTTCTTTTCTTTCCAAAGAAAAGTTTTATGGCGTGCTCTCCTGCTGTAGCATATCTTTATGTCCTGTTTGCAGAAAAGCATGTCCAGAGATGTGACTTGAGGGTCAGGGAGAGCAGACTTCTCTTGAAACAGGCAGTTTCTTGTAAAAAGCACCTGGCTCAGGTGTCTAGGCAGTTTATCTGGGTGAATGTCATGGCAACAAGAAAACACAATTGTACATTTGGACTATTGGCACAGCCTTACTCACTCACCTTACCCGTGTTTGAGATGGCAAAATTTAACTCCTTCCATACAGCAAGGAGGAAAAGACAGCACAGATAGGCTTCGACTTACAAAAGTTCGCTTAGTGACCATTCAAAGTTACAATGGCACTGAAAAAAAGTGACATGTACGGCCGTTGCAATATCCCCATGTTCAAGGGACTTACATTCGGATGCTTGACAACTGGGTCCATATTTGTGACGGTCGCAGTGTCCCAGGGTCACACGATCCCCTTTTGCGACCTTCTGACAAGCAAAGTGGTATAGGGTTTCCTGCCTAGGCAGGGGGTTGGACTAGAAGACCTCCAAGGTCCCTTCCAATTCTATTCTATTCTATTCTATTCTATTCTATTCTATTCTATTCTATTCTATTCTATTCTATTCTATTCTAAAATTAAAAACATGCATTAAACGAATGAGAGAGGTGGATCAAAGAAGCTACAACATGCTTTAGAACCGTGATGGTGAACCTATGGTAGGCGTGCCAGAGGTGGCCTACAGAGCCCTCTCTGTGGGCACACACACCATTGCCAGCTGCTCTTCTGGTTTCTGGCATGCCAGCCAGGTGCCAGAGCATCGGAAAACGGCCCAAAAAACTGGCCGTGTTTGAGCTGTTTTGGGGCCTTTTTCAGGGTCATTTTCGGGCCTTTTTCAGGATGTTTTTGGGCCTTTTTCAGGGCCATTTTTGGGCCATTTTTTGGGCTGTTTCTGGGCCAAAAACAACTTGAAAAACATCCTGAAAAACAACCCCAAAACAGCCCCCAAACACCCTGGAAATTGGCCTGAAAATGGCCCAAAAAGAGTTCAAAGAACGGCCTGAAAAATGGCCAAAAAACAGGCATGCGTGCAGTCTCCGGCACCTGCGCATTCACACGTGTTCTGGTTTGGGCACTTGGTGCTGAAAAGATTCACCATCACTGCTTTAGACCTTATAAGAGAAAAATTGGGTCATTTTAGGGCAGCCAAGAATCAGATTGCAGATTAACAGAGTTGGAAGGGACCTTGTAGGTCATCTAGTCCAACCCCCCGCCCCCCCCCTGCTCAGACAGACCCTACACCAGGGGTAGGGAACCTTGGCTCTTTTATCACTTATGGACTTCAACTCCCAGAATTCCTGAGTGAGCCATAAAAAGTTCCCCATCCCTGGCCTACTGGTTTTTCAGTTGTGGGGGAAATCAATTTTTGACTGGAATGGGACTGTTTAATATACAAATGTAGGACATATTCTTTATATATTCTTTATATGTCCTACATTTGTATATCAAACAATCCCATTCCAGTCAAAAATTGATTTCTCCCACAACTGAAAAACCAGTAGGCCAGGGATGGGGAACCTTTTATGGCTCACTCAGGAATTCTGGGAGTTGAAGTCCATAAGTGATAAAAGAGCCAAGGTTCCCTACCCCTGGCCTACACCATTTCTGGCAGATGGCAGTCCAGTCTCTCCTTGAAAGCCTCCAGCGATGAAACTCCCACAACTTCAGAAGGAGCCTGGTAGCACTTTTAAAAAAAAAAAAGGCTGAAGTTTTCATGTGCTTCAGTTTACCTCAGCAGCTACATAAAATCTAGCTGCTCGCGCATGTGGTAACATGAACGGCGCCTCACAAAAGCTTTTGCCTTCAAATAAATTTGGTTAGTCAGGATAGATGTCCCCAGACTCCTGATTTTCAGCCCTAAAATGGAGTCGCTGCCTTTTGAGCTAGGCTGCTGGCATCAAATATGGATATATTTGGATGCAGTCTTTAGGGATAAAGGCTACATTTATGCCGCCCGGAAAGCTGCACATATAAGCAGTCCTCGACATATAGGCGTTCCTTTACGTGACCGTTTGGAATTGCAACGGCCCTGGAGAAAAGTGGCTTAGCAACCGGCGCCTGGCTCAAAACCGCGCCAGGAGAATTACGGGAAATTAAATGCCTATTTAGGTAATTTTGGCTATTTCCAGCTGGGGCACCAGGCCAGGTGCTCGGTTTGTTTCTCTCTTTTTTTTTTTTAAAAAAAAAAGAGGAACGCTTCAAGACTTGTGAACGGTCCCATAGAGATCATGCGATCCCAACAGCTGCTGCAAAAGCCCGATGTTGTTCCTGATCCAAAAAAACAAATGGGAACCAAACACGGATCTTTCAGCAAGACAAGGTGTGACTCCCGGGACAGCGATTCCCTTGTTAATAATCTTTTGTTTAAACTGTGTGAACAATGACTTCCTTCTTTTAACCTTGAACTTATTGCCGCGGCCTTGTTGTTTTTTTCTTCTTCCTCAAGTTCCAGGCAGCTTCCGTGGCTGACAGCCAGGTATTGGCCTGGGTTTGGTGAATTCACCTACCGGCAAGATGTCCAGAGTGCAAGGATGTTGTTGTGAGGCTAATAATCCCAGTGGGAACGCATGCCACTGGGTTCGGTGGGATGGCTTCCCTTTGCAGAGGGAGCTGCATCTGTTCATCTAGTTGTGGTTTTGACAAGTGCATTTTTAAGGTGCACTTTAAATACTGGCATGTACTAACAAATCACAGTAATCGCCTTCTCTCTTCTTCCTTCTTCTCTCCTCCTCCTCCTCCTCCCCCCCTTCTCTTCCTCCTCCTCAAATATAATCCCAAATTCCAATTTTCTTCTTCCTCTTCCTCCTCCTCCCAATTTCTCCAGGACTCTACCATGAAAAGGGCCTACAAATCTCAAGAGAATAGCAAACAGTGCTAAACAGTCAATGGCAAACAGTCAACTGATATAAATCTTCCTTTGAACAAAATCCTGCAGAATTTGCAGGGATTTATTCAAAGCACTTATTTTTTATTTTTTTTATTCACAAATAGGTATGTCTTTTTTCAAGTCACTGCAAGTTTTGAAGATCTTCTGATTGTTTTTGCTTCACATACCACTGCTTGTGCCATTGGGGTGGGGGGTGGGGGAGGGATTTGGTTGTCCCTTCAGCAAAAGATGCTTCATGCACATTCGTACAGTCTCTACGGGCCTTATTTAATGGTGGTCACAGTCCCCTGTTTGAATGGAATGGAAGTCAAAAGAGCCATGGGAAGACTTGAAGGCTCTTCTCTAACCAAAGGGAGATCTCTTTGCTGGTCTCAGTCCCGGGGCCTTGAGGAGTTTTCTTCACCTATCTCTTCTCTCTTGCTCTCTTTTCAGTGGTTTGCTTACTCCTTCATGACCAAGTGCCTCATCACCCTCTCTACGGTGGGATTAATGATCCTGATCTTGGCCTTTCACATCAAGGAGATCCAGGTAATTATAATTTTAATTGAATTTTGTTGAGCGAGGCTTCCCATTGCATCTTTGAGTCTCACACCTCAATGCTTGGAATCCAGTGTGAGAGCCGTTGACCCAGGGCAGCTTCTAAGAGTTTCTATGAAGCAGCACGAGATAAACTAAGGAGCAGAGAACTGTTGAGGCTCACCCAACAAGGTTATCCATCCCAACAGCTGCCTTAGTTAGATGGGTTCATCCCTTTTAGGGGTTTGACTATCATCCATTGCCTTTTATGAACCCAGAAAGCCTACCTCTGCTGTAGAGACATGCAGTATAACAGATAATCAGAGTTGGAAGGGATCTTATAGGTCATCTAGTCCAACCCTCTGCCCAAGCGGGAGACCCTACACCATTTCTGACAAATGGCAGTCCAATCTCTTCTTGAAAGTCTCAAGTGATGGCACTCCCACAACTTCCGAAGGCAACTTCTGTTCCATTGGTTGCTTGTTCTCATTGTCAGAAAGTTTCTCCTTATTTCCAGGTTAAATCTCACCTTGTTCAGTTTCCATCCATTATTCCTTGTCTGGCCTACAGGTGCTTCAGAGAATAACTAGACCCCTAACAAGAGATTGTTATCAGCCAGGTTGATTTCAATGAGAACAAACCAGACGGGTTAGGAGTGACATGATAGCAGTCTTCCAATATTGGAGGGGCTGTCACCAAGAAGAGGGGTGGTGAATGTTTTCTCCATAGCATTTTGAGAGCAGGATAAAAAGAAACAGATGGAGACTTATCAAGGAGGATTCAACCTAGAATTAAGGAGAATTTTCCCATCAGTGAGAACAATTAATCAGTGGAACCACTTGCTTCCAGAAATTGTGGGCGGGCCATCAAGAACAAATCTGGACAACTATTTATCCAGAATGGTGTAAGGTAGGGCTCCCCACGCTTGGCCACTTTAAGACTTGTGGACTTCAACTCCCAGAATTCTCCAGCCAACTATGCTGGCTGGAGAATTCTGGGAACTGAAGTCCAAAAGTCTTAAAGTTGCCAAGTTTGGAGACCTCTGGTGTAAAGTCTTCTGCTTGAGCAGGAGGTTGGATTAGAAGATCTCTAAGGTCCCTTCCAACTTTGTTATTCTGTAAAATTCTATATGTTTGCCAGTATAATTTTACACCTGGATGCCAATCTCATCAACCTCCCAAAATTTTGTTTTTGGATTTTATTTATATCCCAGATGCTAAGAAACAAAATTAGGAATACAGGCAGTCCTCAACTTACAACCACAATTGAGCCCCAAATTTTTCTGTTGCTAAGCGAGACTTTTGTTAAGTGAGCTTTGCCCCATTTTACGACCTTTCTTGCCACCGTTGTTAAGTGGATCACTGCAGTTGCTAAGTTAGTTACAAGGTTGTTAAGCGAACCTGGCTTCCCCGTTGACTTTGCTTGCTAGAAGGTTGCAAAAGAGGATGACATGATCTTGGGATGCTGCAACGGTCATAAATATGAACCAAATACGAATTCAAGCACCATGGGGATGCCGCAGTAGTCGTAAGTGCGAAAACATGGTCATAACTCACTTTTTTCAATGCCGTTGTAACTTTGAACAGTCACTGAACAATCTGTTGTATTTCAAGTCGTAGATGGAGGGCAGCACGGGGCAATTATCCCATAAATATGGGAGCTACCTCAGAATGAGACCTGAAACAGAACAAACTTTGACTTGAGGAAGGGCAGGTTTACTTAGCTTATATCTGCCAGGATCAACAATCTTCCTTTTAATTCTGTCATAACAAAAAGATTTTTATGGCCAAACTTTGACATACTTTGCAGATGCCATTCCTCTAGGAAGAAAATGAAATAACCCTGGAAAATATTTATCTGAACTGCAAGGAGGTGGAAGTAATAGATCTTTTACATGTGCCGGGTGCAACCAGAATTACAAGGTTAATAGAGTTGGAAGGGACCTTGTAGGTCATCTAGTCCAACCCCCTACCCAAGCAGGAGACCCTACACCATTTCTGACAGAAAGCAGTCCAGTCTCTTTTTGAAAGCCTCCAGTGATGAAGCTCCCACAACTTCCAAAGGCGATTTCCTATTAAAAGGGAGGAACAACTAGAATAATTTGCCCCCATCCCCCCAAAATGAGATTTTATACATTTATAAACTCCCCCTCATATATAAATAGATAAGCAGCTTTATCAAAAAGCTGGTTTCAAAGTAAGACTGGATTCCTCCTTAAACGGATGGCCTACGACCTGCCCTTACAAACTGGACACAGCTCCCTTTAATATAAATTCAATGCAACTAAAGAATAAGTTAAAAAAATTTTTTTTAAAAAAAACTCCCAATAATCTAACTTTATTCTGGTGTTGAATCATTTCCCCTGTCTGTTCCATGTTAAAAAAATTACACGTTTGTGTTGCAACATTTGCAAAGCCTGGGAGAACTGAGATGACTAAGATAATTTACTGATCTTAGTTATTTCAAGTTCAGGAAGATAATTTAGGTGAGCTGGCCAATGTAGAAAGGTGATAAACAAACAAACAAACAATAGAAATAATCAGCCACAGTTTGGGGAGAGGGACAGTGCGTGTGGCGCAAGAAATGTATTTATCTGTTTGATTTCTACAGGTGCCCATCTCAGCAATTGAAGTATAGATGGTGCATCCTCTATTTTGGGGACAGTGGTAGTCCCTCACCAAAAAAAATTTGGGTACTATCAAACCCCTAAAACCTGGGCACCTTAAAACCCCTTTGAGGACCTGCTCAGCATCAGCCAACACCCTTGCTATCAAATAATATGAAAGAACACTAGTGTTAACCCTGCACCTGTCATCCTGCCCTAGTTTTAGCAGTAAAAAGCACAGAGAAAGAACTGCATTGGACACATACAGGGTTCTTCTGAATAGATTCATGTTTAAATAATGCGCAGCGTTGGAAAACGCCAAACAGATCAGGCCGAAGTTGAGACTTGTTCCTCCAAGGCTGACTGGCTGGCCCAGACATTTAATCCTCCCCTTCTGTAGAGCTCAACATGTCTTGGGTTTGTGGCGGGCGAGCCAGCGACAGTCGGAAAATATACTTCAGAGGAATTTTTCTTTCTTTCCTGTGGACTGTTTGATCTCCGTTGCTGATTGGAGAGAACCATTTCCTGGCTGAGTCACGCCGGGTTCACCCAGCTACTGCCAAGCTGGGACGGGTGGCAGAGACTTTGGGCAGCTGAGGATCAAAGTAGTATAGAATGGAATAACAGAATGGGAAGGGACCTTGGAGGTCTTCTAGTCCAACCCCCTTCTTAGGCAGGAAATCCTTTACCATTTCAGACAAAGGGTTGGCCAATCTCTTCTTAAAAACTTGCAGTGTTGGAGCATTCACAAGTTCTGGAAGCAATTTGTTCCACTGATTAATTGTTCTCACTGTCAGAAAATTTCTCCTTAGTTCTAAGTTGCTTCTCTCTTTGATTAGTTTTCACTCATTGCTTCTTGTGCTGCCTTTAGGTGCTTTGGAGAATAGCTTGACTCCCTCTTCTCTGGGGCAGCCCCTGAGATATTGGTGATGTTCCTTTGATGGGCATTTCCTCAAAGTGCATTTTAGACCCTTAAATC
The DNA here is from genome assembly GCA_023653725.1 of Bungarus multicinctus. Taxonomy (NCBI): domain Eukaryota; kingdom Metazoa; phylum Chordata; class Lepidosauria; order Squamata; family Elapidae; genus Bungarus; species Bungarus multicinctus. Next base: position 7,567,579 of record CM042835.1, on the reverse strand, counting down.
AGAGGGTATTTCGTTTGCTGATATGTTTACCAGGGTTTCCATGCTACTCAGAGATGGTATTCAGCTGGTTCTGACCAGTTCTGGAGAACCAGTAGTGGAAATTTTGAGTAGTTCAGAGAACCGGCAAATACCACCTCTAACTGGCCCCACCCCCATCTAGTCTCTGCCTCCTGAGTCCCAGCTGATTGACTGAGTCTTCTTTGGTTGCCCTGCACAGGAAAACAGAGCTGGAAAGCAGGTTAGTGGGGTGCCGAGGTGGTATTCAGCAGGTTCTGGCCAGTTTTAGAGAACTAGTAGCAGAAATTTTGAGTAGTTCAGAGAACCGGTAGCGGAAATTTTGAGTAGTTTGGAGAACTGGCAAATGCCGCCTCTGACTGGCCCTGCCCCCATCTATTTTCTGCCTCCCATTGAGTCCCAGCTGATCGGCCGGGTCTCATTTTGTTGCCCTGCACAGGAGAACGGAGCTGGAAAGCAGGTTAGTGAGGTGGAGAAGGAATGGGATTTTGAAGTATCCTTCTCCCAGGAGTGGGGTGGGAATGGAGATTTTACGATATCCTTCCCCTGCCACACCTACCAAGCCACACCACACCCACCAAGCCACGCTGACAGAACCGGTAGTAACAGTTTTTGAATCCCACCCCTGCTGCTACTCCAATTAACCACATCTCAGAACAGCCCCCCTATTTATAAAAGGGTTAAAAACCACACATCTAAATCATGTAATAAAAGTGGAAAAATGATTGCAATAAACACTGGGTTGCTGGAGGAGTATCAAACCCCAGTTGTTGACCAATGCAGCTGAAATTGGTCTGGTATAAATGTAAAACTAAGCCCGCATCCACAGGTAGTCCTCAACTTAACAACAGTTCGTTTAGTGAGCCTTCAAAGTTACAACATCACCAGGAAAAAAGTGACTTATGACCGTTTTTCACACTGACAACTGTTGCAGCATCCCACTGGTCACGTGATCAAAATTCGGATGTTTGGGAAGTGGTTCGTATTTATGACTGTTTCAGGGCTTATGTGATCTCCTTTTGCGACCTTCTGGCCAGGGAAGCCAGGTTCACTTAACAACCATGTTACTAACTTCAGCAACTGCAGCGATTCACTTAACAAATGGGGTGAGAAAAGTCGTAAAGTGGAACAAAGCTCCCTTAACAAATGTTTCACTTAGCAACATAAAGTCTGGGGCTCAGTTGTGGCCGTAAGATGAGGATTACCTGTATTTGACTAGATGGGCAATTTTGTGTTCCTCTCTTGGAAGTCATCAAAGAAGGTGGAAATCAAGACTAAACCTTCAGCAGCCTGTAAACTGATTTTAATAATAATTTTAAAAGCTTTTGCACTTCCAGAAAGCAAATCCATCAAGCACAATCTGTACTTCCTTCGTAAAAAACCACTTGGCATTCAGTTCCATTCCTTATTTTTGTGATACCGCAACAGCAACTTTTGACAATAGAGGGTTTATTCTAATCCCGAGGTGGAAATTACTCAAGTGTTAGCTGTCTTGAACCACAGAAGCTCGATTCCAGATGAAGGGAGCTGTCAAAAGTTTGTGGATTATTGCAAACCTCTCTGACACATGCCTTGAAACAGGTTCCCATCCATTCTCAGCCACACGAGATCCCTGAGTGACTTTGGGCCAGGGCAGAGGTGGGATTCAACAGATTCTGACCAGTTCTGGAGAACTGGAAGCGGAAATTTTGAGTAGTTTGGAGAACCAGCAAATCCCACATCTGACTGGCCCCGCCCCCATCTATTTTCCGCCTCCCATCGAGTCCCCGCTGATTGGCTGGGTCTCCTTTGGTTGCCCTGCATAGGAGAACAGAGCTGGAAAGCAGGCTAGGGAATGAGGATTTTGCAGTAATTTTCCCTTGCCACGCCCATCAAGCCATGCCCACAAAACCAGTAGTAAAATTTTTTGAATCCCAGCACTGGGCCAGGGAGTCAGTGAGGAGATGTGGTGAAGGCCCTGGATAAGGAGTAGGGAGACACAGGTTTTAGCTTCCTGGGGGATTCAGAGCCTTATGTGTTTCCCATCTTAAGAACCAACAATTAACCAGTGAAACAACTTGCCTCCAGAAGTTGTGAATGCTCCAACACAGGAAGTTTTTAAGAAGAGATTGGACAACCGTTTGCCTGAAATGGTATAGAGTATCCTGCTTAAGCAGGGGGTTAGACTAGAAGTCCTCCAAGGTCCCTTCCATCTCATCTCATCTCATCATCTCTCCTCTCCTCTCCTCTCCTCTCCTCTCCTCTCCTCTCCTCTTCTCTCTAATTCTATTTTATTCTGTTTTATTTTATTTTACTCTACTCTACTCATGGAGTAAAGGTGATGGGTTGGACTAGGAGCAGGGAGAACCAAGTCCACACCAGCCATGGGAGTTGAATGGGTGACCAATCTTTTTTCTCTCAGCCCAACAACCAACCCAGTGTAGTAATGGAAGTGTTCAACTAGGAGTTGGAAGATCCAAGACCTAGTTATTCTCAACATTCTTGGGTGGCTCTGAGCCAATTCCTCTCTCTCAGCCCAAGAATCACTCTGGAGTGGAGGGAAAGGCGCTGGACTAGGAGTAGGGAGGCCCACGTTCCAGACTCCTAAGCTCCAGAAGCTTCCTATGGGATTCAGTCCTGCTCTCTCATCCATAGACTGGCAAATACAGGTAGTCCTCAACTTACAACAGTTTGTTTAGCGACCATTCAAAGTTACAACGGCACTGAAAAATATGACTTTTTTCTCAGTTACGACCTTCGCTGCATTCCCATGATCACATGATCATAATTCAGATGCTTGGCAACTGGTACATATTTATGACTGTTAACAACTTTTCCTCCATGAAAAGATGGGCATCATCCTTCTCATATGCCCAGTTGATTGGGAGGACGTTAAAAATCTGTTTATATAAATCATCACAAAGAGCACAGTCGCCATGTGCTTTACTGCTCAACTATATCACTAACAGGAAACAGGAAAGTCTACTTAGAACGAAAGAGCATAGAGTATACACCATAGACCCAAACTTGTAAATACTGCCATCTATTGGCTGAACACTTCTGTAGTTGCTACATAGAAATACATTCCAACGATGAATTCCAACAGTGGGACAATTTTGTAGAGAGAACCCCTGACTTTGCTTCCGGCTCATTCATGCTCTCATGTTCCCTTTGCCTTGTAGCTCTTCATGCTGGATAATGCCCTCACCGATTGGCGAATTGCAGTCAGCACCCCGAAATTGGCTCTCATCGTGCTCGAGCTTTTAGTCTGCTCCCTTCACCCCTTCCCGGTGGGAGATTTCTTTTGCCTGGATCCCAAGCCGGGACAGATCGACTTCATCTCGAATGTTGACATGTTACTTTCACTGGTGATGTTCCTCCGCCTCTATCTGGTTCCTCGAGCTGTGCTACTACGGAGTAGCGTGCTGGGAGATGCCTCCTACCGCAGCATCGGGTCCCTCAACAAGATCCACTTCCAGTACCCTTTCGTGTTACGGGTGATGGTGAACAGCCAGCCGGGCCGTGTGCTGCTGATCTTCACAATGGGACTCTGGATCACTGCTTTTTGGATTCTGTCCGTCTGTGAACGGTGAGGAGCCTCTTGTATGCTCATAACTAGATCCTCAGTACTGGGTTTGGGGGGTGGTTTTTTGGTTGTTGTTGTTGAATATCCCACCTTTCCCCAGACCTGGTAAGAGAGCCTTTCCTGTCTTAGCAGAGTTTCTTTCTTTCTTTGGGAACACCCTAATGAGATCTCTCCCTCCCCCTCCGCTCCCTCCCCCTCTCCCTCCCTCTCTCTGTCTCTCTCCCTCCTTCCCTCCATGTCTCCTCATCCCTCTCTTGGTCTTCTCGTCCCGCTCTCTGTGTCTGCCCTCCTGCCCCCCTCCTTCCTCCTGTCTCTCTTCCCTCCCTCCCTCTCTCTGTGTCTTCCTCCCTCCTTCCCTCTTTGTGTCTCCCTCCCTCCCTCTTTATCTCTCTGTCTCCCTCTCTTTGTTGTCCTTGCCTCCCTCCCTCCCTCTGCCTCCCTCCCTCTTTCTCTCCCTCCCTCCCCGTGTCTCCCTCCCTCCCACTTTGTCCTCTCCTCTCCCTCTGTTCTCTCCTCCCTCCCCCCTCCTCCTCCCTCCCTCCTCCGCTTCTCTCCCTCCCTCCTTCCCTCTTTGTGTCTCCCTCCCTCTTTATCTCTGTGTCTCCCTCTCCCTCCCTTGTGTCTCTGCCTCCCTGCCTCCCTCTGCTTCCTTCCTCTCTTTCTCTCCCTCCCCCCGTGTCTCCCTCCCTCCCACCTTGTCTCTCTCTCCGTCTCTCCCTCCCTCTCCCTCCTCCCCCTTCTCTGTCTTTCTCCCTCCTCCCTCTCTCCCTCCCCCTTCTTTGTGTCTCCCTCCCTCCCTTTTTATCTCTCTGTCTCCCTCTCCCTCTCTTTGTGTCTCTGCCTCCCTTCTGCTTCCCTCCCTCTTTCTCTCCCTCCAGTGTCTCCCTCCCTCCCACCTTGTCTCTCTCTCCGTCTCCTCCCTCTCCCCTCCCCCTGTCTTTCCCTCCCTCCCCTCTCCTCCCAGTGTCTCTGCCTCCCTCCCTCCCTCCCTCTCTTTCTCCCTCCCTCCCCGTGTCTCCCTCCCTCCCACCTTGTCTCTCTCTCTCCCTCCGTCTCTCTCCCTCCGTCTCTCTCTTGTCTTTCTCCCTCTCCCTCTCTCTCCCTTCTTCCCCACTTCTTTGTGTCTCTTTCCCCTCCTTTTTTCTGTCTCCTCCCTCCCTGTCCTCCTTTCTTCCCTCTCTCTTCCACTTTGAAAGGCCCAGGCCTCTTGATGTCAAATTATCCTCGAGAGCCACTTTGCAAATTTTGCAGAATTGCATTGGCTCCAAATTTTCCCAATCTGCTCTGGGGGATCTATAAGTCAAATCTTGGGGGATTCCTCTGCACGCCAAGAACGGGCGCCCAACTCTTGAACACTGTCCTCTTCTCCGAAGGAATCCCACCCACTTCTAAATTGAAAAACTCCTTTTTCTTTTCTTTTCTTTTCTTTTCCTTTCCTTTTTTTTTTTTAAGGACAGCTCCATTTGCTGTCCTGTCAGCCAGCCAAACGTCAGCTCACCTGAGAAAGCCAGAAACTAAGTGAGCTTCTCCGCTGGAGGAAAAACAAACATTTTGTCACTTTGGGTGACACGGATTAAAAAAAGAAAACAAAAGAATCCTTCTGATTTCCAAAGAGTTGAAAGGTGGCTCAACTCTAAAATCAACAACACCTGTTCTCCTTTATTAGTTGGCCTGCTTCTCATAGAGCATGACGGGAAAACCGTGTGATCAAACTGGCTTGGCTTAGAGTTCCTACTGGATTCCCACCATATTTCTGAAGGACCGAATATTTTCCCATGAACGAGACAATGTCTAAATTCTAGGACCTCTGGCAAACTTGTCTTGTTGTCTGCTTAGTATGTTTTTAGGTTGTTTGCCTGAGCCCACCAATCCCATTGCTAAATGATCCCCATAACCCCCAGATTCTGGATCTCTTTGAAGTTATCTTCACATGAAGATTGTGTGTCAGAATAGAGCTGGAAGGGACCTTCTAGTCCAGCCCTCTGCTCAAACATGGGACCCTATACCATTTCAGACAACTGGCTGTCCAGTCTCTTCTTAAAAACCTCCAGTGATGAAGCATCTACAACTTCTGAAGGCAAGCTGTTCCATTGGTTCATTGTCCTCACTGTTAGGAAGTTTCTCCTTCATTCCAGGTTGCTTCTCTCCTTGATTCGTTTCCATCCATTGCTTCTTGTCTTGCCTTCTGATGCTTTGGAAGATAATTTGACCCTCTCTCTTTGGTGGCAGCCTCTCAAATACTGGAACATATGTATCATGTCACCCATAGTTCCCTCTCTTCTCTAGACTAGCCAAACCCTGTTCCTGCAACCATACGTTTGAGTCTCCAGGCCTTTAATAATCTTAGTTGTTCTTCTCTGCACAAAGGCTCAACATCTTTTTTGTAATGTGCTGACCAAAACTGGATGCAATATTCCAGGTGGGGGGGTCTTAGTAAGATTTTCTAAAGCAGTACTAACACTTCACGTGATTTTGATTCTATGCCTCCTGTTTACACAACTAAGGATTGTATTAGCCTTTTTGGCTGCTGCTGCACTCTGCTGGCTCGTATTTATGTAATCGTCCACTAGGATTCCAAGTTTCCTGCCCTGTGTTTGAGCCCGGTTTTGCCCAATCTGTACTCGTGCCTTTGGTTTTTCCCACCTAAGTGTACAACCTTGCTTTCCTCCACATTAAAATTCATTTTGTTGATCTCAAGATCTCAACATGTTGTAAAGAGCAGTTAGTGGTCCCATCTCAGCTGGTAGTGGTATTCAAGGTTTTTTTTTTACTGCCGGTTCTGTGGGCGTGGCTGGGAAGGATACTGCAAAATCCCATTCTCTCCCCACCCCACTAACCTGCTTTGCAGCTCCATTCTCCTGTACAGGGCAACAAAAGAGCCAGCTGATCAGCTGGGACTCGGGAGGCAGAGAATAGATGGGGTTGGCGGGGCCAGTCAGAGCTGGGTATTTGCCGGTTCTCTGAACTACTCAAAATGTCCGCTACCGGTTCTCCAGAACTGGTCAGAACTGGCTGAATACCACCTCTGCTCTCAGTCCTAGTAAGCACCGGGAAAACTGCAAGCACTTGTCCAGTCATTTGCCCACAATCAACACTAACTCAAAGACACACGGATGCAACCCACAACCTTTTAGAGGGCTGTGAAAATATTTACAGACCCCTCACATCCTGGACATAAACTGTTTCAACTCCTTCCCTCAAAACGACGCTATAGAGCACTGCACACCAGAACAACTAGACACAAGAACAGTTTTTTCCTGAAAGCCATTACTCTGCTAAACAAATAATTCCCTCAACACTGTTCAACTATTTACAAAGTGTACACTACTACTACTGTTAATCTTCTCATCACTCCTTATCACCCATCCCCTCCCACTTGTGACTGTAACTTTGTTGATTGTATCCTGTTTCCTAGTATGATTTGATGTTGATTGTACCCTATGACTATCATTAAGTGTTGTACATTATGATTCTTGATTCTTAACGAATGTTCCTTCTTTATGTATACTGAGAGTATTTACACCAAGACAAATTCCTTGTGTGTCCAATCACACTTGGCCAATAAAGTATTCTATTCTATTCTATTCTATTCTATTCTATTCTATTCTATTCTATTCTATTCTATTCTATTCTATTCTATTCTATTCTAAGGCACGTTATGACAACAGTGAAGGATGTACAATACAGTGACCCTGAGTCCTTTATCATAAAGGACAGTCTTTCAGAAAGCAGCCCTTTAGATTAATTTAATTTTTTATTCATTTTGCTTTTGAGTTTTCCCTTGCCAAGCAACCCATAAACATAAACAATTCAACTGGTTTATCTTTATGAAGTTTTTTTTACTCAGATTTGCCCCTTTTTCAGGCTTCCCCCCCTACCCCCCAACCCCAAGAAAATATGGCCAGTATAGGGTATATCAGTAGCTAATAAATACAGTTGCTTGCAGAGACCTTCTAGGTCAGAAGTTTCCAAACTTGGCAACTTCCATAGCTAGCTGGAGAATTCTGGGAATTGAAGTCCACCAGCCTTAAAGTTACCAAGTTTGAGGACCCCTGTTCTAGGTGCACTCAGAGCCTTTGCCCTGGTCTATAACCAGAACCTTTATTTCTGGAATGCAATGGAGGCTTTCGGTATGTGATCTGAACTAAGAAAACTGATCAGTTGCTAACAAGGAGGGTAATGAAGAGGAACCCACCCCTGCTGAGAGAAGCCAGAGACCCCACCCTTAATTGAAAGCAATTGGAACACCAATATTATCCACTGTTAGGCTTGTTATTGTTATTAATAGCTGTTTGGTCATCAAAGACTGATTTATTGTCTTTAAAAATGTTGATTTGATTAAAAAAAGAAAAAAAAAAACACATGGGACTCAGTGGCTATGGTTTAGCCAACCTGTATTTACAGATGTATTTGGATTTATGTGTTTGAATCTTTTATTTTATTATTTTATTTTATATTTCTTATTTTTGTTTCATTTCATTATTATTCTATTCTATTTCTATTCTATTCTATTTATTTCATATTCTATTCTATTCATATTCCATTCCATTCTCATTCCATTCCATTCTCATTCCATTCCATTTATTCTATTCTACTGGTATTCTTAATTCTAATTCTATTCTACATTATTCTAATCTCTACTCTACTCTTTTCTACTCTACCGTATTCTTAATTCTAATTCTATTCTACATAATTCTATTCTACATTATTCTAATCTCTACTCTACTCTATTCTACTACACTCTACCGTATTCTTAATTCTAATTCTATTCTATTCATATCATTGTTAGCTGCTCCAGGAATGGTCAAACAACTAACATGGATATAATACAGGTAGTCCTCAGCCTACATTCATTCATTCAGAACTGGTCAGCACTGAAAAAAATGACTTATGATTGGTCCTTGAATTTATGAACTTCGTAGCATCTTCAGGGCCACATGATCAAAATTGGGGTGCTTTTAGCATGTGTTTATGACAGTGTCAGTGTCCCAAAGTCATGTGATTGTCATTTGCAACTTTCCCAGTTGACTTCCAACAGTCAAGGCGGGAGGGATGGAGGGAGAGCTGGATTTGCTTAACAACATGATTCATTTAACAACAAGCATGGCAAAAAAAGGGGCGTGACTCACTTTATAACTGTCTTGTCTAGCAATGAAAATTCTGGTCCCTGTTGTGTTCACAAATTAAGGACTGCCTCATTTGACAACTGCCTTGCTTAGCAATGCTAATTCTGATCCTAATTGGGGTCGTAGGCTGAGGATCAACTGTGCCTTCCTAGATAAATGAGCACGAACCTATTTTCACATTGATTTTCTCTTATTTGATCTACCAGGCAGCATATGGATGAGAACAACTATCTGGGTGGGGCATTCTGGTTGATTCCCATCACTTTTTTGACCATCGGCTATGGAGATGTGGTGCCCAAAACAGTGTGCGGGAAAGTCGTGTGCTTGTTCACTGGTGTTATGGTAAGGAACACAACATCTTACAATGAGAAACATGAAGCAAGGTTGCAATGCTTATTTACACATATATATTTGTGTGTGCATGTATGTGTATATATATATGTGTGTGTGTGTGTGTGTGTGTGTGTGTGTATAGATAGCTATATAAATATAGATAGATATACATGATATATAGATAGATATAGATATATATATAGCTAGATATGCCCTAGCTCTCTGGTGTGTGTGTGTGTGTATAGCTAGCTAGCTAGCTAGCTAGAGATAGATAGATAGATATACATATAGACATAGATAGATAGATGTTAGAAAGATAGATAGAAATGGATGGAAACTGAACAAGGAGAGATTTAACCTGGAAATAAGGAGAAACTTTCTGACAGAGAACAATCAACCAATGGAACAGAAGTTGCCCTCGGAAATTGTGGGAGCGCCATCACTTGAGACTTTCAAGAAGAGATTGGATTGCCATCTGTCAGAAATGGTGTAGAGTCTCCCGTTTGGGCAGGGGGTTGGACTAGATGACCTACAAGGTCCCTTCTAACTCTGATTATCTGTTATCTGTTAGATGATAGATAGATGATAGAAAGCAAGATGATAGATATAGGTAGATAGATAGATAGATAGATAGATAGATAGATAGATAGATAGATAGATAGATAGATAGATGATAGATAAGATATAGATGTTACATAGATACATATAGATGATACATAGATACCGTAGATAGATACATAGATGATACATAGATAGATATGGATGATAGATATAGATTATAGCTATATATTCAGACAGAAGAACAGGATAGATAGATGATAGATAGATATAATATAGATGATAGAGATAGATAGATAAAGATAGATATATAGATGATACAGATATAGATGACTAGCTTTCTGGAGATATAGATGACTAGCTTTCTGGAGAAGGCTGTATTGTTGTGTGTGTGTGGGGAATTGAAATAAAGAGATGACCAGCAGCCAGGTGAGGGAATCAATTACAGGAGCAATGGGACACTCCTGGAAGACGTGAAAGACCAGGGCAGAGATGGATGCTCCTGGCGAACATCAACGTGGTCCTTAAGAGATGACACTGACTTGATGGTCTATCAGTGACCATTCAATCAATTCTTAATGATTGAAAAAAGTTGTGAGTCTCCAGTGTTGCTAATCTTTGATGGGGGTTGAGGTCCACACACCTTAAAAGTTGCCAGGGTGGAGAAACACTGTTTGAAATCATCCTCCCCCCTCAACCTCCAATTTAAGCAAAGTTAATATTGTAATGGAATGTTTGCCTTAAGCTTTGGCACTCTTAAGTGGTTCAAACTCAGCTGCAATTGCAGTATTTGTTTGTTCTTCTCACTGTTTCTATTTAGGAGTTGAGTGAACAGAGGGGTGCTAAATACAGTTTTACACCATCTTTCAATTACCATCCCATAGTTTAAGATAATAGGGTGCCTCAGCTATCAGCATATCCTGGAATTATTCACTGGGCACCAATGATTGGGCTTAAATCCAGCTTCATTCAGGCTCAGACTAATGTTAGCGTTGATTAACGTTTCTCCTTGATTTCGAATTGGTCTATTCTAAGTATGCTGATTGTGGATCCCCCACAAAGAAATTAGTATCATTGGATACAATATATATTTGGAGAGTTCAACATCGAGTATTTTGTAGGGAAACTGTATTTCTGTTCAGCCTAATGCTGTACAAGAAATCCTCAATTGGCAGCCATTTGTTTAGTTCTATTATGACCGTTATAATATCCCAACAAACCCATGATCGAAATCCAGGTGCTTGGCAACCGACATGTATGTACAAAGATTGCAGCATCCCAGGATCGTATGATCACCGTTTCCCAGCCAGCTTCAGACAAGCAGGCCAGGGAAGGGGAGCAGGAAAGCCAGATTTGCTTAAGAACAACCACAGGATTCACTTAACCACCATGGCAAAAAAATAATAATAGTAAAATTAGAATGATTCACTTAACAATAGCTTTGCTTAACAATGAAAGCTCTGAAAATCGTTGTTGTATATTGAGGACTATTCGGGCTTCATTTTTCAATTCCAAATTTTTGGAAATGCTTTTATGTTCAGTTGGCAGAGACAATGAATAGTCACACCAGTCCTTAAAGCTTAAACTTTTTTTAAATGCACCAGTCCTTCTATTTTGTGGTACTCAGGGGTTTGGCAACCTTAAATACTCAGAGGCATAAAGGTCCCCTCCCTCCCCCCCGCCGCCCGGTTCAGTTCTGGAGCTGACAGGAAAGTCCGGTTCTCCCACCATAGAGTCTCTTCCTAGCGTGGCATCCTTTTTTCTCTACCTGGCCTAACTGAAAGCCCTATCAATTGTGGAGCCAACTAGAAAACCTGCCCCTTGCCATAGAGTCTCCTCCTGGTACGCCGTACTTTCCCGCCTGCCCCCCCAAACCAGTAGCTGCTCTTTAATTTGTGGCACCAACCAGCGACAGGGAGCCACAGGAAGAGGGGTGAAAGAGCCACATGCGGCTCCAGAGCCGTGGGTTGCTGACCACTGTGCTATAACGGAAGCCATTTCTCCATCCTTCCAGTGTAAATAATTCATGCATTTTTTAAAAAAAAGAACCTTAAAAAAAAACAAACCTCCCCTTTCGTGTTTCTTCCCAGGGAGTGGGGTGCACAGCACTCCTTGTGGCAGTGGCTGCGGATAAACTGGAATTCACCAGAGCAGAGAAGCACGTCCATAATTTCATGATGGATATCCAGTGTGCCAAAGAGGTAAGAGAAACCCTTTGCTTGTTGGAATGCCAGATGGGCAGAGAAATTCGCTTTAGGAATATTTTTGTGTTTCAGTGAATGGGACCCAAAGTGACTGTAGTAATCATTTCTTTTGCCTCATGCCTTTTTCTCCCACTCTCCCTTCCTTTTCCTCCTGAGTGGCAAAAGAACTGAGAGAGATGGGATGCTCCAGTTAGAGCTTGGGTGCTCTGTTTTTCAAAAGGCCAAGGAATGGATAGGGCTGCACAATTTTTTTTTTCCTGGCTGCTTTGGTCTAAGCTAGAAAGTGGGAGATCATGAATTCTAGTCCCTCCTTAGGCATAAAAGTTGGCTGGGTGACTTTGGGCCAATCACCCGGAGACTGTGAATTTTAGTCCCTCTTTAGGCATGAAAGCCAGCTAGGTGACTTTGGGCCAGTGAGAAAAGAAAAAAAAAAGAATAAAGAAAAAAAAGATTATAAAGTGGCTTCTGATTACCTTCACGGCAGTTATATATATTTGCATTTATGTTTTATCTGCTCCCTTTAAAATGATGCCATAGTTTTCTTCTTCCTGTAATCTACTTTTTCTAGTCATCAAATCCATAAACCGCAAGTTCATTTTATTATTATTTTTCTGCAGAAAGCCCATTATGGGTTTCCAGGCGTTAATAAATGCAGTCACCACAATCTTTCTCTTAAGCAAACACATTACTTTTGCCATCTCTTTTAAGTTCCGTCATCTTCACCAACCATACTTCCTTCGCAAGATCTTTTGTTTTGATTCCTGTGCAAGACTGCTGACCTTATTATCTTAGCAATTCTAGTTTATTGATATTTTTAATCTCTTCCAAGCGAAATTATACTTGAAATGACTGTAATTCTTCCTGATTGTATCTTAGGCTGGTTTATGATCAAAATAAAGATTAGACTTGACTAGCAGGTCTGTTTAGTTTGCATGCTCGTAAAATCCTTGGTACCATGGAGACAGTCTATTGCGACACTGCAAGAAGTTGCAAGAAGCCGCAACTACAGTGTCTCTGACAGATGACACCCCCCCCTCTATTTAAGCCCCTTCAGTGAAGGAGTCCATGAACTCCCAAAGCAGATTATTCTATTGTTGAGCAGGTCTTACCATTAGGACATTTTTCCTGAAGTTCAGCCAAGATAATATTTCTTTGTAATTTAAATCCTTTGTTTCTTGTTCTGTCTTCTGGAACAACTCTGAACGATTTCTACCCTATCTTTATGTGGAATAAAAGTTCATGCAACATGTTGAACTTGGAAGTGGAATTAATTCCTTCTCTGAATTTGCACAATAGAGCCACACTATAATATCTCAGGAAGGCAGAAATGTAGGGAAGTTGAGTTAGTTTGTTTTGTTACTCCCTCCCAAGGGTGGTAGTTGTCAAATCTGAAATTTGGGTTGGGATGGGTTGGGTTGGGCGTCCATATTTGTCCAGATTATTTGTCAAAAATTACCCACTTAAGGCTGTGTGTGTGATCAGCCTTGATGAACTCAACAGTGTTCATACCTCAATTGCGTAGTTGGTTTTCCCCAAAGTCTTAACCACATTTAGCCTGATAACAAAATTAGCCCATTTTTTCTAGGTTGCACTATGGATTGAATTATAAACCACCCAAAAAAAGTCACAGAAACGCACTGTTAACCCACAAAAATACTAACCAGGCTTAGTGAAAAATGAAACTTGTACAATGAAACCCTGCACATTTGCAACTAGGTTTGCTAACCAATCCTGAGAAATTCTTTTTTTAAAAAAATCCTGTTATCAAATCCACCATACTTTCATGGTAGCAAACGGACTCCAGCTTCTTGGGAAAAGAGTGGTCCTTCCACAGACGTAATTTTGAGAATTTCGCTCTAGTTGGTTTGCTATGTCGGACGTCCATCAGTCAACATCTTAATATGGAAACTGGAAAAACACCCAACATGGCGTCTTCAGCAGGGAGTGAACCTTTGAGCCTCGAGCCTTTTCTTTGGCAATTGTCATGGCCAGGATCATAATCTATAGCAGTGGTGGGATTCAAATATTTTTACTACCGGTTCTGTGGGGGTGGCTTGGTGGGTATGGCATCGCTTGGTGGGCGTGGCCTTGTGGGCGTGGCAGGGGAAGGATACTGCAAAATCCCCATTCCCTCCCCACCCCACTAACCTGCTTTCCAGCTCCGTTCTCCTGTGCAGGGCAACAAAAGGAGACTCAGTTGATCAGCTGAGACTCAATGGGAGGCAGAGAATAGATGGGGGCGGGGCCAGTCAGAGGCGGTATTTGCCGGTTCCCCGAATTACTCAAAATTTCTGCTACTGGTTCTTCAGAATTGATCAGGACTTGCTAAATACCACCTCTGGTCTGTAGATCAGTGGTGAAGAACCCCTGTGAGATAAGTGGGCAGTTTATGGCCCTCGGCTTCACTTCAGAAGTTGTTTTGAACTTCTGCAACCTTAAACACTCAAAGAGCCATTTGGACCTGTTTCCCACAGAAAAGAAAACACTGGGAGCCAATAATTTAACAACCGATGTGGCTGGGTGGGCGTGGCCAACTCAATGTCACTCACTCCCACTCAGTCATCTCCTGCTCTGGAATATGGAGCGGTCTCCATCCCCCACCATCACCCTTATTTTCTCAGGCCAGGCAAGGAGTTACGGGAAGGGGAGAGGCCAGCCAGTGGTGGGATCAGCCGACAAGAGAGCCGCAGCAGAGGGCCGAAAGAGCCGCATGTGGCTCCAGAGCTGCAGATTGCCAACCCCTGCCCTAGAACCATCAGCTATGAGTCCAGAAACCACAGGGAGGGGAGGAAGAGGCTGGCAAAAACAGATGTGACTACGAGAAGGAGGAAAAAAAGAGGTCTCCTCTCTCTTCATTTCCCACCATTGGATGTGCTGCCTGGCAAATTTCCCTCGGGGAACTATAGCTTTTAACAGTAAAAGGATTATCTATCCTTGCTCCACAATAAATAACATTGGTTTTCCTGGGCACCCTGCCTTGTTGCGCAGGGTGTGTTGTTGAAACATATGTGCAAATTGTGATAGATTGTGCCTTCCCCCCTCCCACCAATCTTCTGCGGCTTCCTCTTGGCATTGCAATGCTCTGATCAGCGCATCAAAGGCTGATTTGTTTTGTCACTTTCTTTACTAAAGGTTGCAATTATTAAGCCACATTCTCCCACACCCTGGAAAAAAGGGGATTAAAAAAAGAAGCAGCAGCAGCAGCATTGCCAAATTCTCTACTCAGTTTTAGGGAGGGTTAGTAACATGATTGGTACCAGGCCTAATCCCTGCTATGTATATAGCTGATTAAAAAATACAGTCATTTGTCCGGACATAAATCAGGAGAGAAGATGGGGATCATTTTGAGGGAGGGAGGCAGTGGTCTGCGAACAACCATATATACTGACTCTTCTTTTGCATTTCTTTTGCAAGCATTGGTAGCTTCATCAGAGACATGGTTTTACCACGAAGTTGTGATGAGTTTCATGCCATTATCCCTCTAGTGACTTCTTCTTAGTGATAGCGATAGCGCTTAGACTTATACCACCCTTTAGTGCTTTATAGAACACTCAGGGGTATGTGTGAGACCATTATGCCAGCAGGGTTGTTGTTGTTGTTTAGTACTTTACAGCATTTGTGTGTGTGTGTGTGTGAGAGAGAGAGAGAGAGAGAGAGGAAGACCACTGTGCCACCAGGGTTGGGCTGCTGCTGCTGCTGCTGCTCCTTCTTCTTCTTCTCCTTCTCCTCCTCCTCTTTCCTTCTTCCTGCTCCTCCTCTTTCCTTCTTCGTGCTCCTCTTCCTCCCCCATTAAGCCACAAACAGCTGCTGTTTCCAAAGGGTGCGAGGCAGAAGCAAGCCATCTATGGCATTTTGGATGTCCAGCTCTAACTCCCAGCATCTTTTTGTCATTGATTGTCCTAGTTGGGAATGTTGAGAATCAGACTCTAGCAACATCTGGAGGGCCACAGATCACCAACCCTTTCTTGTCTGTATTAGCTAAGTTACCCTACCGCAGTGTAGTACAGTGCAGCTTATTTTTTTTAAGCAAACGTAAGTTAACTCAAGCAGCAGGTTAGGGTGAGAAACAGTGATTGAATTGTCTTGAAGATCCATCTCTTCTTGACCAAATTTGCATGTGCCTCCAGATGAAATGCTCAGCTGCCAATGTACTACAAGAAGCCTGGTTATTGCACAAGCACACCAAGAGGAAGGATGGGCTAAGAACACGCAAACACCACCGGCGGCTGCTGGCAGCCATTCACATGTAAGTTCTTACCCTGGGATGCCATAGAAGAGGGGTGTCCAAACTTGGCAACTTTTTAAGACTTGTGGACTTCAACTCCCAGAATTCCCTAGCCAGCCATGTTCAGCCTTCAGGTACTTTGGAGAATAGGTTGACCCCAGGGGTGGGATTCAAACAATTTTAACAATCGGTTCTGTGGGCATGGCCATGTGGGCGTAGCCATGTGGACTGGGTGGGTGTGGCTTCTTTTTTTGCAGCAACCCCCATTTTGGGGGACCTTCTGGGCCTCAGGGAAGCTTCCTGGTGGGGCGTTTTTGCTCCCAGAAAGCTTCCCTGGGGCCCAGGAAGGCAAAAAAATGGAGCTGGGAAGGGATGCTGCGCCTCCCCTCCATTTTTTTGCCTTCCTGGGCTTCAGGGAAGCTTTCTGGAAGCAAACAGTAAGACAGCGAGGGGAATCCCGGCATAGCTGATCATAGGAACAGCTGATCATCGGGAGAGAGAGAGAGAAAAAAAGAAATACCTTAAGGAGTGACTGAGCAGGGAAGAACGATGTCGGGCATGTGTGATAAGGACAGACTGGGCAGGATGGAGAGGGGTGGGGCCAGCCAGGGGCACGATTTGCCGGTTCTCCAAACTGCGCAGAATCATAACAACCGGTCCTACAGAACCGGTTCAAACCGGTAGAATCCCACCCGATTGACCCTTGTGGTAGCCCCTTAGATATTGGAACACTGCAACCAATGTCACCTCACAGTCCTTCTAGTCATTAAACTAGACACACCCAATTCCTGCAACCTTTCTTACTTGCTTTAGCCTTCCAGCCTCCTAATCGTCTTTGTTGCTCAGGACCTCTCATTCCTTATTGCAGGTTTCGCCATGTGAGAACAAAACACCGCAAGATCCGGGATCAAGTCAATACCATGGTGGATATTTCTAAGGTGGGTTTTCTAGCCAGCCCAAGAGTGGAAGCCCTTGCCCTGGTTTAAAAGAAGTCCTGTTCTTCTACGCGTGGGCACCTGAGCTACAATTTCCAGCTACCCAGCCAGGGCAATCAAAGGTGCAGGGTTCTGGGAATCAAACCACTATCACTTCTCCATTACTGTCTTCAGCTGAGATGGAATAGTTTCTTCTGCCTGTGACCTTGTTTGGGGTCAGAGGTTAGGCAGGATGGGTGACTCCCACACTCTAGGTAAGCATGGGAAGCTAAAGGACCCTCCCCCAAAAGAGAGCTGGATGGATGTTGTCCATGAAGTCACCAGGAGTTGAGTTCAACTTAAAGGAGAATTGCAGTTTTGTCTTCAAGGAGCCAGGAGATCTCCAGAGACACGCCACGGACAGGCCCACCAGCATGACTTCTGTCTTCTCCTTCCAGATGCAAATGATCATGTGTGACCTCAGGTCCAGCATCGATTGCTCTCATAAGGATCTGGAAAAAAAGATCGTGTCCCTTGACAGGAAACTGGACGAGCTGACCACATTGCTTTCTGCTCTGGTGCAGTCCAAGCAACAGGAGGAACAGCAGGTGCATTGATGTTCAAGGACTGCCAGGTAAGGACTGGGGTTCTGTGGACCAGAGCCGGTGGTTCTTCTTGGAATGACCTTTTCTACTTGCAAAAAAAAAAAAAAAAGTGAATGCAGGGAATGGCAGGGCTACAAGCAGGGAAGGTTACGGAACGTGGGTTCAAGGAAAGGCCAAAGTAAGTGAAATCTTTCGCTGCAATGTGGGAATCACCCTGAGAAACAGGAAGGGGAGGGAAGAGATGCTGCCTAGGGAACGATCAGATAAGAGGAGACTTGGCCCACAAGTTACATAACAGGCAGAGAAAGTAAATTAAAAATAATCAGGCAGTAAAAGAGATTGTGGGATATTTGACCTTGCAAGAGATTCTATTAATGTAGCCTTACAATAAGAACGGGATTAGCTCATCTGGCCAGTTTCCTCTCTGCATCATCTGAGAAGTCTGACGCTATGCTGCATTTTAGAAGGGGTTGCAGTTCTAATGGATTTAGAATAGCCTTCTCTTGGATCAGGTAATTTACTCTGAATGGCAAATCTGTGCATCTAAAATGTAGAATTTTTAAAAAATATCTGCTGTATCCCACTCTCCCAATGCCGATCTGTTTGGTGTAGTAGTGGTTAAAGCACCAGGCTAGAAACCAGGAGGCTGGGAGTTCTAGTCCCACCTTAGGCGTGAAAGCTGGCTGGCTGGCTTTGGGTTAGTCACTTTCTCCCACCTCACGAGATTGCTGTAGTGAGGAAATAGGAAGTTTAACAGATAATCAGAGTTGGAAGGGATCTTGTAGGTCATCTAGTCCAACCCCCCCCCAGCCAAGCAGGAGACCCTACACCATTTCTGATAGATGGCAGTCCAGTCTCTTCTTGAAAGCCTCCAGGGATGAAGCTCCCACCTTTGAAGGCAAGCTGTTCCATTGGTTGATTGCTCTGTGTCAGAAAATTTCTCATTTCTGGGTCGAATCTCTCCTCGACTAGTTTCCATCCATTATTCCTTGTCTGGCCTTCGGGAAACAGCTTGACCCCTTCCTCCTCTCTGTGGCAGCCCCTCAGATATTGGAAGACTGCTATCCTGTCTCCCCTGGTCCTTCTTCTCCACTAGGAAGGATTACTAGTAGGAATGTTCACCAACTTGAGTCATTTATAAAAATGATAAAAGTGGGATATAAACAAATAAAAAATGATTGGATTTTTTTAAAAAACCCAATACCTGGGTTCAGCCTGGCAGGACTGGTGCAGGTAGATAAAAATGGGTATATAGTTTGACATTTATTGGAGCTGTTTAAATACAGAATTAACATGTCATCCCTCTTTTGACTTTTTTTCCCCTCAGGTGACCATTGAGAGGATTTTGACCTCTCATTTTCCCAACCCTGGCTCAAGATATGGGCTTTTAGAACACCTGACTGCCCTTTTTATGGATTCCATAGGCCAAAGCAGTACACAGAGAAGAAAATTAACTGTCACTACAGCGCCATCTCGTGGTACCTTCAAGACACAACGAGCCTTATAACTTTCTTTTAGCATCGGCGGTGGGCCAGAAGGCTGTAAAAACCTAGTTGGCAGTTGAGGAAACGATTATGTCGGTGGTGTGAATGTATCTGCGAAGATATATGCCTTGGCAGTGTAGGGAGGTGGTCTTCTGGATGGAAACCACGTCCTGGTACCCTCTCTTTCCTGAAGGAAAAAAAAAAATTGAACCGTGGGAGGAATGGAAAGTACTTACAGGATAGGAAAACGGCTAGAAACTCTAGTTGAAACGGAAGAAAAATCTCACCGCTGCGGAATGCAAAAGTTCTGCCTTCGGTCTTGGGCAGAAACCTCTCCAGACGGGGCAGGAATCAGATCTGCAGGAAGCAGTTGGTTAACCTACTGCTCAGAATTTCTCAAGGACGGAAGACGCCGTTCGTTTTAATTTTGACAGCTTTTGACAGCCGATTTAGTGACTTGAGCTTGAGTGACAAGCCTCCGACAGGCCGGGACGCTTGCCCTGTCACAGGGAGTGGGTTTCGTTTGTATTTTGCTTTTTTGGGGGTGGGGGTGGGGGATATCTGTGTGAAATTCTCGACGCTACTTAAGAATCATACGACTTGATCGGAGGGATTTTGGGAGTTCCAATCGTGCATTTGGGTGCAAGAATCTAAATTAAAGCATTTCCAAACTGGGAAGACGGGATTCGGCTTTCGTTTGAACGGCGAAACGTGGGTCAGGGGTTTCCATGGTCAGATGTTCAATTATTAACACCATCACAGGCAAGCTGCCCAAAGAAGTTTGCTCTTGACAGTGGCGTTTGGGTTGGTTTAGAAATAGTTCTCAATTTATGACCATAACACAGCTTTGGATTGCTGTAATTTAAGCCACGATAATCTTAAATCAAGACACCCACATGACCAATCCAATTTTATGACTTTTTTTTTGCGGTAGTTGTTCAGCAAATGCCATTGTCATTAAGCAAGTCAATACATTCCTATGGGCATTGTTTGCTGGAAAACTGCTGAAGACCTGTCAGAAGTCAGTTCGCTCTCATGACCAACCCAATTTCAGCACCTTTATTTGGTGGTGGTTGGGGAGCAAACCATTAGTCATTAAGCAAGTCAATGCATTCTTATGTGCATTGTTTGCTGGAAACTGCCGAAGACCGGATTCCAGCAGTACTGCAGGCTAATTCTGCCACCTGCCAGCAGTTCGATTTTCACAGGCTCAAGGTTGGACTCGGCCTTCCATCCTTCTGAGGTCGGTAAAATGAGGACCTAGATCGTTATGGGTGATATGCTGACTCTGTAAACTGATTGGTGAGGGCTGTAAAGCGCTACGAAGCTGTATATAAGTCTAAGTACTATTGCTATATCATATCACATGACTACAGAATGCGGCAACTTGACATATGAAGGTGAGGCAGCTGCCAAGAGCCCAAAATGCAGCTGTGTGACCACTAGGGGGCATATGTGTACCATTGTTGGAACTCTGGAACTGGGTCTTAAGTAGCTTTTGGGGGGAGGGGGTCCATTGTAACTGTGAATGGTTGTGAAGCCAATATACACTACTACCTGAAATATACTGTATATTAAACTCAGCAAAGGGAAGGAACACCCAGTAATGGTCCGAACCAAGTCAAGAACCATATTCAGCAAAATGTTTGGATAACCATTTGTCTGAAGTGGTGTAGGGTGGGTTGGACTAAAAGACCTTCACGATCCCTTCCAACTGTTATTTGTCAAGATTCCAGCACTCCAATTAACTCATACGCCTCAAGCCACATTCCCAAAACTTGAAAGGATTTATTAGAAGTTAACATACCAGCATTAGCCTGGGCGTAGATGACTCTGAGCAAGTAACCCACTGTTATCCCCGATCCTGCTTTCCCCCTACCCCTCTGGATGTACCATCCAACAAAACACGGCAATAGCCAAGAGTCATCAATCATGCTCTCCAATTAGATTTTTGCATGGCAGAAGGTTCAGTCGTCTAATCGGTCTCTGAAGAAAATATGAATGGAATGTACTTTTGATTCCACACTGCTGCCTGCTCTCTGAAACTCCCTCCCACTTCCTTCTGTTGACAACCATAATACGTGTATACAAAATGTTTCATTGACATTATTCTAATGTTAGGGCAGACACTTTGCAAGCAAACACTTCCTTAAGTTTCCATGCTGAACTCCACTTAAAATCCCAGATTGAGAATAAGAGCTCTTGGTTTTTATGGGTATGTAAGTGCATATCTACAACATGCCAAACTTGGGTTAATTTTCACCCTGGATGGCTCTTTTGCGAATTACCGCAGTGCGGTGCCCACTTAGCCTGTTTGGTTAGCTCATCATTCCAGTTATTTTGTCTGAAATGCCTGTGTCTTGACTGTGCCCACAACTTAAGAGCCGCGGTGGCGCAGGGGTTAGAATGCAGTATTGCAAGCTAACTCTGCTCGCTGCCAGCAGTTCGATCCTGACTAGCTCAAGGTTGACCCAGCCTTCCATCCTTCTGAGGTCAGCAAAATGAGGACACAGATTTATTGGGTGCCATATGCTGGCTCTATAAACTGCTTAGAGGGCTGTAAAGCAGTATGAAGCAGTATATAAGTTTGAATGCTATTGCTATTATGAGAGATTAAAGAGAACAGCTCTGTATCCAAAATCCTTAATTCGAGGCAGGAAAAAAGGCCTCCGTTCCTTCCAATGGAATTATCTACTCTTCTCCCATATAGTGTTCTCCAGATGTGCCAAGTGCAACATTGCAGCTGGAATTTACATCCTGTACCTATCTAGAGATCACTAGATCGGATGAAGCTTCTATGAATCCATTGTGTTGTGGCCGGTGCAGCTAAATCAAATGAGGAGGCGCGAGAGCCAGAGGCAGCATCAAGGCAACATGAGAACTCCGAGGGGGAAGAGGGAATGGAGCTATCAGAGAGAGAGAGAGAGACAGAGACAGACAGAGGCAGAGTCTGGGCCTCCATTAGCCCTCAGATAGAAAGTCAATAGCCCCCAGGTCTGGAGGTGGCTGATGCAGAAGAGGAGCAACTGCTGGGTACAATGTCGACTCGTGGAGAGGAGAGGAGAGCAGTGGAAATCCATAAGCTGATCCCTGGGACGGAAGAACCACCCACTACTAGCGAAGCCCCACACTAGCTCTGGCGATAAAGGGCATGAGGTGGAGATGAATACATGTGGCAGACAACTATTCATCTCATAACATGCCGGACAGACATGTTAGCCTGAGGTGAAAGGAAAACGTTTTGCCCGGGTTGCCGCCACTCCTAATAAAGGAATCTTTTGAGTTCACCTCAGAGGGTTTTTGACACAGCTTGTTTGTAGCAGAGGGATTGACACAGGCCATTTTGTAAACGGTCATCTTTTAATTAGCGTGGGTGACCTGTGGCCCTTGGCCTAATTTCATCTAGGGAGGGGCAGAAGTCCGGAGGAAAGAGATAGAAGAGAAACTTTAAAAAGAAAAAAGGGATTGTGGAAGAGATTAGCTCAGCTGTTGGGGGAAAGGAAGGGGGGGGAAGACGGGAAGGTTGCAAACTATGCAGATCAGACTTTCCATCTTCTCTCCCATCTACGACCTGCTGAATGAAGAATGTCGGGGATCTGCTGAAGGCTGTCAAAAAAGGAAGCTAAGACACTTTCCTGTTCTCTTATCACAAGAAAGTGTCTTTCCCCAAAGAATTTGTAATCGTCTGATTTTATAAACGCTTGCCTAAAAAACAGCATACAGGCAGACCTCCCTTAACGACTGCCCTGCTTAGCAACCAAAATGACCTCGCTGAAAAACCGTTATGACTGGTCCTCATGCTTACGACCGCCGCAGTGTCCTGCGGTCACATGATCACCAAGCTTCCCAGCCAGCTTCCAACAGAGTCCAGGCAGACGACTGAAGTAAAATCGCAGGCTGTGCTCAGGGGACGGCTTGCTGATTGACTGCCTAGGTGGTTCGCTTAATGACCGTGACGGGACTCAGATCATAAAAGGTCACGTGAGGTCAAAGTTAACAGCAGGGTTGCCGGTGCCAATTGTGGACGTTGAGCGAGAACTCCCTGTATAGAACTATTGTCAATGGGTCTGGTATAAATGTTGTACCCCCTGGGGAAGAATGCCATCAGCTCCAACCAACGCAATTTATTCCCTGCTAAATGGTTGGAAGGTATCTCCCTCCCCCTGCCTCCCCCCCCCCACAGGTAAGCAACACATTAGGGGCTCAGCATTTTAGCTCTTTAATCTTTATATTAATTACATTGGAGGAAACTAAAACAAACATCAGACAGTAACCATCAGCGAACGGGCCCCGACTGAGATAACCACCACCTCCTCCAAATGCTCCCCCCACTCCTGCCCTTCAGCTGGCCCACCCGGCTCAGGTGGACGAGAGGAAACCTGCGAGGGTGTACACTCGCAAGCCGGGCCGCTGGCTCCTGACGTGATGCCAGAGGTAACGGGACAAACGCCGGAAGTGGACGCCACAAGGGCAGCTGAAACGAGCCAGGCTGGGATGGCAGGAGTTGTGCCTTTGCAACCCGGCGTGTCCTCGGAGCGACTTCCCGCAGGTCGAGCAAATGAAGAGGGCTTCCTCCAGGTGCTGGAGCTGGTGGCGCAGCAGGTGGAGCAGGCCCCGGAAGGGAGACCCGCATTCGCACAGGAAGCTCCTTCCCCGGCGTTTCCGCCCCTTCTGGTGCGAGCGCAGCTGGGAGTGCTGGCTGTAGCAGACCCCGCAGTCGGGGCACTTAAAGCGCCAGATGCTGCCGTGGCGAAGGGGCGGCTTTCTGGCTCGCCGGAAGGTCCGTTGCCGGGGGCGGTCATGGTGCTCGCCCACCACCAAGCCTTGCTGGCCCAACTCGCTCTCCATCTCCACCACAATGAAGCCGTCTTCTGCCGCCGGGCTCGGGGTCTCCTGCCCGGCGTGCAAGTTGACGTCCCACGGCTCCGAGGCCACCGGAATGCCACCCCCGGTGTCGTACTCCAGGTCCAAGACCTCGGGATGGTCCCCTATAGGGCAAGGCAGCAGCCGCATCACCACCGGACTTCGGGGGCTGGTGGTCGCGGCGGGAGGGGGCTGCTGCTTGCTTGCCTGGTACAAATTGGGCAGGCAGAAGTTGGCCTCCTGAGACTCCCAGGCCTTTTCTCCTTCATCGGTGGCCTCGTTGTGATCCAGAGGCAGGGAGTTCCCGTAAGGGAAGGTGACGTATTGAGGCTCGGGGACCAAATGGAAGGCGGCAGGGCCCAGCGAGGACATCTGAGGATCCAGGTAGAGCGTGGGGGAGACCTCGGAGGTTTTAATGATCACTTGCTGGAAAGGACCCGGCTCCGTTTGGCCGTCCACGACAGCCGCCTGATCGTCCGCTTGCAGAAGCACCGTCCGGTAAACGGTGCAAGGATTCTGGCTGACCCACTCGGGGCTGGTGGCCTCCTGGTCCTTGACTCCACCAGCCTGCAGGGGATTGGTGCTAACCGGAGGTTCCAGGATGGCCGCCTGCTCCTCGGTTCTTAGGAACACCGGCTGCATGGCGTTGGTATCCGCCTGGCCGTCGAAGACGCTGGCCTGCAGCTCGGCGTAATGCCGCTCGGCGGCGACAGGCACAGCCTCTGCCTCGTCGCCGTCCAGAATGATAATCTGGTTTTCGGCACTCATGACCGCCGGTTGGAAGAGACCGCCAGCCACCTGGCCTTCCAAGACACCTTCCTGCTTCTGCCAAGGCTGCAGAAGGTTGATCCCGGTGGCTCCATCCAGGACGGCCATGGAGTTCCCGGCTTGGGTGGAGCTGAGCAGCTCCTGAGGCTGCCAGGTCTCAGCACTCTTACTCTTCGGGTTCTTGGCGGCTTTCCGCTTGCCTGTCCTTTGAGGCCTGGCGAACGGCAGGCTGGCTGGCTGGCTGGCAATCTCCTGCATGACCGGGAGATCCGAAACATCTTCTCCTTCCGGGAGGTTCCTGGTGCCACCAAGAGGCTTGTAAACATACGAAACTTGGGAGGAGCGCTGACTTACCTTTCTGTGATGGACTTTGATGCCCAGACGCACCAGCTTCAGGTGCCACTTGGTGTGCCGTGCAAATTGCTCTGGGCGCAGGAACCGCTTGCCGCACTCCAAGCAGCGGAGCTTGCGGGGTGGGGACGGGACACGGGAGGGGATCTGGGCTGCGTGCAGCTGGGCCATCTGCTCCTCCTCCTGAGCGTGGTCCTGGAGGTGCTGGGTGTAGTGCCATTCCTCCATGAAGACCTGCAGGCACTTCTGGCACTGGTAGGCACCGAAGGCTGGTATTCCGGGAGGGGGAGGACCTCCGGGCCGCAAAGGGCAGGAGAATAAGGGAGGGATCCATTTCTCAGAAGCGGACAGCTTCGCCGCGGCGGTGGGGCGGTGGATCGAACGGCGCTGGTATGGGCGCGGGGGCCGCCTGACGGGCAAGAAGAAGGTCAGGTGGGATTCCCCATCGTCGTCGCTGCTGGAGACGTCCACGGATTCCAGGCAGAGGCAATTCTGGATGTTTTCCTGGCGGTGGAAAGAATCACAGCACGTATAAGCTAAAAGGGACATGACAGGTCATCTAGTCCAGCCTCCTATATCGGTCTAGCTAGGGTTTAAGAAGTCATTTTTAAAATGTTGATTTTAGGATTTTTAGTACAGCTTTTTTTTTCCTGTTCTGCATCTCCAGAAGGCAGAAAATGACACCTCCAGTTTTCAACCACTGCAGTAGTTACTGAAGGCTCCAAAGACTGCCAAAATTAGGGACCGCAGATTATCCACCCAGCCCGACATAGGCAGAGCACATCACATCTGTATCCAAGGTCAAGATAATTACCTTCTCTAATCCAGATGCATGTATTACAGCCTTCTTTTAATTATAATAGTATTATATTATTATTATTGGATTATAATAGTATTATATTATTATTATCCCTGATCACTAAACCTTGCTGACAGGGGCCTTCCATGATCTTTGGCATCAAACAATGGCATTTTGACCCCAGCCTTGGGGTTCCTGGCCAAATTCACCCCTAAATTGAAATCTGAACAACTGCTCTCCCAGATTTAATTTTGTTTTTCTGGGGCTACGCTCCACAACAAAGAGAGTTGGGGCCTGTTCTGTGTGAGGGTTCAGGAGTTTTTAAGGGGTAAAATCGGTACCTTAAGCATTTTGCAAAACTTAAGGCACCCTTTTTAGAGGTTTTTTTGGTACCATCGTCTCCAACAACAACCCACAAACTAGGAAACAAAAAGGTCCTCAAACTAAGAGAAGTTTTCTGGAAACTTCAAAAGGGATACTAGGTCAGAGGTATCCAACCTTGGCAACTTTAAGACTAGTGGACTTCAACTCCCAGAATTCCTCAGCCAGCTTTGTTCCTCCTCCTGAGGAGCAAAGCTCCTGAGGAATTCTGGGAGTTGAAGTCCACTCTGGGAATTAGTCCATTCTGGGAGTTGAAGTCCATTCCTGAGCTTTGCTGGCTGAGGAATTCTGGGAGTTGAAGTCCACAAGTCTTAAAGTCGCCAAGGTTGGAGACCCCTGTACTAGGTTTAGTTTAGTTTGTTTTATTGTCATTGCATTTTGTACAACAAAATTAAATACCATCTTCAGTGCGCATCGTGAGCATGAAAATAAACACAAACACACATCCTTCACCCTCCACACACTGAATTGAAAACCCCAACACCGCACCAACACTGCACTATACAGTAGAATTCAACAGAGCTTCTGCCATGGGATAGAAGCTATTTTTCAGCCTATTTGTCCTTGTTGTTATTATTCTATACCATCTGCCAGATGGTAATAGTTAAAAAAAAAAAAAAAAGGGTGCCCAAAATGAGATGGATCTTTAAGGGTGTTCTGAACTTTCTTAAGGCAGCAGGAGCTATAAAGCTCTTCCAAAGAGTGGAGAGGGCAACCAATGATCCTCTGGGCCAGTGGTAGGGAACCTTGGCTCTTTTATCACTGATGGACTTCAACTCCCAGAATTCCTGAGTGAGCCATAAACGTTTCCCCATCCCTGGCCTAGTGGTTTTTCAGTTGTGAGGGAAATCAATTTTTGACTTGAATGGGACTGTTTAATATACAAATGTAGGACATATAAAGAATATTGATCATTCAAGTCAAAAATTAGGACATTTGTATATTGAACAATCCCATTCAAATCAAAAATTGATTTCCCTCACAACTGAAAAACCAGTAGGCCAGGGATGGGGAACTTTTTATAGCTCATTCAGGAATTCTGGGAGTTGAAGTCCATCAGTGATAAAAGAGCCAAGGTTCCCTACCGCTGCTCTGGGCAATGACGTTAACCCTCTGGAGCGCTGTCTTATCTATCACTGTGCAATTGGCAAACCAGACACAGGTGTAGTTAAGATACTCTCTGTGGTGCAGCGGTAGAAGGTCACCAGCAGTTTTCCATTCAGTTATTGTTTCCTGAGAAGCCTCAGGTAGTTTAATCTCCGCTGGGCCCTTTTGACCAGGGCTGCAATGTGAGCTCCCCAGATCAGGTCCTCTTTTAGGGTAACACCCAGAAACTTAAAACTGGCCACTTGCTCCACTCGGTTTCCATTGATAAGCAAGGGCTGGATATCTGATTTGTGACCACGTTTCCTCCTTCCCACAAATTCTGATGTCAGAGTAATTGCCTGCATGGCACTCAATGAACCATCCGGTTAGAGAGCTTCTAGAAACAACCCTTCAGGTATCCTCAGACTTCATATTGAAAAAAGGACGGCGGTGCCTGCTCCCTACCAAACGCAGAGGCAATTCATCCAGGTCTCCATATTCGTTCACTTCGATTTCGGCGCCAACATCCATCCCTGTCACCAAATCCATCGTGTCCTGAAAAAGAGAAGGAGAAACTCTCTGGTGTGATCTTTTTACTTGGCAACTGAGACTCCGAGAGTCCAGGTAGTCCTCGCTTAATGTCTGCTCGCTTAAGGGACAGTTCAAAGTTATGATGGATGCCCCCCCTCCAAAGTTACTTAGGAGAGCCAAGGTGGTGCAATGGTTAGAGTGCAGTACTGCCAGCTGCCTACAATTTCGCAGTTCGAATCTCACCAGGCTCCAGGTTGACCTAGCCTTCCATCCTTCCGAGGTGGGTAAAACGGGGACCCAGACTGTTGGGAGCAAGAGGCTGACTCTGCAAACCGCTTAGAGAGGGCTGTAAAGAATTATAAAGCGGTATATAAATATAAATGCTATTGCTCTCTCTCTCTCTCTTTCCCTTCCTGGCGCTGCAGTGGTTATAATGCAACACTGCAGGCTAATTCTGCTGACTGCCAGCAGTTCAATCCTGATCGGCTCAGGGTTGACTCAGCCTTCCATCCTTTCGAGGTGGCCAAAATGAGGAGCCAGATTGTTGGGGCCAATTATCCTGACTCTGTAAACCGCTTAGAGAGGGCTGTAAAAGCACTGTAAAGCAGTCTATAAGTCTAAGTGTTATTGCTATTTGGATGCTGTTCTGGTGCTTTCTCAAGAGGCAGCTTGGGACTTTCTTTGACTCTGCAGCCCCGTCCCGGTGTGTGTACGTTGTGTGTGTGTGTGTGTGGGGGGGGGAATCACACCTATAAAAAGGGACCTGCTTGCAAAACGTGGGTTGGACGCCTGCCCTCCCTTTCATTTGTGCAATGCTTATTTTTTAGCCACAACAACTGGATAGCCACCTCCTGACCCCATAACCCATACATAACCTCACCTTCGCCATTTTCCTTCCCCCAACCGGGCGCCCTCCGGGTGCACAATTCCCAGGCTTCCCTCGATTGCAATCCTGAAAGCTCCCAGGGAGCGTGTGTGGGGGGGGCGAGGGCAGAGGTGGGATGCTTCAGAGCGCCCCTCCCCACTCCACCCCTATTCCCTTTGCAGAATGAGGCCTCCCCCAACTTGCCCCCCCCCCCCCAGCTCAGCCTGCCCCTATCCCGGGGGTCCCTCCCTCCCTCTGCAAAGGCGAATCCCGCGCGCGGCTGGCTGCGAACTTGCCTCCTACTTCGATCCGGCAGGCCGAACAGCAGCAACAACTCCCGGCCAGGCCCGCATGATGCTCGGCGGGGCCCCGGTAGGAGGACCCCTCTCCCCCACCTCCAACGGAGACCCTGCGCCGGCCTGCCCCCCCCCCCTTCACGCGCGCACGCGCGCCCCGCGACCACCTCCCCTTTCCGAAGCGCAATGGCAGCGGCGGCGGCGGCTCTTCCAAGCTCGGGAGCGGAACGGACCGCGCATGCGGAGAAGAGCAAAGGCTGCCGGAAGTTGTAGTCCAGCCTTCCAGATTCCTTCCTTCTTTGGCTGCTGTTGCAAGTTAGGGATTCGGGCGTTCCGCTGCAGTTTTACAGAATCAGCCGAGCTCGGATGGAAGGATGGATCACAAGTCCGTGCAGTTGCTTTTTTTTTTTTTTGCAAGATTTTGGGTGTGGTTTTTGTTATTGCTTTTGCTTCCTAAGGGTGGAGAAAAATGAGGCTGTCCTCAAGGTCACCCATCTGGTTTTTGTGCCTGGAACTGGTTGCTGCCATTTCCGAACAGGCAGAGGTCCTTGGCTGAAGGGCGTTTGGGGCACTGTTCTTGGAGGTGGCTCAAAGCTGAAGCATGCGGTTCTTCGCCCCACCCTCTTCCTAATAGCCCTGTAAGGTAGGCTAGACTGTGGATCCCAAGAAGTTTCCCTAGCTGAGGGTGGCTTTGCTCGATATTTATCTACTACCGTAACTACCAACGCAAGCCTGTTCGGAAACCGAATTTCTGCAGGACGTTCTTCATTTGCAAGGGTTGGGAGTCCAGATCTGCTTCAGCAGGAGGCTGGACTAGAAGACCTCCAAGGTCCCTTCCAGCTCTATTCTATTCAACTACACAATCGTCTGCAAATTATCCGCCATCAAGTCTTGGCAACTTTTAAGAGGGGCGGGCGCTTCAACTCCCCAAATTCCCGATCTAGAAAATCTGGGAGTTTGAAATCCGTCCAACTTTTTAAAAAGGGCCAAGGTTGAAAACACAAGATCTCCACAGTATTAGAAATACACTGGATTTTGCAATTGCAAGAGACCGCTCCCCTCCCCTTCCCACCGCATGGTACTGAAGTCAAGGCGTTTCACTTTGGAAGCAGCATGCATGCTTTGGAACAGAAGACGGTTAACGGATCAGAGTCGCAAAAATCCGGCTGGTATTTTTAAGGTGCGAAAGTTATATTTGTCATTTTGCTGCCATGTCTGGATTTGTGCAGCCCAGATTTGAGAGCCTGGACTATGTTTTATATTATTTAACTATATAAAACTTAAACTTCTCTTCGTGGCCTTTAGTTATTCATAACCATGAACTCCTCCTTGGCGGAAGAGGCAGAAAAACTGATACGTTCTTTGCTGCACTACAAATACCATCGTCCTCAGCCCCCCAAACCAATGGAGATGGTAGTCAACGGCTATCGTTAATTTCCCACCTCCACCACTATGTGGCGCTATGTAATAAGGCTGTCTCCAATCCACCCAATAGATTCCGGTTTCAAGACATGCCCCTCCCGCTCTAAGCTTCTCTAGCCTCATACTTTGTAGGCTTTTGGCGCATGCGTACGTGCGCGAAACTGCCGCGACGAACTAACCGCTGACGACCACACAACCAACATACACAGGTTTGATGTGGAGAAGGAGCATGCGCCAAGTCAAAGCTAACGGTGCTCTAGTTCGGGACGAATGATGACCTCCTGCGCCTGCGCGCTACCTCAAACAACGGTGGCCGACGAGGTTCTTTCACTGCTTCCTTCCGTGACCGCACATCACTAATCCCAACTGCCTCGCAAAGAGCTTTTTCCCCATTGACGTTACCTTGTGCTTTACGTGACGTTGAGCCGGAGTGCTTCTTCCATAAGCGACGTTCTTACCGGCTTTCGGGACTCGGCTGATCAGGTATTCCTTTCCGGGACTGAGAATAGGTAGTTCCTGATTCAGTGCGCCAATATTCTTCCGCGAACGTTGAGAAAAAGCGAGCGTTATCCTTCCGCGAGAGATACATAGTTCCGGCGGCTGTCTTTCTCTCGTATCCGTCCACGAGCGGTTGCTTAGCAACTGTATCGGACTTCGCAGGGCGTGTATCTCTCCGCCAATTATAGGCCCATCACTCCCTAGAAATTGTGCTTTTTTAATCCCAAACTTTGGATGCTCTGTGATGCTTCGTCAGAACTGCAGCACTTTGCACATGCTCAGTAGTATTAGTTGCTTGCATTCTGCTTCCCCAATATGTTCTGCCTTATTTAGATCACTTATATTTGTTTACTTTGTTATTGAAATTATATAGCTGTCCACCTCATGCATGTGACATTGGGCAGCATAACGCGATTAAAACACAAAGCTAAACAACACAATCCAAGAACAACAAGCAAAAACAGTTAAAAAAAACCTATAACAAAAATATAGGGGAGATTGCATGTTCTCTCTTATTCTCTCTGCAGCATACTATTTTATTTCAGAATTATAAACTACCTTAAAAATGGTATTCCTTCCTTCATCCCTTATGGGTCAAACACAATAGAATAAGAAGAGTAAGACATTAAAGTAAAAAAATCTAGAACTCACAACTAAGCTCACTCGGTCTTCCCCAGTCTGGTTTACATTTTTGGAGTCTAGGGAAAAGTCTGACCTTCACATACATGAACGCCATGTAAAAAGTAATCCACATTTAGTGACATAATTGGGACTAGAAACTTGGTTATTAAGCGGTCACTGAGTGAAACGGTGACTGCTTCCGATCTGACTTAGTTTTCTTTTGCTTTCCCTCAAAGATCGTAAATATGAGTATTGGCCACAAAGTTGCTTTTCCATTTCAGTCATGACTGTGAATGATTGCTAAACAAAGCAGTCGCTAAATAAGGACTACCTGTATTGCTCTTTGAGGGCTCAAGCAATTCCTCCCCTAGTGAATAGTAGTAGAGGTGTATATCTTCAGCCTACATCCCCAATCCTATACACCCAGTGCTTCCAAGATTACACTTTTCCTTTGGTCCTCATATTCAAAGCATCCTGATACTTTCAGATGATGTTTCTCCGTTATTATTATTGTGTCACATCGGACACTGGTGATCATGTCGGCGATCCTGTTTTTATCAATTTAGCCGTACGTAAAAGTGCTGTTGAGTTTTGTCCAAAACTAGCTCCTTTGATTTTGAAGCCACAATATTCTTCTGCTGTCTGGACCTTGTTTGCCTTCCATCTTTCCCTGAGGATTAAGTGAAGGATGCCATATTTTTCTGGGTGTCGCATCGCATGTCCGAAATAATCTAACTTCCACTTTTTTATGGTTTCAATTATTTTTCCTCCTTGAGGTCTTCTAAGGTCAGATCATATGTTTCTTCATTCATGTCATCGTTCAGAACTCAGATGGGACTCTCTTGTTCTCTTCCCAGATCCCACTGCCAGATGTCGGAGTCAGGGCACAGTCAACCTGGATTGTATGAACGACGCCGTCGCTGGAACCGGGAGAAGGAACTGGGTCACCAAAGCCTGTCTGGGCCAGGGCGAGAGCGTGACTATGTCCCCTGGGACCGGGATCGAGACCGAGATCGAGACCGGCGGGTAAAAGTCCACAGTTTGGTTGGGTTGGCCATGAGGGCAGGGATCCACCTTAAGTCTGACCCTGATTTTATTGTAGGAACCAATGGATGAACCAGTGGGGACAATGATGCAGAAGACACCCATCATTCTGGCCAAACCTCCGGCAGAGAGGGTAGGTAGGAGAACATGACCCACCACTTGTCAAGTCATAAAATATTTCTATAGTCTTTTTACAGTTGTCAACAGAAAGGGAGGGGGAGGGAAAAGGGTTTGAAAGAGCAATGCCGCAGCTTGGAAAGGGAAAGTGCATTCCATAAATAGCTTTTCAAGGATAGTAACTAGGTGACTGAAATTTGCCACGCAAAATTCTAACTGGAGAACATGATTGATGACACTTGGCTGTGGATGTGTCTCATTGGAGAATATGAATTATGATGCAGGGCCGGATATGTTAACTCCCAATAAATCCTTTTGAACTTTTGGAAGTTTGGCTCGAGACTCATGATTTAAATGGGGTATCTGCTGGAATCCTGACACCACTTTTAGGTTTTGTAAGAATACCTGATAAATCATTTGGAGTCCAGAGTTCTCCAGTGGAGGTTTCTTCATTCAAGGATAACCATACAATCTTATTTAGCTACTAATTTTTCTCTCAGGCATTGGGGCCAAGTAGATTTAACTTCTATGCCTGAATGAGTGTATTGGAAGTTTGGATTTCTGACCACCTATTGATTTTTCTTGTTTACCTGTATTGATTTTTTTTAATCATAGTCCTCGACTGATGACTGTCCTTGAGCCCAAATTTCAGTTTTAAGTTGTGATGATTCTTAAGTGGGTCACCTAATACTACCACTTTTTTTGCCAGTCGTTAAGTGAATGCTGTGGTTGTTAAATGAACCCATTCTTTGCTATAGGGTGGGGTTTTTTTTGCTGGAAACTTAAAGTAAATGTCAATTTCTGGCAAAAATATTGTAAATTGTGGTCATGTGACTGCTGATCTTTGGAACTTCAAATCTGGGTTGTACATAGCTTTTTCAGGGTCTGTCATAACTTCAAATGATTGCTAAGCAACTGGATGTAAGCTAAGGTCTATCTGAAATTGCTAGGTTGATTGATTTATATTGCCCAAAGTCACAATTGTTTAAATTGGATGGCTATATTAATTTATTAAATACATTTTCTTGCCATTTTAATATTTGAAAGAGACCAATTGAGAAGGGTATTCTGTTTTCTTCCTACATATCCCCATCTTTCTTATTTCATATTATTAATGGGATATTTTCCCTCCAGAGGGAATGAGGAAACCCAGAATCGGAAACATGCCTACAGTGGGAATGCTCTCTTGCCTGATCCAAGTTTTTAGGCATCCTATAGCGGAGAAGCCATTGAAAGTAGGAAAAAGGTTATTTGAAAGCTGTAAAAAAAACAGTTAAATGAAAAAAAGAAATTAAATCCATCTGATAAACAGATGGCTTCCCTCCAGGGGAAGTCAATGGGACATAGCTCTCAAGAAAGGGAGCTCTATACAGCTGAGAGGGATTTTGGATCTTGGCTTGCTTGTCTTCACAGTCCAAGGTGGCTCCAGCCGCTACCCCTGTTCCAGCACCTGCTGCTGCTCCTGCCATGGAAAAGCCCATTGTGCTGATGAAGTCCCGAGAGGAAGGCAAAGGCCCTGCTGGAACCACAGAGGTATCTGCTCAGCCCCCTGCAGCTGTGGCCAAGGTGGAGAAGGAAGGCCAGCGTCCAACCCAGCCGGTCTATCAGATCCAGAATCGGGGCATGGGCTCGACTGCATCCAGCGGCATTATGGACCGTAAGTCTGGACCAAAAGGCAACTTCTTTGGATGAAAGCACTGTATCTGTGTCAGCTGATAAGGACCATCTCTCTCTGGCAGTTCAGGGGCAGGCATGGTATGTCTTTGCATGGTTTAGACCTGCCTCTTGATCTGAACTTAAATAAAGGCTGCTGGCCCTTGATCTGGACTTAAATAATCAGGGGAGTGAATGGGCGATATTATATTACAATACATTGCTGTGGATTAAAGTGTCACCTGCTGATTTTTCTAGCGGTGGTTGGCCAGGCAAAGTTGTTAGCCCCGGAGAAGATGAAACATAGCATCAAGCTGGTGGATGATCAGATGAACTGGTGTGACAGTGCTATTGAGGTACCTGGACTATCTAGTAGTAGTTTTTTGTATTCTGTATCTCTCATTCTTGCGAGTGTCTTGGAAACCCTGCTTTGATTTGGCTTGTTGTCTTGAACCGGTTGCTTTCCAAATACGTTGAATGTCTTTTTCATTTGCTTTTTTTCTTTTAATCGGTTTTTATAGTTTTCAAATAACCATTTCCCCCTGACTTCTACGCAGAGAGGTATTTGCTTTTGTTAACTTTCTATTCTGTCCCAAGCTATTTGTTGTAAGTCAGTTAGAATCACAAGTGATTTTATTAAATATTTGCACGTATCTTAACTTTTGGCTGGAATACAACTTGGTATAAAATAATGAAAAACAAGATTAAAAAGGGTGTGAACAAACAAATAATTGATAAGTCCCATCATTATTAGCCAATATAAGTGGGTTATATTTTGTTTTAATGTAGATAATACATATTAAACTGCCATCATAGCTTTATGAGGTATTAATAAAAATTAATAAAAAAAAATTGAATTAATCATTATGCTTACAATTGTTCCCATTTCTTTTCTCTCTCTCTCTCTTATATTAGTACCTCCTGGACCAAACAGATGTGCTTGTAGTTGGGGTATTAGGACTGCAAGGTACTGGGAAGTCCATGGTGATGTCACTGCTATCAGCCAATCAACCTGAAGAAGATCAGAGGTAGGTAGACATTAGGAAGAGGAACTGCCATGCCATTGGATACCAGATTGATCAAAGAGCTTTGACAATGAGCTTTGAAAATGAAGATTGTTATGGGGCTCTTAATTCATTAATGGGCGTTAAGTTTGGAAGTTTTTTTCTTGCTTTAGTGTAGCATAACAGAACAAAAGGAACCAGGAAAAACATAGAATGATAGTTACAGGAAACAATTCAGCTTAATTTTTAAACACATTGTTAAAATTTGATCTCATGAAATAATATTGATTTGTCTTTCCGTTGCATTGATCAGATCTAATGCATGCACAGTTCACGAAGGTTTGTCAATCCAGGGAACATACTGCCTTTCTTTTTCTGCCTTTGCTGTTACTTGATAAAGCTATAATTCTGTCTCTCTGATGTTCCAAATTGTTGGCAGATTCCTTAATTGTAATCATTTTTACCACATCATGTTAAGAATATATGGATAGCAAACCAAAACAGGGCCAGTGTCCATTACTAGATCGGAAATTTCCATTCAGCTTCCTTGCTGTCTGAATATTCCTGTTTTAAGTACGTAAGTTATTATTTTCAGCTGGCACAGCTGCTTTCCTCCTCTCTCAGAGACATTGAACTCTAGACCCTGCCACTTTGTTCTTTAAATATTTGAACATGGTGTGGCACCAGACTGGTTCAGCAATTCAATGTATTCCCTGAAGTTTATTCCATAATAGATTGTCAGCCCTCCTTCGTTTTTCTATGAATGTTTTTTCTCCCCTTTTGTAGGACATACGTGTTTCGCACTCAGAGCCAAGAAATCAAAGAACGTGGGGGCAACCAGACTAGTGGCATCGATTTCTTTATTACCCAGGAGCGAATCATCTTCCTTGATACTCAGGTCGGTGATGTTGTGATATTTCCGTGATCTGTT
This sequence comes from Bungarus multicinctus, assembly GCA_023653725.1. Taxonomy (NCBI): domain Eukaryota; kingdom Metazoa; phylum Chordata; class Lepidosauria; order Squamata; family Elapidae; genus Bungarus; species Bungarus multicinctus. Next base: position 7,531,320 of record CM042835.1, on the reverse strand, counting down.
TTAGCTCCCAATCCCAATCTCCCGGTTTCCAGTCTGGTGCCTTTACCACGAGACCAAACTGGCGCTCTCTTTATTTGTTCAGTATAAATGTTGCTTCCAAGACCTGGTTACACAAACAATACCAATTAGTTACAAAAGTGTACTCAGGACCTTTGTCCTCCATTCAGTTTTCTCCAGAGGGAGGATTAGATTTCGTTGAGAACCGAGGGCAGGAGGTGGGTTACTCTGACTAAGGAATGATAGCTAAAAACTCCCAATTGTTTGACTTCTCCTTTTTTTTGTAGCCCATTCTCAGTCCCTCCATCCTAGATCACCTGATCAATAATGACCGCAAGCTGCCTCCAGAGTACAATCTACCCCACACTTATGTTGAGATGCAGGTAATGGTCCGTTTTATCTTTTGTAGAGCAGAGGACAGGTAGCTGTAGCAATGGGTTAATGGTGAGGGCCCTGGTCCACTGCTGAAGGAATCTGCTGAAGGAATCTGAATGTTGGAAAACACAGGGACAATAAATTCATTTTCTTCATTTCCTTTTTGTTATTTATTTATGTTTCTTGAGGATTTTATATAAAGTGAAAAGCATTTCTTAAGAAAACGAAAGAGAGAAGAGAAAATAGTGTAAAAAGCAAACTCTAAAGTTTTGAAATGTAATTGTTTCCAACTTTCTTTTCAACAGATGTTAACAAACCTATTGTTTCCCCTTCTTCTTAACTTCCAGAAATTCTTTAGCCCCCGATTTAATTCTCATCTGTTTCAGTAATTAAATCTATAAGTCATTTCACTTTTTTAAAAAAGCAAAAATTCCATAAAAGCCTTCCAATCTTTTAAAGAAAGCCCTTTGTTTTCTTTCTGTCCAAATTTTGTAATTTCCACTAATTCTGACATTGTGAGAATTTCTACTCTTCCATGTTTGGCCACGTCATAATCTTGTGTTCCTCCTTTCCTTATATAAGTTATTTTAGTCTTCTTGCAGTTTCCCTTCATTGTAACTTATATCTCAATTGGACTACACCTTCAGTCAATTCACCATTCTTAAAATGATTATCATGATGTCATCAGTTCAGGAAACAGAGATCTTTTGCTCCTGTGAACGCAGTTCCAGACCTAGAATTTGGCCATGATTTTAGGTATGCACCCATAGGCCCTTTCCTGCCTTTCTGCTCATTTACTTGAAGCTTCTTTCTTTCTAGTCCCTTCAGATCGCTGCCTTCCTCTTCACCGTCTGCCATGTGGTGATTGTGGTGCAAGACTGGTTTACTGACTTGAGCCTATACAGGTGGGTTGGAATGAGCCCTATTGTGAACGAAGAACTATAGTCAACTGCGTAAGTCCAGAGTCTTCTAATAATCCATTTCCTGCTGCTTAAGGCAAGAATTGGGTATACAATCTATTCTCTTAAACCAAAACTTGAATTCTCAAACTTTATCTATAGATGTCACTAAATATTAATTCTCTGAATGTAGGTATTTGGGGTCTCTTGATAATGGCAAGACTACTAAATTTTGAACAGCTTGATATATGTGTAACAGTTTTAGTTTAGTTCTATTTCTAGATGTTTGAGGAAACAATCACTTTAATACCAACTAGTAGACAGAAACCAATGGGATATGCTTCCTGGGTGATTGCTATATATGTGGTTAAATCAGTGTGACCCCTTCCACCCTCAATTTTTATATCTCCTCTTTAAATCTGTCTTCCCTCTTTAAATTTTCCCGACAAGATTAACATAGTGAGATATTTTTGTAATAAAAAAAATTAGGAAAGTGTAACGGAAGAATCCTGCTGTCTTTTCTCTTACGGTGGAAGATTACTACCAGTTGAAGGGTTTTCTTCTCCATTGCAGGTTCCTTCAGACAGCTGAAATGGTAAAGCCCTCCACTCCGTCTCCCAGCCATGAGTCCAGTAGCTCTTCTGGCTCCGATGAGGGGACCGAATACTACCCACACATCGGTATGGAAAAATAGAAGCTTTTCCCTCTGTAATTGTCCTGTCTCCAAATGAAGAGAAGTTGGGCTGGAAGACAGGAAGTGGTGGGTGGCTAAAGTAGAAAATTGTGAAGAAGGGTGGGTCTAGGAGAGGTCAAACAGAAGGACATCACCACAAGTCCTTCTTTATAGTGCCCTCCTGCGTGTGCGGTGGAATGTAGTCTGGATTTCCAGGAGGGAGGGGCTATAACAGAGGGCCCAGAGGCTGCTAAGCTTAGATAGCTTAACTGGGAAGAAGAGTGAAAATCAGCAATCCCCAATCTATCCAGCTCTGAGGACTGGCAACAGTGGTGGCAATTGGGGGGGGGGGGGGTGTTTCGTGCGTGCATTTGCCGTTTGTGCACATGAAGCTTTGTGTGCTCGCCTGCCACTTGTGTGGCCCGGTTCCCAAAGGGCCGTGGATCCCTGATCAAGACAGCTGTTCCCTAGACATTCTCAGGAGTATATATTTAATGCTGCAATTATATTTGTTTGCAGGTTTCTCTTTAAAGATGAGGAACAATAAAGGAAACTGCTTAGAATTAATTCCTTATTATCTTTCTTGATTCTTGGGGCCTGATACTTGTGACATCTGGTGGCCACTGGTTAGGATGCAGTACTGCAGGCTAATTCTGCTGACAGCCAACTGCCAGTACAGCAGTTCAAGTCTCACCAGCTCAAAGTTGACTCAGCCTTCCATCCTCCCGAGGCCGGTATTGAGAGCCCAGATTGTTGGGGGCAATATGCTGACTCTGTAAACTGTTTAGAGAGGGCTGTAAAGCATTATGAAGCAGTATATATCTAAATGCTATCGCTTTCTAGTTGCTTTCCATATTTTTTTTCTTTCTTCTTGCACGAGAATTAAACTTCTTTGCTTGCAGTTTTCTAGATTCTGTCATCATACAGAATCTTCCTATACACATGAAGGTTGCATACATGCTCCACTAAGAACCTTTTCCTAAGAAATCAGAAAAAAAAAAAATCTTTCTTTTTAGCTTGGCTGAGCCCTGGCTTGTGGAAGGCAAGAAGTTGTGAGCTGAGAGAACAAGGGCCTTGAACTCATGATTCTTAATTATTCTTTTTCCACCTCTCCCCATCTCTAGTATTTCTCCAAAACAAAGCCAAGAGAGAAAACTTCTGCCCTCGGAACCTGAAACAGATGCATCTTGTTATTGACAAGATTATGATGCATTCACACCTGAAATACAAAGGTAAGGGACCTGCTTTCCAATTCACTTGGAGGACTGGACTGCAATTCTTGAATGGGAATGCAATTCAAATGGGTAGTGGACAAACTGAGACTCTGATAACTGATGTGAGGAAAATGAAATGCTGCCATGGACTCTGGAGGAATTCATCCAGTATTAAATCTTGTGTCTGAAAACCATCTCGCAAAAAGTTAAGTAAGCAAACAAACAAACGGTGCTGTCTTTCTAAGTATGGTTTTTAAGATGGACTTGGGCTATATGGATCTTTTACAAAAGATGTGCAAAATGTTTCATGAAAGGACCAACCAGTACCAGAAGGGCTGTGTTTGGATCAAAGCATTATGGGCGTGGATTTGGAGCATGTACTTTTGATTCGGAGGCTGTTCCAGAGTATGTGTTTTCTGGCAGAATTGTGGGACAAGAGACAGCAGGGAAAATTCAAGGCCATCCGGATTGGTGTGTGGGATCAAATGTAGAGGGAACCTGGGAACCAGAAGGTGAGGAACTAACTAGGTCTTCTAACTTGATGACAGTTCCTGGCTGTCATTCGATGCTCAGGGGCTGTTCCACTAGATGGTGTATAGTAGAACCTCTGGTCACAACCATAATTTGTTCCATAACTTTGGTGATTTCTTTGCTTGTGAATGTTTCATCTTCAGGAATTTGGGGTCAGGAGTCAGTCATGTTTGATCACTACCTGAGTAGGTGTTCATGACCAGATTCAAAAATTCTGTTAATTTTTTTGGTTGTGTTTAGAAGCGTTCATGACCAGAGGTTCTACTGTATAGAATCAGTCAGCTAGCGGATTAACTTTGGAGGATGAAGATGCCCACTCAAAGGAAATGTCCATTCAACAGGCTCGCAATCTGAGGAGCCGTATACATTACAGGGAATTAGTACCCGCCCCCAGCCCCCCTCACCCCCCCAAAAAGGAGAGAAAAAAATACATTCACTCACTAATAGAAACTTGGATTCACGTTTTCCTGGAAGGCTCAGCCATGGCAAAAGACTGGAAAACTTAGAAGTTCCATATTTTTTTCCCCCTACTAGGTACTCTTTCCATGCTTGAATGTAACATATTCCCTGGCCTGCCACAGAGCTACCTGGACACAGAGGTCAACCTGTTCTTATTGCCCTTCATGGATTCTGAAACAGATGACGTGCTACCCAGAGCAAGTGAGTCCTGAGAATTCACTTCCCAGCCTTTTCTTGTCCTTAGGTCAGAATACAAAGCTCCTGTGTTTCCTTCTTCCAGACCAGTTCCTCTCCAAATAAAACATCCAGATAGAGCAAATGTGCCAAAACATTTCAAGACTGAAAACATCATTCCGGCTGAAAAACAACCACATTCTGGAGTCAGATCACTTCAGGGTCACTGTGAACCAGGCCTTCTGATTTTGAATACTTTGAAATCTTTTGAACACTTCCCAAACATAAAGATGACAAGCCTGAATTTAAGATACTCACTCAATTAGAATAATCTGACTTGGAACAACAGTTGCTTTCATTATGGAATTCTGTCTCGATTGTTTGAGGCAGAATATGGAGAGGGAATACTACCATTTCCTGCTTTTTGGGTTTTTTTTCCTCCACATGTATATACAATATTTTAATGCAGCATGCTGTTTCTCTCCAAAACAAAGAAAATCTGATCTGAACTTTGCACTTTATTAAGGAGTGCTTAATAGACAATTTTAATGAGAAACAGAGAGAAAAAGACAAAGTTTGTTTTTATCCCTGACAGATTTCTGCTCAACATCATGAGTTGTATAGTTCTGTCCCAATAAGATCATAGAATTTTGGGGCTTCGTTTGAATATTGAATTGGGCAGGGATTCAATTTTCTGATCCTAAGAAAACAAATAAACTTGCTAAAGATGTGAGGGATGGTAGCCGTTGGCTTCCATGTTCCTGTGGGATTGTTCACAGTCTTTTTGGGAGGGTGTACTTGTTGGCATTGCCAAAAAGGGGAGCAAACACCCCATCTTCCATTTAACTTCACAGCCCCGGGAAGCGGCCCTCTCTTCTCCCTCCTTCCTGGATACAAAGGACACCCCAGCTTCCAGTCTCTGATTGCCAAGCTTCGGAGCCAGATGATGTCCATGTCTCGGCCTCAGCTCTCCCATACGATCCTGACAGAAAAGAACTGGTAAGCATGTGTGTTTAACTGCAGCTAAGGCCAGTGAGACTTGTGGCAGCCAAGACATCCTAGATCAGATCCTCCGTCTCACACCTTGGAGTGTTCTGACCCAGGCTTCACAAAATCAGGAAGCAGACTCCTCATCCTGGCAACACCCCTTTTATTTAGGCTAATGTGAATTCCTCTCATTCACATCTAGCAAAGTCCTGGCAAACAGTCTCTCAAGAGTGATTTACAATCACAGACTTATCAGGCTTGCAGAGTTGCCAGGCCGATAGCTTCAAAGTGCCAAGCTGTAACAGAAAATACTTGGCAAGGAGTCGGGAACAAATCTTCACCCTAATTAAACAAACTAATTGTCTCCTGCACTGCACGGCTCTCCTTTCACTCCTCCTTATTCCCTATGGGAGGTGACATTCACTGTCCACCTGAGCCTTTACTCCTGAGTCAACCCTTGTTCCTTAATGTTCCTTAATGTTCGTTCCCTTCTCCTGGCAACTCTGCACATGCATATACTGGGAACAAGCTCCAGCAGTTCTTCTGCCTCACTGATGTCTGACTCTGAAGGCAGCTGATAACTGTCAGACGGCCCTGGCCCCATCTCTGCCTCTGACGTAGACCATTCATCAGAGCTTTCCCCAGACTCCAGGACTGGCCCATGTTCCTCCCCAACCTCTCACTGTCCGAGTCTGCCATCAGCTCCGCTGGCCGCTGGTGGGCCACAACATGGAGGAGGAAGCTAATTGGCATGCTCCAGACCTCTTGTATCAGACACCGTAGCCTTTGCCAGTGAGGAATGGAGAACTTTCCATAATGGAGAACTTTCACCTAGTACACATTGACCTGATATTCCCCCTTCCCCCCACCATCCAGGTTCCACTATGCAGCGCGCATCTGGGATGGCGTCAAGAAGTCCTCTGCTCTCTCTGAGTATAGCCGGCTGCTGGCATGAGCACAGTGTCTGCATACTGGAACTGCTGAGAGGCATCTCCATCCCTGAGCTGGAGCAGACCAGGGTATCTGCCCCGTCATGCCAAGGCCCAGGACGATACGTCTCCCGGAGAAGGGTGGTGCAACTCCTTCGGTGGTGCCAGGAAGATTTAAGAGGAGAAATGCAGGGTTGGCTTTGCATCCCTTAAAGGACCGTCTCGTTCAAAATGGATCTTGTCCCTTGCGGTCTGGCCTAGATGGGAGAGCTGCTCCTGTACTAATTCCAGAGCTGCTGGGTCTTGAACAAGGAAGGGTTCAAATCTGCAATCTCCTGGTGGGAGGGGGGACAATGAAACTCCTCTGCATTGCAATAGCAGGTGAGGCCCAAGATCGGTGGGGAATTAGTGTTGTTTGTGTATTCGCAGGGTTTCCACCCTACTTTAGTGTGTCATTCATAAAAGCTTTCATTTTGCGGGGCATGTATCTTGCCTTCTTATCTCTCTATTCCAACCTGTGTCCTTTGCGCCTGTTTGGCCCTATTTTTCCTGATCCCCTGATGCAAACTGGACAGACTTCTCCTGTTTTGCATGGATGGTTATTCTTGTTTAATAAACTGTTGAAGCTGCTTCCATTTTGATGTATGTTTTGACGCACACAGACACACAAAATAAATCACTGTTGTATTATCATCATCTGCACTTTGCAAGTATTGGAGGAGTAATATTCCAAAGATGCAGCAGTTTTCACAATCGTTTTTATATGTGAGGCGAGAGGTATCTAGAAAACTATTATAGCAGGGTCTTCTCCTTTTTTATTTGCAATTGGATTCTTTTCGCCTTCAGTTTTGGCTAGCAAATTGGCTCTGGTTTGAACAATTTAGTCCAATACAGATTGAAGATAAGATTTGATTGAATTAGGGTCTTCAATTCATTTTCAAAAATCAGTTTCACTTTGAACAGATCTTTAAATTCGATTCAGTTCAGTTAACTTGAATCATCAATCTAAAGTGGACTTGATTGAATGGATTTGAATTGAAATCTATGGATCAAAACCTCACCTCCTATGTTTCTAATATAGTGTTTGCTCTCCAGTTTTAGACAGTATTATAAGTTTCATCCAATGTTGCTTTGCATCTGAAGAGTGGCAGAATCCTAATACATAACATGCACATTCAAGTTTGTTACAGTATCCAAATAAATGGATGTAAAAGTTTTTTAAAGGGTCTTATTTTTGGCAAGGAACTATTATTTTTATTTGTAATGTTTCTGACTTAATATCTTTGTGGTGCCCCAAAAATTCTTTTTCCAAAAGGCAGCTGGACTTTATTGGTTTTTTTCCTTTGAAAGCATTTCATGTCTCATCCAAGAAGTTCAGAACTGAAAAAAGTTTCTTGGATGAGAAGCGATTTTTACAGGAAAAAAACCAAGAAAGTCCAGTTGCCCTTTGCTTTTGGGACAACCATGGATAATTGAAAATCTCCCTAGACATCTTTGGAATACAGTTGCAGGAAGTGAAAAAAAAAACCCAGGAATTTTCTTTTCATTCAAACTTTCTTAAAAACTGTGTAAAGTTTAAAAAAAAAACCTTCCTGGGAATTAAAAAGTAAATAAACTAACTTGCTCATATTGATGTGCATCCATTGTGTTTGAAAAGGACCTTCACATCTAACAGGTTATGTGCTCTCCATGGTGTGTCTATAGGTGGCTGGCAAGATGACTGGTAAGGCCTTGCTCATATTAGAAGTGAAAGAGCAACTGGTTTTTTTAAAGAGTTTTGGACCTGATTTTATTTCATAAAGATGTGAATCACAAGGCAACCAAAGTTACATAATGTATCACAGCACTTGTTTCTATTCCTGAGTTGAGATGTTCAACAGGGAATGGGAAAATAAGTCAGAAATGAAAAAATGGAAGATCCAGGATTTTTATATGTAAGGCATGACATTAGAAACTTAACAGCAACCATTTTGCAATTTTCTCTGTGGATTTTTTTTAAGCAGTTAAAATTGTTGCTGCAAAAGAGCAACTTTTGAATGATCCATTGTCATTCTACAGGTTCATTCACAAAAGCTTCCAGCTGCTCCATTCACACACAAATGTTTTTACTCATTCATTTATTTAAGAGATTTGTATGGCCACCCAACACACAAATGTGACTGAATAGCATGTATCAACATAGAAGAAAAAGTCAAGAACTGAATGATTTAAGTACCCTGAAGTCATTGATTCCAAGCAGTCACACAAATTTTTTCTATGATGATCTGTCCCCAGTCTGATCTTTTTTGTCTGCCTAAAAAATGCACTCCTTGCCTCTCTAACTGAATCCATCCACCTCAGTGATGACCTCTTTCTTTTCATCCTTTCCCAGTGTTACTTCTTCTCCAGAGAATAGCAATAACACTTAGACGTATAAACCGCTTCACAGTGCTTTTACAGCCCTCTCTAGGTGGTTTACAGAGTTCAGCCTATTGACCCAAACCATCTGAGTCCTCATTTTACCAACCTCAGAGGGATGGAAGGCTGAGTCAACCTTGAGCCTGGTGGGATTCGAACTGCCAAATTGCAGGCAGCCGGCAGTCAGCAGAAGTAGCCTGCAGTACTGCATTCCAAACACTGCACCACCACATTACTAGAATAACAAAGAGTTCGAGGTCTTCTAATCAAGCTCCAGCTCAAGCTGAAGGCCTATTTCTTGACAGCTTGCAGCTTTATTGTTGAGCAACTGAGAGAAGCATTAAAATTCACCATGATCTTGAAACAATTCTTTCAACCCTGGGGCCATCCAGAGCTTTATGAAATCTCATTATTCGTACCTACCTGCAATTCGATAAATTACTGAGCTTGAATTAAAATGAACCAGCATAATAAGGAAGTCTTAACTTTTACAATTTAAAAAGCAGATCATTGCAAGAAGGTCTTTGGTCGATGAAAATGAAGATGATGTTATCCATTCAATCGTATCCAACCCTTGATGATTCTATGGGCCAGATCTGGCAGTACTTTTGAGCTTTTCTATGCTCTGTCTGGTGTCAGCTTTGATGGTTTGGTCAGTTATAGAATGTGTCAAATATAGGAAATCCTAAATACAGGGCAATTTGTGCTTTACAAATACAAACCAACTTCATCCTTATTTGACTTTCCCTGAAGAACACTGGGAAGCATAGTTTTTACAGTGGTGGCATAACTCATATCCTGGAATCCGCCACACTCGTTATATTTTGCAATAAATGGAAATAAAGGAGACGACTGCTCGACTACCATAAAAAATTATTGCAAAAGGCCACGTTTTGTGCTTCATGTTTTCCCCCCGTCCTCTTCCGGCTGGTGAATTTAGTTACGGGCTTGTGAAAAGAACAATATTTGATGCTGTACACCTAATGTTAATGGCACGCTCATTCTCAATCTGTTCCTAATCACTCCCAATCATTCCCAATCTAAATTCCTTCAGACCTCAGATTCATAAGCCTTGGTGAAAACCTCTTGGGCATCCTTGGCCACCTCATCCAGACAACTCTTGAGCATGTAGTAGGTGGTGCCAAAGGAGATCCCTCCAGCTGCAACGGAACCAAAGATGGGTACTGTGCTGACAAAGTACTCCATAAACATGAGTGCCCCACCGCCAGCTTTGGTGAGCAGCTTCAGAACTAAATCTCTGGAGATCTCTTTAGCTAGCGGTGACTTTATTACCTCTTTGATCTCCTCCACAGGTTTGTTGGCCTTCTTAGCCAACCTGGCAAGAGATTCCTCATCCAGACCAAAACTGTTGCGGTATTTTGAGAGGTATTTGATCAGGATGGTTACATCACAGATTATCCCGAGGCCTGGAATAGGGATAGCAGCCGCTCCAGCGGAAACAGTAGACAGCTTCCAGATCTCTCTCTGCAAAGCCAACTTCTTTTTCTGCAGGATGGCTAGAGAGATGTTTGGCAGGGCCAGGAGAAAAGCATGTCTCTTATGGCTTGGCAATTCCTTCTCCAAGGTTTCCTCCAGTATCCCGAAGTCGTATTTCTTTATCTCCCAGTTGGAGAGAAGGAACACTCTGGAATCGGGCATATTCTCAGCCCTTAAGCACTTCTGGCAGTTTTTTTGCAACTGTCCCAATATAGCCTCCTCATTGTAAGTTTGTGGCCGGCGTTTTCTGCTGGCCTCCAGGTCTACATCCACTTTGGAGCGCACAAAATAAAACTGTTTCCCTTGGTAACAGATTTCCTGTGCCAGCTGGACGTGGCTGGCCTTGAAGCGTTCTGAGGCAATGAGGATGAAGAAGTCGTAGCGGGAGAACTGAACTTGCTGTAGGTAAGTGCTGGCACGGAATGTTGGCGTACCAATTCCAGGTAGATCCCACAGGGTGACATTGGGGTGCTTGGGATGTGAGTAAGGTGTGGGCTTCTCTGTGGTCTCCACTACTCCAGTGGGAGCAGAACCAGCTTCCTCATCTCCTAGCCCTCGGATGGCATTGACAAAGGAGGACTTCCCCGAGCCGGATTCTCCCGTTACTGCTATGTCCAAACGGATGTCCTCCAGGGCTTGAAGGTTTTCCATAATCTTGGAAATGGCTTTGTCCATTCTCCCTTCTTCAAGAGCATCCTTAATCTCTTCAATATCTTCATTGGTGATGACATCATAGTCTTTGAAAATATTTTCCACCTCATTTGATGGTATGAATTGATCCTGCATTGCCATATCCAAGCCTAGGAGAAAAGGAGAGGAAAGAAGGACAATATTGTATACCAGGTGAGTTATTTACAACTTCTGGAGGCAAGTTGCTCCACTGATTAATTGGTCCAACTGTCAGGAAATTTCTCGTCATTTCTAAATTGCTTCTCTTTTTGATTAGTTTCCACCCATTGCTTCTTGTCCTGCCTTCAGGTGCTTTGGAGAATAGTTTGACTCTCTCTTTTTTGGGGCAGCCCCTGAGATATTGGAAGACTGCTATCATGTCTCCCTTAGTCCTTCTTTTCATCAAACTAGACATACCCAATTCCAGAATCCATTCTTTATGTTTTAGCCTCCAGTCCCCTAATCATCTCTGTTGCTCTTCTCTGCACTCTTTCTAGAGCAAGGGTCTTCAAACTTGGCAAGTTTAAGACTTGTGGACTTCAACTCCCAGGATTCCTGAGCTAACATGACTGGAGGAGGAATTCTGGGAGTTGAAGTCCACAAGTCAAATTTGAAGATCCCTGTTCTAGAGTCTCAACATCTTCGTCAACAGAAATGAATTTATTTAGCAACCCAGCAAAATTCCTTTGACTGAGTTCATGTGCCATGCTAAATCTTACATTATTTGACTTAGTTGATAACCAGGATAACTACCAAAACTTTGTCAGTTAAATGTCTGTGGGCTCTTTCCACAGAATTCTGCTTCTTTTGGTACCTCAGCAGCCATTTTACCTCATACATCCAAACTAGACTGTGTTGTTTCTCTGTGTCATATAACATATGTGGGTCTGGGTACATGCATAATATTTGTTTGTTTATCTTTTCTGTAGTGTATATCAGAGGTTATGGCCCTTTGAGAGCTGTATGCAATGAAATTTCATTTTAATATATGCCAATTAGTTAGTGTACATTTTAAAATGACAATAAAGTTACTCTTTTAAAAATATATTTTTATTGAGTTTCTTTTATTACATCATAAAACATCATGGTTTTGACAGCATTCTTGGCATCCATACAGGTTCTTGTTTTAAATATCATAATACATTATATTATATTTGTCTAATATTAACTGATAACTTCAACTGTAATTACTATCCTTATAACTTTGTATAAGGGTTATTCCGGTTAGGTTTCTTGCCTCACTTCTTAGTTTGTTTATTAACCATTTATACTAATTGTTCCAAATTAAAAAGAATTCAGAGTCATCTTTTTCTTTCAGTTTCAATATTAGCATGTTCATCTCATGTTACTTTATGTATTATCAATTCTTCGTTAGGGGTATTTGGAGTTTTCCATATGGACAATAAAGTTATTCTAAGTTCTAATTTTGCACCAGACTATGACAAACAACAACTTGCTCCCCTATTACCTTTCCTCCTCTCTTCCAGATTGGATTCCCAAAGGTGACAAAGCAGTTCTCTTTCCCCAGCCCACTTCGAATTCTTCTGTTCATTCTCTCTCTCTCTGTGTGTGTATGTGTGTGTGTCTGTGCAAACTCCCTCACGGGGTTGTTGTAGGAAAACGGAGGAGGAGCGAAGCACTACGTTTGAGCTGCTGAGCCAAAAGCAGAATAATACAGGCTGCTTTCCTTCCCACCCCGTCCCATTCTCTGCCCCAAAGCGACTTGCTTCTCTTTTAATCTTGCAACATGTGTCCCCATCTGCTTCCGTTTTCTTTGGTCCATCCCATCCCGCTGCACTTCCCCCTCCTCCCCTCCCCCTGTTCTCCCTCCCTCCTCTAAACTTGATCGCCGGAGTGGGAGCTCCCCGGTCCTTTGGGCATCCGGGGCGCCCTTTTGGAATTTGGACAGGGTTTTTGTGTGCTCGTAACCTTTACAGCGTCAACAAGGCCGGGGAACCTTTGTCCCTGGAGGGGCAGAGATGCTCCGAATAATAAGCTAAAAATGAGCAAACAGCCGCCCTGTCCCGTAACTTTGACTAAAGCCCCGGTGTGTGTGTGTGTATGGGGGGGGGGGGGTCGGGGGGAGATCGAGGGGCGGCGGAGGCTGCTGGGATGCGCTCTCCCCTCCACCGCACCCGGACTGACTTTACCTGTGGCCGGAGAACTCGGGAGCCGAAGCGCTTTGTCGTCGCTGCCACTTTAGAGCGGTGCTTCCTGCTTCTCGCTTTCTCGCCTCTCTGCGCTCGTCTGAATTGGCTCTGGAGTTTTATTTACGCGGTGGCGCGGCTGCCCTCTCCTGGAAGGAACTCGTTCGTGGGAAGCCCAGGCGGGTCTCCCGCTGAAAAGCGGAAAGCGCCCCCGGCTTTTCTACGGTGGGCACGAAAGCTGGGATGGAAGAGGAGGGAGGGAGGGAGGGAGGGAAGGAGAGACCAGAGAACTAAGAGAACAAAGAAGAGAGGAAAAAGAGAGAGAAAGAGGGGACAGAGGAGAGAGGGAGGGAAAAGAGAAACACACACACAGAGAGAGAAAGAGACAGGGACACAAAGAGAGAGACAGAGAACAAAGAAAAGAAAAACAGAGGGGGAGAGAGGGAGGGAGACAGAGGGGAAAAACAGAGGGAGGGTGGGAGAGAGGATAAAGGAGAGAGGAAAAACAGAGAAAGAGAGGGAGGGAGGGAGGGAAAGAGAGGGAGGGAGAGAGAGGACAAAGGAGAGAGGAAAAACAGAGGGAAGGAGAGAGAGAGGGCAAAGAGGAAAAACAGAGAGAGGGTGGGAGAGAGGATAAAGGAGAGAGGAAAAACAGAGAGAGAGAGGGAGGGAGGGAGACAGGGAAAGAGAAGGAGGGAGAGAGAGGACAAAGGAGAGAGGAAAAACAGAGGGAAGGAGAGAGGAAGGGAGGGGGAGGGAGCCGGGGGACAAAGGAGAGAGGAAAAAGAGAAAGAAAGAGGGGACAGAGGAGAGAGGGAGGGAAAAGAGACAGAGAGGGAGAACAAAGAGAAGGAAAACAGAAGGGGAGAGAGGGAGGGAGACAGAGAGGGGGGACAAAGGAGAGAGAAAAAACAGAGGGAGGGAGGGAGAGAGACAGGGAAAGAGAGAGGGGGAGGGGGGAGGATAAAGGAGAGAGGAAAAACAGAAAGAGAGGGAGGGAGGGAGGAACCATGGAGTACCAATGATCTGCTAAGAGTGAAGCATACTTTGGAAACCTGGAGAATCCTTTTGGAGGCTCTCAAGAAATGCTTGCAGTTGACCTTGGAGATGTTTCCTAGGGAGCCATGGTGCATCCAGAACAACGCTTATGTTTTGGTGGACTGTGGTGGGCACATGGTGAAGTTTGTGTCGGGCAACCAAGAGAATTACGTCTACGTTTACAGTGATGGTGAAGGCGTCCACTACAAGGTCATCCCTTACAGTACATGAAACCAAATTGCACGGTTCTTTAATGGGGCAAAATAACACGTGACCCCCTCCAAGCGAGTAATCGTTTGCAATTAGGGTGCAATCGACGCTGAGAGAGGGTAGGGTTTGTCCTTGATTTACGACCACAGTGGAGACCAAAATTTCCAAAATTGCTAAGCAAGATAGTCGTTAAGCAATTTCAACACCACCACCACCCCCCATTATACGGCCTTCCTTGCCACCATTGTGAAGGGAATCACTCCCTGTGATGACCCGGAGTGTAACACAATGTAACAAAATCCAAAATGTAAATGCCTCCAGCTTGGCTCCACTGTTCAATAATTCTCAGTTGAAGATAAAACTTACTCAAAAATAGTCTTTAAAAGAAAGCAATACAGTCCAAACTTAATGAGCAGATAGAGGTGAAATAAAAAACCCAAAACAAACTACAATGAAGGAAATTCCACAACAGACCAGGATAAGTAATTACCAACTTCAAAGAGATAACAAGGCACAGTCTGTTGGAAGGATGCCATCCAAGATAATTTCAGCCCAAAATAAAACACGCTTTGCTTCTAGCAACCCTGTGTTGTAACCACCTCTCTTATATACTATTCTCCCCAGCTGCAACCAATGAGGAGGATCATGGCCGCTTCCTCTCTCGTAAGCCAAGTTGTTTCCTCCTTCGTTCCCCCCTGCATATCCTAGGATGAAGAGGGATGGGCCTGGTTCTTCCTCTGACTGCCCAGCTGGCCTCTGCCCTTCCCCAGCCTTCTCCACAACCTCCGGAGCCACACCTCCACTCCCTATGGCTGTTCCTCCTCTCCCTCAGAGTCCGGCTCTAACAAGGGCATGGCACTCCAGGTGTTAAGTTAGTCACATGGTTGTTAAGCAAATCTGACTTCCCCACGGACTTTGCTTGTCAGAAGGTCCCAAAGGGGGATCACGTGACCCTCCCCCAGGACATTGCAACCGTCATAAATACGAATCCGTGGCCAAGCATCTAAATTTTAATCACATGACTATTGGGATGCTGCAATAATCATAAGTCAGAAGTCTTATTTCCAGTGATCTTTCAGTCAAAGGCCACATTTTTAGTGCCAATGTTACTTCGGACAGTCACTAAACGAATGGTTGCAAGTTGAGGATTACCTGTAGATGTCTCTTTGTCCCAAAAGGGGACACTGAGCAGGCAGGATGGTATTATTCAAGCAAACCAAATAAGAATTTTTAATTATGGTGGCTGTGCCCTGAAGGTAAAAAATACTGGATCAAAATATAAAAATGGCTGTATGAAATTACAAAATGTTGAATAGAACCTAAGCTGGAACTGTTCCTTTTGGGGATTATTAAGGGAAAATATGCTAAAAAGACAAAATACATGATTTTGCATATAATTACAGCAGCGAGAATTGCACTCACACAATGCTGGAAAAAAGACACGATGCCTGTTATGATATGTACAGAATAACCCTTGAGTAACAAGGGTATGCATGTGGAAATGTTTATGAGAGTAGTTATGAATAATTATTCAGCCACACACAGTTACACTGAATTGAGTTAAAGTTTACTTTAAGAAATAGCACAGTCCAATAAACAGTTCAGGTCATATATGTTTTACAGTCCAAAGAATATCCAATTACAAAGCCTTCTTACTGGTTGCCTTTTTCGTTTACAGTAAACAAAGATATCAAAGTATAAATACAGCAGCAACACAATGTCAGAGAAACAGAATGTCAGAAAGAGCAAGCTATGATCTCTAGCTCCCTCTTATGGCAATTCGCAATACAATCAACCAGTCAATACAGTGATTTTGTCTTAAAGCTATATAAAACTGTTGGTTTATATATTGCCAACCCAACTAATTATTGGACAGATGCCTAACATTTAGTAATCCAAAGGATCTTAGATTGCGCAGAAATGGATGAACACACCTTAGAGTTAAAGGACAAGAAAGACTCGGAATATTATACAGTTTAGAAAAATTAGTATCAATGGTTAGATAATAGGAATAAGAAATGTACAGATTAGAAGAAGATATAGATATGTATATGAATAACTAGAAATGTACAGAATTATGTTTAAGTAACAAAGATATTTTAGTACTGTCCAAGAGGATTGAGAATTGTAAAAAGCTATTTTTAAATGTATTTGTATTTTAATGTTTCAAATTTCAATAATTTTTCCAAAAAAAAAAAAAAAGAATTTTTAAGTTGTGTTTTCAATCTCTGCAGTGGATGTAATGAACTTTTTTTTTAAAAAAAATGGCAACCATGTGGATTTATCCTGTCCTTATGCCTTCTCACCAGTCTAATAGGAATTTCCTATTAAATGGCATGAAGATGCGGTACTAATTAAATTTATATTCATCCAAACTTGGTAATTCAAGCTCCTTTCCCCTTCCATTCCCTTTTCTTACAATAAACTAAATTTCTCTTCAGAAAGTGACCACCTCAAGGCCTTTCTTAAAGTTTCCAATTTATTTAAACAATGATGCTGCGCCTTAAGTTTCTAAACGAACTTATCAGTTGAGACTTTCTGTGATCTAATAAATAGCTTTGGGACCTGTTCCAGAAACCTGACACTGTATCTGAAAGAAACTTCCTTGTATCGCTGGAATGCGTGCAAAAAATTATCTGGTGGATTGTGTTTACTGGCAACCGTTTTGTGTATAGAATGATTAATGCTCAGTTATGGAGGCTACGCTATGCAAATGTGGTAACCAAGCAAACAAAACGGCCAGGCTGGCCACAGCAATTATTCAACTCTTAGAAGTAATATAGCTCTTTAAAAATTGTTAAAATGATGATACAACTGGTGAAAATGACCCCCGTAGCATTAAATCAGAAGCCTTAGAAGACTTGAAAGATCAAGTATGCTTACTGTTGAAAACTCTGCAAAGGGTCACTTCAGTATTGTTTAGGCAATACATCGAGGGTTGGGTGACATGTGGACTTTGCTATTATTATTATCTCTTTTATTCATTAAACATGAAACTCAATCAACGGAACATTTAAAAATGTATCGCAAATACCAGTGACTGGTGCTAATGGTTGTTTCGGGTTGCTGCCAGCTTTCTAGATATCAACCAAGTATCTTCTTAAAGCATATTTCTTAGTATTCTTAGTACTTCTTAGTAAGCTAGAAAAATGTGGAATAGATAGCACCACCACTAGATGGACTCGCAACTGGCTGGCAAACTGTACTCAACGAGTAGTCCTTAATGGGTCTAAGTCTACATGGAGGGAAGTAAGCAGTGAGGGTGCCACAAGGTTCCGTCTTAGGTCCAGTACTCTTCAATATCTTCATTATCGACTTAGATGAGGGAATAAAAGGGGAACTTACCAAATTTGCAGATGATACTAAGCTGGCAGGAATAGCTAATACCCAAGAAAATAGGCTCAAGATCCAGATGGATCTTGACAGAGTAGAACACTGGGCCATATCTAACAAAATGAAATTCAATGTAGAGAAAGGTAAAGTCCTACACTTAGGCAAGAAAAACCAAAAGTACACATATAGACTGAGTGAAACCAGGCTCAATAGCAGGAACTGGGAGAGGGATCTTGGAGTCTTAGTGGACAACCAGCTAAATAGGAGCCAGCAGTATGCAGCAGCAGCCAAAAAAGCTAATGCAATCCTAAGTTGTATTAACAGAGAGATACAACAAGATCAAGGGAAGTACTAATACCACTCTATAAAGCCTTAGTAAGACCACACCTAGAGTACTTCATTCAGTTTTAGTCACCACATTATAAAAAAGATGTTGAGGCTCTAGAAAAAGTACAGAGACAAGCAACCAGGATGATTAGGGGACTGGAGGATAAAACATACAACGAACAGTTGCAGGAACTGGGCCCAGCTAGTCTAGTAAAGAGAAGGACCAGGGGAGACATGATCGCGATCTTCCAATATTTGAGGGGCTGCCACAGAGGAGGAAGGGGTCAAGCTATTTTCTAAAGCACCTGTAGGCCAGACAAGGAATAATGGATGGAAACTGAACAAGGAGAGATTTAACCTGGAAATAAGGAGAAACTTTCTGACAGTGAGAGCAATCAACCAATGGAACAGAAGTTGCCCCTGGAAGTTGTGGGAGCGCCATCACTTGAGACTTTCAAGAAGAGATTGGACTGCTATCTGTCAGAAATGGTGTAAGGTCTCCCGCTTGAGCAGGGTGTTGGACTAGATGACCTACAAGGTCCCTTCCAACTCTGATTATCTGTTATCTGAATACAATGTTCCAATGACGATGATGATTCCTGCCAATAGCAACTTTGCATGGCTGCTTATATTCGCCATCAGGAAAGAATAATACAGGTAGTCCTCAACTATAAAAATAAAATAAAATATAAAAATAATGGGCGTGCATAAGTGCACCATTGTGCCTACCGTCCCTGTCCTATTTTTGCCTATCTTGTCCTATCTTGCGGGTCCCGTCGGCATCTATGTGCCGGCTGGTGACCCCAAGGAATAGGGCCTTCTCTGTGGGGGCGTCTGGCCTCTAGAATGGGTTGCCTCCGGAATTACGTACAGCCACGGACCTGGGGACCTTCAGGCGTGCCTTGAAAACCTGGCTCTTTGACCAGGCCGGCTTGGGCTGATTTTAGATTTGGGTATTTTAATTTTTATATCAAATTTTAGGGTTTAAGGGAGGGGTTTTAATTGTTTTCAGCCAGGGTCTTTAATTTAATTTAGTTTTAACTTTTATATATTTAATGTTTTTAATTGTATGGCTGTGTACCGCTCTGAGTCCTTCGGGAGAGGAGCGGTATATAAATTATTGTTGTTATTATTATTATTATTATTATTATTATTATTATTATTATTATTATTATCCCCATTTGTTGTACCTATTTCCTGTATTCTTACTCATGTTTATACTCATACCTATTACCTTGTAAGCAATTGACAAATCAAATCGAATAAAACTTACGACTACCATTAAGCCCAAAATTTCAGTTCTTAATTGAGACATTTGTGAAGTGAGTTTTGCCCCCTTTTATGCCCTTTCTTGCCTCAGTTGTTAAGTGGATCCCTGCAGTTGATAAGTTAGTAACCTGGTTGTTAAGCGAATCTGGCTTCCCCCGTGGACTTTGCTTGTCAGAAGGTCTCAAAAGGGGAATCACGTGACCCGCGGGACACAGCAGCCGTCATAAATATGAGTCAGTTGCCAAGCGCCCAAATTTTGATCATGTGTGACCATGGGGGATGCTGCCACGGCCGTAAGTGTGAAAAATGGTCATAGGTCACTTTTTTCAATGCCGTTGTAACTTCGAACAGTCACCAAACGAATAGGGGTAAGCAGGAGATTACCCAGGGCGGGGCTGCTGGGGGTTTGCTGGGATTCTAGCTAAGATTCTGTGCAGTTCGGAGAACCCCCAAATCCCACTCCTGGCTGGCCGAGTCACCCCTCCCCTCCCCTCCCCTCCCCTCCAGGAGTCCCCACGCATCTCATTTTGGATGCCAGGTAAGTGCAGGGTGTGCGCGAAGGCTCGGGGAGGGCAAAAAACGGGCTTCCCAGAAGTTCAGGAAGGCCGGAAATGGGCCCGTTCCAGCTTCCAGAGAGCCTCCGAAGTCCAGGAAGGCCATTTTTGACCTCCTAGAGGCTCAAGGAAAGCCTCCGGAGCTCAGGGAGGGCAAAAACGCCTCCCCCCACAAAGCCGTGGTGCAGGAGGCCGACTAGACCACGCCCAGTGATGGGATTCAAAAAGATTTACTACTGGTTCTGTGGGCGTGGCATGGCTTGGTGGGTGTGGCTTGGTGTGGCGTGGTAGGATTCTGCCACTAACCTGCTTTCCAGCTCCTTTTTCCTGTGCTGGGCAACAAAAGAAAGGCTCAGCCAATCAGCTGGGACTCAGGAGGCAGAGAATAGGTGGGGGCGGGGCCAGTCTGAGGTGGGATTTGCTGGTTCTCGAACTACTCAAAATTTCCATTACTGGTTCTCCAGAACTGGTCAGAACCTGCTGAATAACACCTCTGGCCCACGCCCACCATAACCACACCTACCCAGCAACCAGCCAGAGAACTCTTTGCTAAAATTTTTGAAGCCCACCCCTGGGATTACCTGCATTTCAAGGAAAGAAATCAATACACCAATGAGCTACCATTGCTTCTATTACCTCATCTTCATTTTGGAGGAACAAACACCTGATCTTTCCCAGAGATGGACTGCCGTTAACATCCTGGGCAGAGTTATGCTAAGAAAAAGATTTGCTCAAGGTGAAGATTTTATTGCCAGCAGGAAATAAAAGGTTTATTTATTTGCCCGAATACTTCTTTCCTGGTTTCTGTCTTTGTTTACCTATCGTTGTTATTTACCCAACCATTCAGAGGTAGTTATTTTGAGTGCATAGATGCTTTGTAGGAGATTAAGCTAATAATAATAAAAAGGGCAGTAATTTTGAAGATATGTGGGAGGGGTGAGGGTTTTCATGAAAGGGAAATTCCTGTCAGATGATGCCTGTGTCAGCATTCCAGAAAACCTCAACTCCAATCAATAACTCCGAGAAAGACATCTCTCAAAAGTTCCTTTTATTAGAGTAGTAAACTGGCACATCTGGGAAATCCTGAATCTGAAAGTTCCAGGTTTCCCTGTCATAAGTAAAAAATTACAAATCCACCCCCTGCACCCCCACATGGCATCACATGCCCCAATCACCATCCGTCCCAACTTGAGATGTTCCCTCACCTAGGTGCAGAGATAACATGACCTTGACTTAGAAGAAGAATACTATTATGTCTAACCATGTACGCTCCAAGAAATCCCCCCCTCTCATTTTCCCAGGCTCAAGAATGCGGCAGCATGGAAGCCTCTGGTACTAATATGGCTTCCAAAGCTGAAAGCCTGTTTGTAGGTTTTGCTGGGTGAGTAGAGCAGAGCTAAAGAAGGATGAGTTTATTATGTAAGAGATAGAATAATGGTGAAATAGGGAGTAGAAAATCAAAGGGACAGCAGCCATGCAGAGCAACTAAAGCAAGGGTGTCCAACTCGATTTAATTAGGGTCACATCAGGGTTGTGTTTGACCTGGGGGGGGCGGGGATGTGGCGGCATGGCCAGGGTAGGCATGGCCATCTGGATACCACTTGTGTCGCGGGCACCTGTGGTGGCCAAGTGCTAAGGCAGGACTTCCCCTCTGACCCTCCCAACACTCTCATTATAATCTTCCTTCCTTCCTTCCTTCCTTCCTTCCTTCCTTCCTTCCTTCCTTCCTTCCTTCCTTCTTTCCTTCCTTCCTTCCTTCCTTCCTTCCTTTCTTTTCCTTCCTCTTCTTCTCCTTTCTTCTTCCTTCCCCTCTTTCCTTCTTTTTCCTTCCTTGCTCTCTTCCCTTCTTTTTCTTCTTCTTTCCTCTTTCCCTTTCTCCTTTCCTGGCCCTTCTTGCACGCTCAAATGCAAAAGGGGAAACGTTTCTCCTTTTGTTTTGTTTGTAGTTTGTTCTGATAGCCCTCTGCCAGAAAAAAACAGAGCTTATTCCTTTCTGTGGCCGGTTTCACCTAAAAATCAACGATTAAAAAAATAAACACGTGTACAGGTATTCCTCGACTTGCAACAGTTCATTTCGTGGTGGTTCAAAGTTACAACAACACTGGAAAAAAAGGGACTTATGATTGCTTTTTGCACTTATGATCACGGCAGCATCTTTGGGGTCCTTTGATTTACATTTGGATGCTCGATAACTGTCTCACATTTATGACCACCTTTTACAACCTTCGGACACGCAATGTTAATGGGGGAAACCAGATGTACTTAACAACCATGCTGCTAATTTAACAACTGCAGGGATTCACTTAACAAACGTGCCAAGAACATACGAAAAATAGGGCAAACCTCACTTAATAGATTTCACACTTAACAACATAAATGTTGGGCTCAGTTGTGATAGTAAGTTGAGGGCTACCTTCCTTTCCATGACCTAATATGCTACCTCTCATCTACAGAATGTAGGAGGATAACAATAATAACTATAAATACTGGAACACCATTTGAACAGCAGTGGCATTGACCAAATCGCCATCGGTCAATTGCAGAAGGCAGCTTTACTTGGAATAGTTTACATGCTAAGGTAATAGTAGCTTTAATGCCATCAAGCGACACATCTGCCTATCCCAAGTCCTTTTATCAATAGCTGGATAAAAATGTCAACTCTAGTTTAAACACATGGCTGACTATGCAATAAACTATAATAATAGAATAACTGAAGGCCCACACTAGCTAAAGACCTGGTAGCTGTGACTCCACATTCTTGTGAATAGATAATAATACTTTATTGATTAATCATTATTGTTCTGTATCCTACACAGTAGTGGATTTGTAAACTGTGCAGATGCAGATAGATAAACTCAACAAGACGTCCATAACGAAGTACATTTATTGGTTCATCAGGTATCCTCATAACTCACATTTGTGACAAAGTTCTTCTTTAATGACCAGTCCTCTGTATATCTGTCTTGTAGGTAAAAAGATGGTTATCTTCTCTCCTTTTCCTTCCATCTTGTAATGATAGAAGTAGAAAGTTACCACGAGTCCATGAGTTCAGCGAAGAGTGAGGAAAACCTCCTCCAACCCGTCAAGGGTCAATTTAGTGACCAATCAGGATTACAGATGTGGCCACATGACATGAAAACTACATTTCCCAGGATACCTTTAACTACATTTACCTTAAGGGGACAGCTCACAATTGCTACTTAACTATCCAATTCCCATACACTGGCTGGACAGCACAATTATCACAATTACAATTTTTACAATGACATGATGGTGTGGTGATGGAAGATCTGCAAGAATTTCCATTTGCCTGTAAGAAGGAACCGATGGGATCACTAAATCGATCCAGAAATAGAAAACGAAGAGTGCTCTTGAACTTTAAAATTAAAATAGGCAAGCACTTGAAACATCACAAGCCAGACTTAACACATGTTGATAAGAAAAATAAAAAAGTCTGTATAGTGGATGTGACAATCCCTGGAAACAGCAGAATAGAAGATTAAAAAAAACTGGGCGGAAAATCACAAAATACAAAATCCTGCAAATAGAAATAGAATGATTGTGACAAAGATAGTATCCATAGTAATAGGTGCCTTGGGTGCAATCCTAAAACATCTGGAGCACCGCTTGAACACTGTTGGCATTGACACAATCCCCATCAAGTCAATTGCAAAAAGCAGCTTTACTAGGAACAGCTTACATCTTACAATAATACCTTTAACACCGTCAAACCATATCCGCCTGTCTCAGTCCTTGGGGAGGACTTGATAGGACGATAAAAATGGCAAATCCAGTCTAAAGATCTGGCTTACTATGCAACCAACTCTAATACTAATACTTTATTGATTAACCATTAGGCAAATATCAGAATACAAAATACAAATGAACAGTAATAAGACCCTATCTTTGAAAATAAAATAAAGGGCATAAATAAAATAAAGTGGAAATCATGTTATACCAACCAGATTCACATATGCTCTTCTCATACTGTTTTGTTGAGATAAAGGGCCATATTATATGTAATTGAAGAGGGGAGAATTGTGGAATTTTTTTTCTGATAAGATGGAAGCAATATAACTATGTACATTGTGAGTTTTCCTATCATAAAAAACTATATTTCATCTAATCAAATTTCAGCTTTGCAAAATTTTGTTCTAGCTAAGAATTGAACTTGATTGGCAGTGGCTCCCATGCTACAAAACATCAGTTGGATGGGTTTTTTAAGAAAAATACTATATTTTGCCTATTAAGTTAAATTAAAACTAAATTTAATGGGACTCCCATCTGGTCATGGATTTAATAATTTCCTCCCATCTGTCACATTAAAAAAATGCATTATTCCTAAAAAAAAACAACCTTCAATTTGCAGTAATTTTTGGAACTGCATCCAAGGATTTGAAAGCTGGGTGGTTTTTTGTTTTTACATTGTTGAGCCAATAATAATTTATGAGTTTTCAGGTTCTGTCTTTTTCGGTTTGAAAGCTGTAATTACAATATTCTGGGTATCTTTCTTAACATCTGATGGAAGTTTATTCAGGGTGAAGAAAGAGGAAATAAGTGAAATTACTACCGACAATATGCATCCGATGATGGGGAAACGGTTCCAATAAATATATTCTGCAATCATCACTGCAGATCCCAGGGAATCTGGCAGCCTCTGTAAAACCATTTTCTTTTTGGATTGGGAGGTCATCATTGCTTTCAGATCTGGGAGTACTACTTTAATTAACTCTGCAACTTTGGAGAGAGATGGGTCATCCACACCAAATTTACGACAGCACCAGAAAGCAAACATCATGAGGATGACAAGGCCCCCTAAGAATGCAATTCCTGGGACGGGGATCCCAGCTATAAATCCAGAAAGGACGGTGAGCAGCCAGCTCTTTTTCTTCATTTTCTCTGCCTTCCCTTCCAAAACAGGAGAAAGGACAGCAAGAATCTTCTTCCACAAGACCTCGCTCATCAAGATTTCCTGTAGATAGGGGAAATCAAAGTGCTGAGGATCCTTGTTGGAAACAGCAAAGATTTGAGGTTCTTTCACCCCTTTATTTCTCAAGGACTCCCTGCAGGAATCTACCATGAGGAAGAGATACTCCTCACCGTCCTTAGATGGTCGCCGCTTCTTAGCTTCCTCCAGTTGCAGGTCTGCCTTAGTTTGAACCAGAGAAAACTCTTTGTCCATTTTTTGAATCTTAAGTGCCAGGTGCAAAGGAGTGGCCTGGCAAATCTGAGGGTCTACTATGATGAAGTAATGGAAGTCCTTTAAGTCTACCTCCTTGCCATCGGCGTCTTCCGCCCGAAGTAATTCTTTGTTCCACGTGATCTCTAAAAAATCAACCTGACCGAATTCTACCTTCGTGCCTTTTTTTGTTGCAACATCAGCTGCATCTGCATCGGGCCTCATCCAGGTGTGGGCCCTGCACGGTGTTAATGAAGGAGGACTTCCCGGCGGCTGGCTCTCCTACCACAGCAACCTGGAGAGGAAAATCTTCAAAGGACTTGCTTGGTTGGTCCAGAATGTAAGAGAGGGCCTCAGCGAGGTTCCCTTCAGAAATAGCTGCCTCAAATTTTTTCCTACGTGAGGATCCAAATGTACCGTAATCATGTCCAGAACTGCAAAAGGGGGGAAAGTGAGAAGGTGATAAACCTCAAACATTTCCACCAATGGTGGGATTCAAATTTTTGTACTACCGTTTCTGTGGGTGTGGCTTGATGGATGTGCCTTGATGGGTGTGGCAGAGGAAAGATACTGCAAAATCCTCATTCCCTGCCCCACCCCACTAACCTGCTTTCCAGCTCCGTTCTCCTGTGCAGGGCAACCAAAGGAGACCCAGCCAATCAGCTGGGACTCAGGAGGCAGAGAATAGATGAGGGAGAGGGCCAGTCAGAGGCAGGTATTTGCCAGTTCTCCGAACTACTCAAAATTTCCACTACCATTCTCCAGAACTGGTCAGAACCTGCTGAATACCACCTCTGATTCCCACTCTTTGGGGCAGAACTGTTTGCAGGGAACCCAGAAGAGTCAAAATGGCGGCCGTGACCTTCCATCAAAAAGGGGTGTGTGTGGCTTTGATTACATGATTGTAGCTGCCATCTTGACTTTCTGAACCTCTCCTGAGGATGAATGCTCTTGGCTTGGTGGAGTTGTAGGTCATGGTTGCCCAGCCTTTTGGCTTGCCTGGGCCACATTGAGTGAAGAAAAATTGTCTTGGGCTGCATATTATATATAAAAATTGTCCAGGGCTGCATGTGACCCATGAGAATAAGTTGAACATACCTGTTATAAACTTTCCATTTTTTTTTGTATGTAACTATTAAAATGTTTGCTAGCTTCTTTGTGGAAAATGTACTATAATAAAATTTTTGTACATTAATGCAATATTAACATTCATCTCTCTTGCTCTCTCTCATCAATTTACAGTATTATCTCCGTGGTGGCGCAGTGGTTAGAGTGCAGTACTGCTGGCTACTTCTGCTGATCACCTGCTGCCAGCAGTTTGGGTGTCACCAGCTCAAGGTTGACTCAGCCTTCCATCCAGATTGTTGGGGGCAAGAGGCTGACTCTGTAAACTGCTTAGAGAGGGCTGTAAAGGACTATAAAGTGGTATATAAGTCTAAGTGCTATTGCTATCTCTCTCTGTCTCTCTCTGTGTCTCTCTCCCTGTTTCTCTCTCCTATCTATCTAATCAATTCTGTCTATATCTGCCAATGCATCTCCCTCTCCAATCTCCCTCTCCTTCCTCTTCCTATTATGTCTATCTATCTATCTATCTATCTATCTATCTATCTATCTATCTATCTATCTATCTATCTATCTATCTATCTATCTATCTATCTATCATTTTCTTTATTTATTAAACAATTGAGACTCTGAGACACATATCAAGTGACTGCAAAGTTAAAAGCAACAGCAACAACAAAACAATAGGCAGTTGGGAACCTAAATGCCTATTGTAAGCAAGCAAGTCTGGAAATAAGCCAAGAAATTCAGTTCAAAGTTACCTTTACCTGCTTGCAGGTAGATTTTTTGTGTCACTTTCAGCCATGGTTGTCTTTTTTCTCCCTCCTGGTCTTTTGCTTTGGTTTCTTTTCTTAATCTTCCTTCTTATCCACAAGGAGCCTCTTTCTTTCTCCTCTTTCAATTCAAGTTGTTTCTGCAGAAATTAAAAAGTCAAGAACACCCAGAAGACAATAAAAGGAGGTTTTTTTTCAGGTTGACGAGAGATTGTACAAGTACAGAAAAGTACATTTCTGTGCCCATTGGGAAACTGAAACGTTTGTTTCACCGAGATGTCATCAAATCTAAGCAGACTGCGTTTGTGTGCGACTTATTTCCCCTCCAAGGATCTTCAGAAAACCCTCATGATTCCTCAGGCACCTGAGGGGAACCATTTGAACGGGCCCATCAACTTTGCAAAGATCTAGAGTGCCTACAACCTGAAACAAACGAACAAAAAAAAGATCCAACACAACAAATTATAGATAACCATGTCTTCTGGATCTAGGTCAAGCATCACCAACTCTGAATCAGAGCTAAAATTACCTGGGTCAAATCCATGGGTTGCATGGAAGCTATGAAATTTCATGTCAGCTTGGACCCAATTCTAAGATGGGACGTCCTTCAAAACCAAGGCTTAGAGGAAAAGTCTTCCACAACCGGTTCTGCGAGGTTGAGGGCCACTGCGGTGATACCCCAGCAACAGTCCAGGTTTCTCCTCATAATTCAGATTTACGCACAGTCACTTACATAATACCTCCAGGGTACAGTTACTGGTCACCGGTGGTGTGTCCTGAACGGTCTCATCTACATATCCTCTCCAGACCTAACATCTTGGCTGATGTAAGTTTTCAACTCTGGATGGGCAGGTTTCTTGACGTTTTGTTCTGAAATCATCATGAAGTCTTGCAATATTTTGTGTGTGTGTGTGTGTGTGTATGTGTGTGTATGTGTGTGTGTGTGTGTGTGTAGAGATACCTGAGTTCTTGCATAAAGTTGTGATAATTAAAAACGGTTGATGATTTTTACCCAATAGAACATTTGGTTACTCAAGTCTTCCTTTCTCCACCTTTCGTTATTTTCTTCTTTCATTTCTCAACTTCCCTTTCTTTCTTACCTAAAGAGATATATCATGATTGTACGCTACCCAGGGTCACCTTGTGTGAAAGGGACAGCTATATAAACAGCAACAGCACTTAGACTTTACATACCGCTTCCACGGTGCTTTATAGCAGTCATCGCCAACCTTTCAGACATCAGGGACCACCAAACTCATATTTTTAAATCCTGCGGACCACTAATATGAATTTTCACTGATGGTGGCTTGCTGACGTTGGTGGGAAAGTCGGTCCCATTTTCCAGAACTGCAGTAGTCACAGGACTGGCCCTTTGATCATCCCAGAGCAGCTGCTCCTCCACCAGGTGCACTGGGCTGCCATGGACTGGAGGAGCTGCTCTGGGATGACCAAAGGTCCAGTCTTGTGACTACTGCAGCTCTGGAAAATGGGACCGACTTTCCCATCAACATCAGCAAGACATTCCGGAGCGGATTTCCCTCTCACGCCGTTGGTCTTACTTTCCAGTTCCAGCTTGCATGGCTCTACTCAAGGTAGAGCCGAAGGGTGAGGGCCAGCGGGTGGGTGGGCCATGTGGCCGGTGCAGCCTTGTGTTCCTGCGCAGCCTGGATTAATTGCTTTGGGGGGAGTTCTTGGTGGGGGGCATTTCTCTGCGGACCACCAAAATTTTCTCGCGGACCATCAGTGGTCCCCGACTCACTGGTTGGCGACCACTGCTTTATAGCACTCTCTGAGTGGTTTACAACATCAGTATATTGCCTACAACAATGTGGGTCCTCATTTTATGTGATAAATAAGTGAATAAATCAATAAAATATGAGTATTGTCTTCCATTCCTCTTGTCCTTTGTCCAAGCTATTATACATTTTCATGGCATCACCAGAAGTCTTTCTGAGTGACATTCCTTTTCTCTTTCCCCCTTTTTGTAATTTTACCATTTTGACTTCTCTATCTCTTGCTTCTTGTCCTGAATGTTCCATCTCCATGTCTCTGCTGGCATCCCTAACTACAGACTGAGACAGGCTAGCCACTTTCCTTGCTCGTTTTTGCACCTATCCATCTCCCACTGTTAATGCCTCTGCCTTTGGAGTCATCAAATAAGCCTCCACTGAGATTTCCATAAACTATCTGTCCAAAACTGAATAAAAACTACTGAACTACGTGAAATCTTATCTATGTATATATGATGGATCTGAAATTTCGCAAGCTTCAGGATTTGGTCTTGTTTTGTTGAAATCCTTCTCTTTCTCTGGTTATAAGTTTTGTGTTGCCTTTGGCTAGTTTGTGTTTTTGGGCGAGAGGCCTGACCTCGGTTGTTGGATGGAGTCTCTCAAAATACAACACAATTATAGGGATGAGAATGTGGGGAAGTGAAACGACCTTCCCTATTACGACATAGAAACTACTCAACTATAAGAACTACTCAACTATGGTTTATATACGATATCTTTGAAATTTTGCAAGGTTCGGGATTTTTGACTCCTGTTAGAAAAGCAACTATTTCTGGATGTACCTCACCCTGCCTTGGCAGGGAATTATGGGTTTTGAAGTTCTTAAAAAATCTGGGGAATGGTGGGTTGAAGTCCTGGGGAAAGCTGTGGAATTGTGGCAGTTGAAGTCCACTCCTCTCAAAAGTTAGGTTTCGCTTTTGCCAGAACCCGAAACTTAAGCTACTTCTGTTTCTTGTAAAGGAAATGAAAATGATTGACATCAGCAAAAAACTGGGACTCCCATAGGCAGAATTGCATGCGATATGAAATGAGAGGAATATGTTATTATTTTTTTGACGCAATACACACAGCATTTAAAGATTGACTATATATAGGCGATCCAGTCCTTCTCTGAGGAATCTGGAGACACTGGACAGAGAGCAATCTCAACCTGCGTGGACCTCTTTGAGAATTACTTTTTTTATAAAAGCAAGTAAGTATTTGTGTACACACCCTTCCCTGGTCGATGTTTAAGATGATTGCACATTTCGTATTCCTTGGTTTTAAATTCTGTTGTCTTTGCAGGTTCTGTTGATCTTCCCATAAAGTAGCCTTAGATAACCTTTTCTTTTCTGCTAAAGAAGTGTGCCTTGTGCCTAGGAATCTGTGAATGGCTGCAGACGCTTAAGGGTTGAGGAAATACATACATCCTTTACTCCTCATTTCTGGAGCCAAAGATTTTGTGGGTGTTTCTTGGGAATGAGCTGGAGAAGCAACAGGCTGTTCTCCCCTGCATTTAATGATGCCTTCTTTGGGCTTACTCTGGATCTTGGGATATAGTTAATGACCGACTTCCCTTACATTGGTGCCAGTGATTTTATTGACAAGAAAGAAAGACAACAGAATATTTATTTATAAAATTTATTTATTTATTTATAAAATTTTTATACCGCCCTTCTCCCTAGGGACTCAGGGCGGTGTACAGCCAATCCAAACCCCGACAATGATACAAAAGTTAAAAAGAAATTAAATTGAATATTTGGCCGAATATAAAAGCCCACCCCACCCCCTTAAAACCCCCGAATTAAAATTACTAAAAAGCAATGGAGACAAATTAAAACCCTCTCTCAGCCCAGGCCGGCCTGCTTCGAAAAGCCAGGTCTTCAGCGCGGTCTTCATATGAACCAAAGGAAAAAATAGAGGCCAGGAATTTAGAGTGGTGTTAAGAGGAATTAAGAGGCTTTGTCTGTCTGGGGTGGAGAACATCTGGAAAGCTTCTCCCACTCCTGGCTGGTTTCCCACCCCCCCACCCCCCCAATTGGCCTAGGTGCTACAATTGTTAAAGGCACCAATTGTAACGGTATGGGAGACACAGCAATGGAATGCAGTAGAGGGAACTGTCAGATACAAGGCAGGTTACTCCAGGGCAGGGATGTGGGTAGAACAATAGACTCTGAAGAGACTCTCCCTAGTTTCTGGCAAAAACTGACCAGGAAGGGAAATGGTTTTCAGGTCTGCAAGAATGATTTCAGCTTTAGGGTTTAGACCAGATAGGAACCATGAGCAGATGAGCGAATTCTACATTATTGTAAGGTTATCTTAATAGAATCTTGAAGTCTGAAAGTACTTCAGTTTGCTTCAGGGTGGAAGTGAACATTAGAAAGAAACTTAAATCAATTCCTCCTTAACTGTTTTCCCTCCAAGAAGGAGGGAAGGGTTGAAATAATTCTCCGGCTTCCAAGATATGGGAACTAGGACTTTGTAGGCAGGAGAGACAAGCAGAGGTATGTAATATTCTTCATTTTCATTTTTCTCAAAAGTCACTTTTCCCACCAACCCTGATTTTTGTTCTTTCTTAAATTAATTATGTGCCATCAACTATTTTTCATCTTCTAGTAATCACATAGATAGTTCTTCGCCTTAACTGTCTATACCCAAACCACTTTTTCAAGACTTTTAATGGCACACTCATTGCCACTGTAACTGAGCCTACCCTGTCCTCTTCTCTTCCTTTTCCACTTTCCCCACCATCAGAACCATCAGCAAAGACCTGGGTCTTCATATCATGTGTCCAAAGGAAGATAATTTGAGCCTGGACATTTGAGCCTCCATGAAAACTCTGGATTGATTGGTTAATGGTCCATCGGTTTGAGTCCATGGTATTCTTGGGGTCTTTTCCAACCTTAACATTCACAGGGCCAGACAAAGCTGAGAAGCATCCCCATCTCTCTTTTCCTTTCCAGATAATCTGCACAGAACAAAGAACAACAATGGGCAATGAAATTACAAGGGATTTTCTAAGGAGACAATTTGAAAAATTCAGGAGAAATTTGAGTCAAGGCAGCATTCATAAACTGGCGTTGGACTACCAAAAACATTTAAATACAATGCAAAATCTGCCCCTTAATATTGCAGTTACTGGGCAGGCAGGTGCTGGTAAATCTTCCTTTGTCTATGCCATTCGGGGTGTAATGGATGACGATGATGAGGCAGCTGCAGTTGGAACAGTAAAAGGAACCATGGTGACAAAGGCATATCCCCATCCCTCTTGTCCCAATATCCAAATATGGGACCTTCCAAGGATCGGAACACCTATGTTTAAAGAAGCTGAATATCTGCAGAAAGTCCAATTTGAAAGATATGATGTCTTTATTATGGTTACCCCTGACTGCTTTACTAAAAATGATGCTTTGCTGGCAAAGGAAATACACAAAACAGGAAAGAAGTTTTATTATGTACGTAGCAAAATTGATATTAGTATCGAAGGTGAAAAGAAGAAAAAGAATTTCAATATGGAGAAAACCTTGGCATTTATAAGGGGCTATTGTGAAGATAGTTTGAGAATGGCAGGTGGTCTCTCTGCAAGAGCATTTCTGATTTCCAACTGGAAGGGAGATAAGTATCGTTACGATTTCCCTCTCCTACGAGAGACAATGGCTGCTGAACTTCCTTACTACAAGAAGCATATTTCAACAAAGGCTGCGCAGCTTTTCTCCGAAAGTGAATTGCTGATGAAAAAAGCTGAAATAACATCATATATAAAGAAGGTGGCATTGGTATCTTGTGCTTGTGGAGCAGTGCCTGTTCCAGGTCTCTCTATGCTTTGCGATATTCCAATATTGCTGGATGCTCTGAAATGCATCTGCAACGCATTTGGTCTCGATGACAATTCGCTCCGTATTTTGGCAATTCACACTGGAAAAGGATTTGAAGAGTTGAGATCGGTTATCAAGAAAACTCCATTAGCCAACACAATAAACATAGGATTGGTATTTTCGCTATTGATGAACTCATCTCTCTGGTTAAATGTGTCGATTGTGGAAGTGGCTTTTACTTTTATACCTCTTATTGGATCTGGGTTTGGTGGAATGAGTTCATTTGCTGTCACGTATCATTTTCTGAACACGTTTCTGGATGATGTTATGGAAGATGCCCGAAATCTTTGTGCAAAGCTTCTTGAGTGATCCTAGTCCCAGGAAAAGGTCCCAGGCACCCCCAAACCCTCTTTGAAGAAGACAGTCAAGCATTTCCTCCAAATGAAAGCAGGGAAGGAAAACAATAATGTGCTTCAAAGCCATAGTAGCTTCAAAGCCATAGTATTTATTTGCTTGCTCGTTTTAATAATTCTGCAATTGAAGTACGTGCTTGATCATATAAATATGTTGTTTTGGGCGGGTTGCTTTTCTTATTTTCTCTCTTTTACTTTTTTCTGCTCTATTTGAAACAATAATAAATAATAAAATAGTGGAAATTATACTATCAAGCTGAAGTTTTAATTTTTTTCTGTTCTATTTTTAACAATATGATAAATTAGTGGATATTTTGCTATGAAGCTATAAAATTCATAATAATTTTTAAAAATATAATGAAAACTATTCAATGTCCTTTACTTGGGCTGTCTAATTAATTTTATACTGAGCATTAATTGTATAAGTTCAGTGATTATCTGGCTGTCCCATATTTTTTGTTGGAAATGTATGTCCTCTTAAAATAAAACAAATTTTAAAGAAAGTTCCAATGCAGGACCTGAATGATCAAACTGTGGAGTTAACCACTAGAAACTGCTAGAAGTCACTGCACTAAATTGCAATTTATTCACTGAAATGTTTGTCAACACAATTACAAACTGAGCAGCAGAATCACATTCCTTTTATCTTTCCCCCAATTTGTAATTTGATTTCTCCATTGTTAATTTTTAATTCTAAATCTGGTCCATTCCCTTGATTTTCACTCTGTTTTGCTTCACTGTATGACATGGTACTTACAGACTAGTTTTTCTTAACTTTGGCCACTTCCAGTTGTGTAGACTTCAACTCCCAGAATTCCCCAGCCAGCACGCCTGCCTGGGAAATTCTGGGAGTTGAAGTCCACACATCTGGAAGTGGCCACAGTTGAGAAACGTTTTAATATAAACCAATCTGTCAGTTGACAATTCTTCCAGATTCTCATTTTTCTATCATAAATTTGCTTCATCATATTTCCATATTTGGGAATATTAAGAGTTTGCATTGAATTCTATCTACGTTGTTCAAATTTCTCTTAACATGTAAGTGCTCAAAGTCATCTCAAGAAAAAAAACTAGAGTTACCTATATAGGTTAATATCTTACATCAGGGGTGGGATTCAAATTTTTTAACAACTGGTTCTGTGGGCATGGCTGGGTGGGTGTGGGCATGGTAGGTGGGCATGGTGGGTGTGGCCATGTGACTGGGTGGACGTTTCTTCTTCTTCTTCTTCTTCTTCTTCTTCTTCTTCTTCTTCTTCTTCTTCTTCTTCTTCTTCTTCTTCTTCTTCTTCTTCTTCTTCTTCTTCTTCTTCTTCTTCTTCTTCCTCCTCCTCCTCCTCCTCTTCTTCTTCTTCTTTTTGGCAGCACATCTCTGTTTTTTTTGGACCTCACTGGGGTCCAGGAAGGCAAAAAATGGAGCCTGGGGGGGGGCGCGCAGCACCCCTCCATGCTCCATTTTTGGGCCTTCTGGGCCTCAGGGAAGCCGCCTGAGTGAAGCAGTATGACAGTGAGGGGGATCCCGGCACAGCTGATCATCAGAAGAGCTGATTGTCAGTAGGGGGGAAAAGAGAAATACCTTGAGGAGTGACTGGGTGGGGGAGAATGCAGTCAGCGATGTGGTGCATGCACGTGATGTCTTGCATGCGTGATAAGGACTGACTGGGTGGGAGGAGAGGGGCGGGGCCAGCCAAGGGTTCAATTTGCCAGTTCCCTGAACTGCGCAGAATCATAACTGGTTCTATAGAACCAGTTTGAACTGGTAGAGTCCCACCCCTGCAGGGGTGGGATTTTACCGGTTCGGGAGAACTGGATGTTAATTGTACATCCAGTTCGGTGAACCAGTAATTCCAAAGACCAGATGGCCCCACCCATCCTGCCCTGCCCTTTCCAGAAGTCATCATGCTCCTAGGTTCTGGCTCCCAGGTAAGTGGAGGCTTGCAAAGCCAAAAACGGGGCGGGGAAGGAGGTGGTCATGGGGGGGCACGAGGGGTGCCCCCTGTCCCTTTCCCCCCAGTTTTGGGTCTTTAGGGCTCCAGGGAAAGGCTAATTGAGCAGCCTGTTTTTAGCATAGCAAGCCTCCTGGAGCCTCAGGAGACCCAAAACGGTGCGTGGGGGAGGGCGTGGGGGGGGGAATAGGGGCACCCTCCCCAAACCCCAGTGCCCCCCCTGCATGCCATTTTGGGTCTCCTAAGGCTCCAGGGAGGCTGGCTATGCTAAAAATGGCCTTTTTTTTTTTGCTTTGGCGGTGTGCAGGAGGAGTGCTGCCTGTCACACAACCCTGGCCACGCCCACCCAGCTGGTGATTAGGGCAGAGAACGGGCTACTCAATTAGGTGGTTAGTTTGCCTCTCTCACCTGAGGGCTGCCTGCTCTCCCTCCCACCAGCCAGCGTGTAAAGGCTCCATTCAGTTTGTTCCTGCCCTCAAACCGTAAAGGTTCTCCGGCAGCTGGGCTTGCAGTTGGCTTGCAACAATTGAGTTCCAGGTCCTTCCTCCTCCTGCTCCTTTTGCTATGCCTGCTTCTGCCTCCACCTCCTCTTCCTCCTCCTACCTCTTCTTCCTTCCTCTGCTTCTTCCCCACTTTTCTCCTCTCCTTCTCCCAGCATTGCAACTGGGCCTGCATTCCCTTCCTGCAGTTTGCGAGACAAACAGCATTGCAACTGGGCCTGCATTCCCTCTCCAAGTTTGCGAGACAAACACGCAGCAGCCCAACTTGCAACCAAGTGCTTTCCCAAAGCCTTGTTGGAGGGAAACAAGGTATGTGGGTGTGTGGGAATGTCACCTTAGTGCTGGGTCTCCAAGGGAATCCCTCTCTCGTTTGCACCAAGATTGCTGAGTGCTGACCGAGTATCTCTCTGTCTCTCCCCATCCCCATCCCATCCCCATCCTTCTCTCTTTTGGATGGTTTTGTCAGCACTTCCTCAAAGTGATGGATCTTTGCTGGAAGACTGAGTAAGAATTGTCTCTTCTCTCCTCACCCCCACCCCTTTCTTCTCAGACTCTTAGAAGAATGTCACAGGTCTAATGTGGAAGAGAATCACTGTGCTGAACCATTGAAAAGTGCTGGTGGTCATTTACCCTCTTCCTGCTTTCCCGGGTCTTTGATTGGGGGTTTCCTCTGGAGCAAAAGCAGAGAGCCTCTTCCAGTGAAGATTCCTCTGTGTCTTCTAATTTTCTTCCAGAGCAGAACAAAAAAACCTCTTCCTGTGAAGGCTTTTCCAGTTCTTTATTCTGATTTTCTCCAGGAGCAAAATAAAGCCCTTTCCAGTGAAGTCTTCCCTGTGTGTTTATTCTGATTTTCTCCTGGACTAGAGCAAAATCATCTGGTGGCAGGCTTTAAGTAACAATCCTACACTTACTTTACTCCATGGGTGGCCCACCCACAATTTAATTTATATTTCGGTTTGTGCTTCTTTCCCAAACTGTATACTTTCTCCCCCCTTCTCTCTCTCTCTCTCTCACACAGACACACACACACACACAAGCAAAATTGTGTGAGGACTCTCTCAAAGCAGACGAAATAAGCTCAAATCAAAGGGAATCTCGGTAGCTCAGGGCTGAACTGTGGAGGCTTAAATGCTCTCTCAATTTGCTTGCTTGCTTGTAGAAGATTCAGGTAGCCTTCCAGGTAACAGGGTCACACGATCACGGCTGCAAGCAAACAGCCAAAGTCACAGAACACCAAAAACTCCACAGAATAAGCTCAGTTCTGAATATAAGCCCTCTCTTCCGAATTCAAGGGGACCTAACCCAACCCTTAGTGGATTTGTCCCAGTGGGATTTTCCCGTGTATTTTACCAGAAAACATAGATAAGATGGGTTAGGGTTAAGTCTCCTTGAATGCAGACAGCAAAAGGGCCATTGCCAACAGATTTGTAGCCCACTGGTAAGTTTAGGAGGGCACTCACTTTTCAAGCCCACCCTGTCTTTCCAAGTAAAATAATGTGGACCCTCATTTTATGTGATTAATAAGTGAATAAGTCAATAAAATATGTGTTTTCTCTTCCATTCCTTTCGTCCTTTTACTCCAAGCTACTTTTTCATGGCATCATCAGAAGTCTTTCTGAATCACATTTTTTTTCTCTTTCCCCCATTTTGTAATTTTACCATATTGACTTCTCCATTGTTCATTTTTTATTCTAAATCTGGTCTATTCCCTTGATTTTCATTCTGTTTTGCTTCACCTGTATGACATGGTACTTACAGACTAGTGTTTTTTTAACCTTGGCCACTTCCACTTGTGTAGACTTCAACTCCCAGAATTCCCCAGCCAGCAAGCCTGCCTGGGAAATTCTGGGAGTTGAAGTCCACACATTTGGAAGTGGCCACAGTTGAGAAACATTTTAATACAAACCAATCTGCCTGTTGACAATTCTTCCAGATTCTCATTTTTCTATCATAAATTTGCTTCATCAGTATTTCCGTATTTGGGAATATTAAGAGTTTGCATTGAATTCTATCTACGTTGTTCAAATTTCTCTTAACATATAGCGCTCAAAGTCATCTCAAGAAAAAAAAACCTAGAGTTACCTATGTAGGTTAATATCTTACGTCAGGGATGTAAGACTAACCACTTTCTTTGCTCATTTTTGCACCTCTCCTCTATCCATCTCCCATTGTTAACGCCGCTGCCTCTCTTTGAAGTCATCAAATGGGCCTCCATTGTGATTTCCATAAACTATCTGTCCAGAATTGAAATAAAACTTCTGAACTACGTGAAATCTTATCTATTTATATATGATGGATCTGAAATTTCGCAAGGTTCAGGATTTGGTCTTGTTTTGTTGAAATCCCTCTCTTTCTCTGGATATAAGTTTTGTGTTGCCTTTGGCTAGTTTGTGTTGTTGGGAGAGAGGCCTGACCTCGGTTGTTAGAGGGAGTCTCTCAAAATACAACACAATTATAGGGATGTGGGAAAGTAAACGACCTTCCCTATTATGACATAGAAACTACTCAACTATAAGAACGCTTATTGGTTTATATACGATATCTTTGAAATTTTGCAAGGTTCGGGATTTTGGACTCCTGTTAGAAAAGCAACTATTTCTGGATGTACCTCACGCTGCCTTGGCAGGGAATTATGGGTTTTGAAGTTCTTAAAAAATCTGGGGAATGGTGGGTTGAAGTCCTGGGGAAAGCAGTGGAATTGTGGCAGTTGAAGTCCACTCCTCTCAAAAGTTAGGTTTCGCTTTTGCCAGAACCCGAAACTTAAGCTACTTCCATTTCTTGTAAAGGAAATGGAAATGATTGACATCAGCAAAAAACTGGGACTCCCATAGGCAGAATTGCATATGATATGAAATGGGAGGAATATTTTATTATTTGTGGGACGCAACACACACAGCACTTAAAGGTTGACTGCATAAAGGCGATCCAGTCCTTCTCTGAGGAATCTGGAGACACTGGACAGAGAGCAATCTCAACCTGCGTGGACCTCTTTGAGAATTACTCCTTTCAGAAAAGCAAGTAAGGATTTGTGTACACACCCTTCCCCAATTGATGTTTAGGTAGTGCACATTTCGTATTCCTTGGTTTTAAATTCTGTTGTCTTTGCAGATTCTATTAATCTTCCCATGAAGTAGCCTTAGATACCCTTTTCTTTTCTGCTAAAGAAGTGTGCCTTGTGCCTAGGAATCTGTGAATGGCTGCAGACGCTTAAGGGTTAAGGAAATACATACATCCTTCACTCCTTATTTCTGGAGCCAAAGATTTTGTGGGTGACTCTGGGGAATGAGCTGGAGAAGCCGCAGGCTGTTCTCCCCTGAGTTTAATAATGCTGTTGTGATCCTCCAGGCGGCTGGCGGAGCAGGCAACAGAGACGGACAGTGGGGAGGAACATGGGCCAATCTGGGGAGGACTTGGACAAGGGATCTGTATCCGATACAGAGAAGGGCCATCTGGGAGTCATGTGCCGACTCCCAAGCCTCTAGAATCTAATATCAGCGAGGGAGAGGAACAGCAGGGGCATGTTCCCAGTGTGCTCCTGCGCAGAGTTGCTAGAAGGCAAGAACAGTTAAGACAAAAGGGGCGACTCGGGAGTAAGGCTTAGAGATGATTGGCCGATCCCATAAGACATAAAGGAGGAGCAAAAGTTCATGAGGCTTTTCAGAAAGCAACTTAGTTCATTCTGGTCAGTTTAAACTCTGAAGCTCCATGTTGACTTTGTGCTCTGTCGACTTCTACAGCTAATTGGCGATTTAGTCGTTGGCAGCATTTCAAGGGAGATAAAGGTGGGTGCTTATCAGACTTATCTACCGCTGTGGCATAAAGAGTGTGGCAGACTTCTGTTGGACTATTCATAAACTGTTTGGGACTCATTACGGGCTGTGGATGCATATAATTCACAGCCATTGAAATTTTTTTTAAAAAGGGGTTTTGGAAACAGTGTGTGATTGTTACTGTCTCAGGAATCCTTGGTCACAACAGATGGGCTTACTCAGAAGCTTTGGATATAGTTAATGACTGGCTTCCCTTACGTTGGTGCCAATGATTTTATCGACAAGAAAGGAAGACAACAGAATATGCAGCACAGGAAAAAATAGAGGCCAGGAGTTTAGAGTGGTGTTAAGAGGAGGGGTTCGCTTTGTCTGTCTGGGGAGGAGAACATCTGGAAAGCTTCTCCCACTCCTGGCTGGTTTTTCTCTCCCCCCTCCCCCCCATCCCACCAATTGGCGTAGGCATATTGGTGCTGCAATTGTTAAAGACCCCAATTGTAATGGTATGGGAGACACAGCAATGATATGCAGTAGAGGGAACTGTAAGATACAAGGCAGGTTACTCCAGGGCAGGGATGTGGGTAGAACAATAGACTCCTAAAGAGACCTCCCTAGTTTCTTGGCAAAAACTGACCAGGAAGGGAAATGGTTTCAGGTCTGCAAGAATGATTTCAGCTTTAGGGTTTAGACCAGATAGGAAACATGAGCAGATGAGCGAATTCTACATTATTGTAAGGTTACCTTAATAGAATCTTGAAGTCTGAAAGTACTTCAGTTTGCTTCAGGGTGGAAGTGAACATTAGAAAGAAACTTAAACCAATTCCTCCTTAACTGTCTTCCCTCCAAGAAGGAGGGAAGGGTTGAAATAATTCTCAGGCTTCCAAGATATGGAAACTAGGGCTTTGTAGACAAGAGGGAGAAGTGGAGAAATGCGATATTTTTCATTTTCATTTTTCTCAAAAGTCACTTTTCCCACCTCCTCTGATTTTTGTTCTTTCTTAAATTAATTATGTACCATCAACTATTTTTCATCTTCTAGTAACCACATAGATAGTTCTTCCCCTTAACAGTCTATACCAAACCACTTTTTCAAGACTCTTAACGGCACACTCATTGCCACTGTAACTGAGCCTACCCTTCCTTTCCACTTTCCCCACCATCAGAACCATCAGCAAAGAGCTGGGTCTTCACATCATGTGTGCAAAGGAAAATAATTTGAGCCTGGACATTTGAGCCTCCATGAAAACTCTGGGTTGATTGGTTTAATGGTCCATCGGTTTGAGTCCATGGTATTCTTGGGGTCTTTTCCAACCTTAACATTCACAGGGCCAGACAAAGCTGAGAAGCATCCCCATCTCTCTTTTCCTTTCCAGATAATCTGCACAGAACAAAGAACAACGATGGGCAATATAATTACAAGGGATTATCTATGGAGCCAGTTTGAAGAATTCAGGAGAGATTTGAGTGAAGGCAGCGTTCATGAAATGGCATTGGAGTACAAAAAAAAATTAAATGAGATGCAAAATCTGCCCCTTAATATTGCAGTTACTGGGCAGGCAGGTGCTGGTAAATCCTCTTTTGTCAATGCCTTTCGAGGTGTAATGGATGACGATGAGGAGGCAGCTGCAGTTGGAATAGTAGAAGGAACCAGGATGCCAAAGGCATATCCCCATCCCTCTTGTCCCAATATCCAAATATGGGATCTTCCAGGGATCGGAACACTTAGGTTTAAACAAGAGGAATATCTGCAGGAAGTCCAATTTGAAAGATATGATGTCTTTATTATTGTTACATCTGTTCACTTTGCTGAAAATGATGCTTTCCTGACAAAGGAAATAGAAAGAATGAGGAAGAAGTTTTACTGTGTGTGTACAAAAATAGATGCTGAAATCAATAGTGGAAAGAGGAAAAAGAATTTTAATATGGAGAAAACCCTAGCATTTATAAGGGGCAATTGTGAAGATAGTTTGAGAATGGCAGGTGGTCTTTCTGCAAGAGTATTTCTCATTTCCAACTGGAAGGCAGATGAGTATGATTTCCCTCTCCTGCGAGAGACAATGGATGCTGAACTTTCTTGCTACAAGAAGCATATTTCAAGAAAGGCTGCGCAGCTTTTCTCCGAAAGTGAATTGATGATGAAAAAAGCTGAAATAACATCATATATAAAGAAGGTGGCATTGGTATCTTGTGCTTGTGGAGCAGTGCCTGTTCCAGGTCTCTCTATGCTTTGCGATATTCCAATATTGCTGGATGCTCTGAAATGCATCTGCAACGCATTTGGTCTCGATGACGATTCGCTCCGTAGTTTGGCAAATCTCACTGGAATAGAATTTGAAGAGTTGAGATCGGTTATTAAGAAAACTCCATTAGCCAACACAATAAACACAAGATTGTTATTTTCTCTATTGAAGAACTCATCTCTCTGGTTAAGTGTGTCGATGGTGGAAACTGTTACTATCACTTTTATGCCTCTTATCGGGTCTGTGTTTGGTGGAGCGAGTTCATTTGCTGTCACGTATCATTTTCTGAACACGTTTCTGGATGATGTTATGGAAGATGCCCGAAATCTTTGTGCAAAGCTTCTTGAGTGATCCTAGTCCCAGGAAAAGGTCCCAGGCACCCCCAAACCCTCTTTGAAGGAGACAGTCAAGCATTTCCTCCAAATGAAAGCAGGGAAGGAAAATAATAATGTGCTTCAAAGCCATAGTAGAACTATTATTTGCTTGCTCGTTTTAATAATTCTGCAATTGAAGTACGTGCTTGATCATATAAATATGTTTTTTTGGGCGGGTTGCTTTTCTTATTTTCTCTCTTTTACTTTTTTCTGCTCTATTTGAAACAATAATAAATAATAAAATAGTGGAAATTATACTATCAAGCTGAAGTTTTAATTTTTTTCTGTTCTATTTTTAACAATATGATAAATTAGTGGATATTTTGCTACGAAGCTATAAAATTCATAATAATTTTTAAAAATATAATGAAAACTATTCAATGTCTTTTACTTGTGCTGTCTAATTAATTTTATACTGAGCATTAATTGTATAAGTTCAGTGATTATCTGGCTGTCCCATATTTTTTGTTGGAAATGTATGTCCTGTTAAAAGAAAATAAATTTTAAAGAAAAGTTCCAATGCAGGACCTGAATGATCAAACTGTGGAGTCAACCACTAGAAACTGTTAGACATCACTGCACTAAATTGCAATTTATTCACTGAAACGTTTGTCAACACAATTACAAACTGAGCAGCAGAATCACATTCCTTTTATCTTTCCCCCAATTTGTAATTTTACCATATTGATTTCTCCGTTGTTAATTTTTAATTCTAAATCTGGTCCATTCCCTTGATTTTCACTCTGTTTTGCTTCACTGTATGACATGGTACTTACAGACTAGTTTTTCTTAACTTTGGCCACTTCCAGTTGTGTAGACTTCAACTCCCAGAATTCCCCAGCCAGCACGCCTGCCTGGGAAATTCTGGGAGTTGAAGTCCACACATCTGGAAGTGGCCACAGTTGAGAAACATTTTAATACAAACCAATCTGCCTGTTGACAATTCTTCCAGATTCTCATTTTTCTATCATAAATTTGCTTCATCGTATTTCCGTATTTGGGAATATTAAGAGTTTGCATTGAATTCTATCTACGTTGTTCAAATTTCTCTTAACATGTAGCGCTCAAAGTCATCTCAAGAAAAAAAAAACTAGAGTTACCTATGTAGGTTAATATCTTACGTCAGGGATGTAAGACTAACCACTTTCTTTGCTCATTTTTGCACCTCTCCTCTATCCATCTCCCATTGTTAACGCCTCTGCCTCTCTTTGGAGTCATCAAATAGGCCTCCATTGCGATTTCCATAAACTATCTGTCCAGAATTGAAATAAAACTTCTGAACTACGTGAAATCTTATCTATTTATATATGATGGATCTGAAATTTCGCAAGGTTCAGGATTTGGTCTTGTTTTGTTGAAATCCCTCTCTTTCTCTGGTTATAAGTTTTGTGTTGCCTTTGGCTAGTTTGTGTTGTTGGGCGAGAGGCCTGACCTCGGTTGTTGGATGGAGTCTCTCAAAATACAACACAATTATAGGGATGAGAAGAGTGTGGGAAAGTGAAACGACCTTCCCTATTATGACATAGAAACTACTCAATTATAAGAACGCTTATTGGTTTATATACAATATCTTTGAAATTTTGCAAGGTTCAGGATTTTGGACTCATGTTAGAAAAGCAACTATTTCTGGATGTACCTCACGCTGCCTTGGCAGGGAATTATGGGTTTTGAAGTTCTTGAAAAATCTGGGGAATGGTGGGTTGAAGTCCTGGGGAAAGCTGTGGAATTGTGGCGGTTGAAGTCCACTCCTCTCAAAAGTTAGGTTTTGCTTTTGCCAGAACCCGAAACTTAAGCTACTTCCGTTTCTTGTAAAGGAAATGGAAATGATTGGCATCAGCAAAAAACTGGGACTCCCATAGGCAGAATTGCATATGATATGAAATGGGAGGAATATTTTATTATTTGTGGGACGCAACGCACACAGCACTTAAAGGTTGACTGTATAAAGGCGATCCAGTCCTTCTCTGAGGAATCTGGAGACACTGGACAGAGAGCAATCTCAACCTGCGTGGACCTCTTTGAGAATTACTCCTTTCAGAAAAGCAAGTAAGGATTTGTGTACACACCCTTCCCCAATTGATGTTTAGGTAGTGCACATTTCGTATTCCTTGGTTTTAAATTCTGTTGTCTTTGCAGATTCTGTTAATCTTCCCATGAAGTGGCCTTAGATACCCTTTTCTTTTCTGCTAAAGAAGTGTGCCTTGTGCCTAGGAATCTGTGAATGGCTGCAGATGCTTAAGGGTTAAGGAAATACATACATCCTTCACTCCTCATTTCTGGAGCCAAAGATTTTGTGGGTGACTCTGGGGAATGAGCTGGAGAAGCAGCAGGCTGTTCTCCCCTGAGTTTAATAATGCTGTTGTGGTCCTCCAGGCGGCTGGTGGAGCAGGCAGCAGAGTCGGACAGTGGGGAGGAACATGGGCCAATCTGGGGAGGACTTGGACAAGAGATCTGTATCCGATACAGAGAAGGGCCATCTGGGAATTATGTGCCAACTCCGGAGCCTCTAGAATCTAACATCAGCG
Source organism: Bungarus multicinctus (assembly GCA_023653725.1). NCBI lineage: Eukaryota > Metazoa > Chordata > Lepidosauria > Squamata > Elapidae > Bungarus > Bungarus multicinctus. The sequence continues at coordinate 7,487,281 of CM042835.1, read as the reverse complement.
AGGGAGAGGAACAGCAGGGGCATGTTCCCAGTGTGCTCCTGCGCAGAGTTGCTAGAAGGCAAGAACAGTTAAGACAAAAGGGGCGACTCGGAAGTAAGGCTTAGAGATGATTGGCCGATCCCATAAGACATAAAGGAGGAGCAAAAGTTCATGAGGCTTTTCAGGAAGCAACTTAGTTCCTTCTGGTCAGTTTAAACTCAGCACAATTACAAACTGAGCAGCAGAATCACCTTCCTTTTATCTTTCCCCCAATTTGTAATTTTACCGTATTGATTTCTCCGTTGTTAATTTTTAATTCTAAATCTGATCCATTCCCTTGATTTTCACTCTGTTTTGCTTCACTGTATGACATGGTACTTACAGACTAGTTTTTCTTAACTTTGGCCACTTCCAGTTGTGTAGACATCAACTCCCAGAATTCCCCAGCCAGCAAGCCTGCCTGGGAAATTCTGGGAGTTGAAGTCCACACATCTGGAAGTGGCCACAGTTGAGAAACGTTTTAATATAAACCAATCTGCCAGTTGACAATTCTTCCAGATTCTCATTTTTCTATCATAAATTTGCTTCATCATATTTCCATATTTGGGAATATTAAGAGTTTGCATTGAATTCTATCTATGTTGTTCAAATTTATCTTAACATGTAGGGCTCAAGTCATCTGAAGAAAAAAAACTAGAGTTACCTATATAGGTTAATATCTTACATCAGGGGTGGGATTCAAATTTTTTAACAACTGGTCCTGTGGGCATGGCTAGGTGGGTGTGGCTAGGAGGCCATGGCTAGGTGGGCATGGCTGGGTGGGTGTGGCCAAGTAACTGGGTGGGCGTGGTTTCTTCTTCTTCTTCTTCTTCTTCGTCGTCTTCTCTTCCTTCTTCTTCTTCTTCTTCTTCTCTCCTTCTTCTTCTTCTTCTTTTCGTCTTATTCTTCTTCCTTCTCTCTTCTTCTTTCTTCTTCTTCTTCTTCTTCTTCTTCTTCTTCTTCTTCTTCTTCTTCTTCTTCTTCTTCTTCTATCCTGTCCTCTCCTCTTCCTTTCCTTTCCCCACCATCAGAACCATCAGCAAAGAGCTGGTTCTTCACATCATGTGTGCAAAGGAAAATAATTTGAGCCTGGACATTTGAGCCTCCATGAAAACTCTGGGTTGATTCATTTAATGATCCTTTGGTTTGAGTCCACGGTATTCTTGGGGTCTTCTCCAACCTTAACATTCACAGGGCCGGACAAAGCTGAGAAGCATCCAAATCTCTCTTTTCCTTTCCAGATATTCTGCACAGAACAAAGAACAACGATGGGCAATACAATTACAAGGGAGTATCTATGGAGCCAGTTTGAAGAATTCAGGAGAGTTTTGAGTCAAGGCAACATTCATGAAATGGCAACTAACTACCAAAAACATTTCAATGAGATGCAAAATCTGCCTCTTAATATTGCAGTTACTGGGCAGGCAGGTGCTGGTAAATCCTCCTTTGTCAATGCCTTTCGAGGTATAATGGATGATGATGATGAGGCAGCTAAAGTTGGAGCAGTAGAAGGAACCAAAAAGCCAGAGGCATATCCCCACCCCTCTTGTCCCAATATTCCAAATATGGGACCTTCCTGGGATTGGAACACCTGAGTTTAAAGCAGCGGAATATCTGCAGAAAGTCCAGTTTGAAAGATATGATGTCTTTATTATGATTACCTCTGAGCGCTTTGCTGAAAACGATGCTATGCTGGCAAAACAAATACACAGAACGGGAAAGAAGTTGTACTATGTACGTAGCAAAACTGATATCAGTATCAACAATGAAAGGAGAAAAAAGAATTTCGATATGGAGAAAACCCTGGCAATTATAAGGAAATATTGTGAAGATCGTTTGGGAGAGGCAGGTGTGCCTTCTGCAAGAGTATTTCTGATATCCAGTCGGGAGGTATACATGTATGACTTCCCTCTCCTGCAAGAGACAATAGCTGCTGAACTTCCTGACCACAAGAAAGATATTTTAACACTATCTGTGCATATTTTCTCAGAAACGGAATTGATGAAGAAAAAAGAGCTAATGAGAGCCCATATAAAGAAGATAGCGTTGGTATCTTCTGTTTGTGGAATGATGCGTGTCCCAGGTCTCTCTATGTTTTGTGATATTGGAATATTGCTGGGTGCTCTGAAACATATTTGCAATACATTTCATCTCAATGACAATTCACTCCATTTTCTTGCATTTCAGATGGGAAAAGAATTTGGAGAGTTGAAGTCAGTTATCAAGAAAACCCCATTAGCCAACACAATCAACATAGGGTTGATATTTTCTCTATTGAAGAAGTCATCTCTCTGGATAAGTGTGACAACTGTGGAACTGGTTCTTGATTTTATACCCGTTATTGGTTCTGTATTTGGTGGAGCGAGTTCATTTGCTGTCACATATCATTTTCTGAACAGCTTTCTGGATAATGCACTAGAAGATGCACAAAACGTTAGAGCAAAGCTTCTTGAGTGATCAGAATCCCAGGGAAAGCAGACAACCTCTTCCCCTTGAAGGAGACAGTGAAGCATTTCATTCAAATGAGAGTAAGGGGCAATAAAATAATAATGTTTCAATAGCTTATTAGAACTACCTACTTTCTTTCTTGTTTTAATAATTCTCCAGTTGAAGTATATGCTTGATTACCCTTAGGACCAGGGGTGGGATTCTACCAGTTCGACCTATTTGCTAGAACCGGTTGTTAACATTCTAAGCAGTTTGGAGAACCGGTTGTTAGAAGAAATTACTGGCCTAATCCTGTAAGGAAGACAGGAAGGAAACATTCTGGTGTTGCTGACAGAAACTGCCTCTCCGTTAAACCTTATTACATTCTTGGCAGGACTAGAATTCCTGTCTCAGGAACTTCTCTGGAGTTTTTTTCCCCTCCTTTGCTGGTACTTTGCTTGTGTGGAATGACCATTCAACGTTACAATGGCACTGAAAAAAGTGACTTATGACCGTTTTTCATACTTACGACTGTTGCAGCATCCCCACAGTCATGAAAGGCCAGGGGAGGAGATGCGTGCCTCAATCTGAGAGATGTTGAGTTGGCCACATCTAGCCAGTTACATGACCATCAAGCCACGGCCACCACAAGCCACACCCACAGAACCAGTTGTTAAAAAATTTGAATCCCACCCCTGCTTAGGACAAATAACTATCTCTGTCTGCAGATGTTTTCACAGAAGCCGGAAATTAAACATTTCTTTTTTTTTTCTTTTCTTTTTTCCTGTTGTGTGTGTAAGTATTATAAATAACAAAACAAAACAGGAGAGACTTTGCTATCAAGTTGAAAATATTAGAATCCTCTTTTAAAAATACCATGAAAGCAACTCAATGTACTCTTCTAAAGCTACTAATGTCACACTGAGCATTATTTGTATAATTTCAATAATTATCTGTCCTTCCTTTATTATTATTATAACTGAAATGTATGTCTTCCTGCAATAAAAAGAATTTTAAACAAAGGTATGAATGCTGGAGTTGGCTAATCCAATTGAAAGGGATATCACTAGAGAAGCTGCTAGAAGTCACTGGACAAAATTCTAATTTATCCACTGAAACATTTGTCAACCCATTTACAAACTCAGGAACAAATACTTGGTGGGGCAGTGAACAAAGACGTCTCGATGTTCCTTGGCTGAGAACAGAATAGGGGAGGGATCTCTCAAGGAGTTTGTGTGAGAGAGAGGGGAGAGGGAGGGAGAGAAAGAGGGAGAGGGAGGGAAGTATAGAGGGAGGGAGAGAGGGGGAGGGAGGAAAGAGAGAGAGGGAAGGAGGGAGAGAGAGGAAGAGAGGGAGAAGGAGAGAGGGAGAGGGAGGTATAGAGGGAGGGAGGGGGAGGGAGGAGAGAGAGGGAAGGAGGGGGAGAGAGAGAGGGAAGGAGGGAGAGGGATTAGGAGAGAGGGAGAGGGAGAGAGAGAGGAAGGGAGAGGGAGAAGGAGAGGGAGAAAGAGAGGGAGAGAGAGGGGGAGGGAGAGGGAGAGGGAGAGGGAGGGAGAGAAACTCAAAGCAAATGGCTCCCTGTAGCTCAGGGTTGAAGTGTGGAGAGTGGAGACCCAGGTACTCTCTAAGCTTGGTGGTTTGCTTGCAGACGTTTCATTATCCCACGAGGTAACATGATCAGTGCTTCAAGCAAATGGCCAAGGTCAGAGAACATCAGGGACTCCCCAGAATAATCTCAGCTCTGCATACAGGCCCTCCTGCCACTTGTGCTGATTAAATTTGACCAGGGATGATAACTTTCAGTGAAATAATTATTTCTGGTTTTAAAAGCACCTTTACTGTATGACACACCTAGTTTATTTCAAAGTGTGCAAAAGTATTTGGACTTGTCTCCTCAGATGGTTATGACTTTCCCTTCCCTTTAATTAAGTTGGATTGCTGGAAACCACAATGAAATTATCTGTTCCTGATACATACAAATTGCCACTCTTTTAATATAACCAATTGGTTGAGATGCTAGATGGGAGAGTTGGAATTGCGGTCATCCTGGAATGGTTGGTTCCCATCCCTCCATAAGTTTCTCCAACATCACTTTCCTATCTTCATCAGAGCCTGTTTCCCCTGGAATCAAACTGGTCTTTTTCTTTAGCTCATTCTCCTTTTGCCCACTTTTTAAAACTGGTCTTAATCTGCCTGTCCAAGATCTCAACTTTTGTGCAGGTTCTTAAGGTTGGGGTTGACTAAACAGCCATTTCTCAAGGATGCTGTAATGGGAGCCATGGTTGGACTGGGGAAAGGAAGGAACTATTATGGAAGCAGGGAGAGAAAAGGTCTTAAATTGATTCCACCTTAACAGTCCTGGGTGCGAGAAAGAGGAAGGGAAGGATGATCCCATCAGGCTTCCAAGATTCAATAACTAGAGCAAATAAGAGTTCTCTGTATTCTTGTAAAACCTGTTTTCTGGCCTGGCCAACTGAATATGCCCAACCCAAAACTGACCAGGTTCAACGAAGGGTAGAGAAGAAAGATGGCTGAGAGTCCAAACTGGCACCCCCAGCTTGCCAATGTGGGTTGAGGGGAATCCCCCAACCAAGCAGGAAGTGGACTTGCACAAATCTGGAGAGTCAATAAAGATAAGTGAAATCAGGTTAAAAATAACACTAAGGCACACTACAACTCCCTTTTCGTGTCTCCCTGACAGGTTAGGAGCCTCTGTGGAGAGTGATTAGAGTGCAGTACTGCAAGTTACTTCTGCTGCAGCCAGCTGCCTACAATTTGGCAGTTCAAACCCCACCAGGCTCAAGGTTGATTCAGCCTTCCATCCTTCCAAGGTGAGGACCCAAATTGTTGGGGGCAATAGACTGACTCCATAAACCACTTAGAGAGGGGCTGTAAAGCACTATAAAGCAAATATAAGTCTAAGTGTTATTGCTATTAACCCTTAGGACAGGAAAAACAAAAGACCCCGGACCAAGATTAACCCAGGAAAACAGGAAAACAAAACCCAGGGCAATCAGAAATACATCAAAACCTGTCAAGCTGCAGGAGCTTCAAAGGGGAATTAAGTATAAAAGGCCCAGAGTCACACTCCCAATCTTTCTTGCAAGCTAGGAACGCTGGAGCTGTGTCACTGTTGCTTCTTGCCTTCCTACATTAAAAGAATTCCGCTTTCTGGCAGCTGGCTTCTGAATCCATTTGTTCTCAGCGTCTATGTCCTGGCTGGGAAACAAACACAGGAATTTTTCTTCAAACAGTTGCTATTGCGCCCTATCCAGACTGGGAACTTTCAGTCTGAAACCAGTGATCTGCAGAAGGGGCAAAAATGTATCCTCCATGATACATTTAAGTTAATCACCTACTGATCAAAATTACCTCAGAAGGTGAGGTGTCTTACTAAGGGCTATGGTGGATTTCATAGGCATGGAGAATGTGCAGGGAGCCATGACACAACTGAGAAGAATCACAATCTCTCTCTTCATTTCCAGATAACCTGCGCAGGACAAAAAGCAACTATGGGCAATATATTTCTAAAAGATGATGTACGGAGAGAATTTGAAGATTTAAAGAGTGATTTGAATCGAGGCAACATCCCCAAAGTGGCAGCTGAATACCAAGGATATCTAAATGAAATGCAAAACCTGCCACTCAATATTGCAGTTGTTGGAAAGGCCGGTGCTGGTAAATCCTCCTTCATTAATGCCTTCTGGGGCATAAATGAGGATGAGGATGATGAAGCAGCCAAGGTCTGGATAGTAGAGGAAAGCAAAGTGCCAAAGGCATATCCCCACCCCTCTTCTCCCAATATAATGATATGGGAGCTACCAGAGATCAGGGAGCGTAATTCTAAGGCAGCTGAATATTTCGAGAAGGTCCAGTTTGAAAAATATGACGTCTTTATTATGGTTGTCACCGACCGGTTTACCGAAAACGATGCTTTCCTGGCAAGGGAAATACATAGAATGAGAAAGAAGTTTTACTATGTGCGTAGCAAAATGGATATCAGTATCGAAGGTGAAAGGAGGAAAAGGAATTTCAGCATGGAGAAAACCCTGGAGACGATCAGGAATTATTGTGAAGATAATTTGAAAGAGTCAGCTAAGCTCCCCGCGAGAGTATTCCTGGTATCCAACCTGCATGCACACATGTATGATTCCCTCTCCTGCGAGAGAAAATGGCCGCCGAACTTCCTGATTACAAGAAACACATTTTCACCCTGGCTGTGCAGGTTTTCTCAGAAGATAATTTGATGGACAAAAAGATTAAAATGGAATCGTATATACAGAAGTTTGCAATGGCATCTTTCTTTTGTGGAGCAGTGATTGTTAGGCATCTTTCTTTAGCTTGTGATATTGCAATCCTGATAGTGCCACTAAAATGTTTGTTTGAAATGAAGGTGTTGGGCATAGACCAGAGCTCCCTCCGTTTCCTGGCCCTTCAGACGGGAAAGGGGTTTGAACAGCTGAGGTCAGAGATCAAGAAAAGGCCGTTCATCAAAACAGTCAAAGCACAGCTGATACTTTTTCTCCTGATGAAGTTTGCTCTTTGGGTTATGCTCCCGTCTGTGAAATATCTGGGGACCGCTCTTTGTGAAACTGTGTGGGTTGCAAAACTGGTTCTTGATCACATGCCTGGTATTGGGTTTTTTTTTGATGGAGTGAGTTCATATGCTATCACATATTATTTTCTGAACAAATGTTTTGACAGTGCAGTGAAGGATGCCCAGAATGTTCGAGAAAAGCTTCTTAAGTGATCAAACTCTCTGTGAACGATCCAAGGAGCCATCCTGCCCTCTTTGAAGGAGAGAATTTCATCCCAATGAAAAGAAGGGGAAGAAAATAATAATAGGCTTCATTAATTAGAACTCTCTATTTGCTTGCTTGTTATTCTCTGATTGCAGTATGTGTTTGATCAGCCTAAGGGGCAAATTAAGTCTCTTTGTCTGCATGGAAAATTAGAAATTAAGTATTTATCCATATTGTTTTATTAGCTTTTTTTCTATTCCACTTGTAACAATTACCACCAATAAAAGAGTCGGGTTGACCCTTCCCAATTTCTCTGGCTTCACTTTCTTGTCCTCATAACAGCCCAATATTCATCTGATGGCCTGCAGTGTCCAGATGTCAATAAGAAGGGGCTGGCCCAGCCTCCCAAACTTCCAACCTTACGAAAAATCCAAGATTTGGGCATGGTTATATTTTCCGAAGCCAATGGCCATTTCTAACTTCCTTGAGCGAAGGCCCTTCTCCCCCGGACATGTATTGTTCCAATTGTGTTGATGACTTTTATATTTGTTCTTCCCTACCATAATCTAAAACAGCCTTGCAGCTTCCTGTTACACCAAGCGACTGGGTTGGTAATTTTGACTTCGCTCAAAGACCTACTAAGGCTGGGTAAATAAGGGATCCAGCTCACAAAGGGGATCCAGAGATTCCTGGATTTTGCCATTCTTTGCAGTAAGAAGGAATTGCCATCTTTTCTTTGGCACAAATTCCTTCACGGCTACTTACTTACGTTGGAAGAAATATCCTTCTGGATTCAGTTCCAAGTGGGGAAGAAAGACACTGGAAACATGGAGACTGCTTGGAAAGATGGTTTAATGGTGGACAGGATCACATGCTTTGGGTGAAGAAAAAAATGGGATGGGATGCTGAGAGTCCCTGGGTTTTATACCCTCTCTGGGCTTTTGAATTTGAGCTTGTATTCTGACTGGTTGTCAGACTCCCATGGGGCCATGCAGGGGCAACTCTGTAGGCTGTCCTGAGTCCCAGGCTTGGTTGACTCTTGCTGGGTGATGATGTTAATGAAAGGGCTTTTGGCAATTCCTATTATGGCTCTGCCTGAAGGATGTAGATCTTTGTTATGTAGAATAGACTGGCCCAGGCCTTAACGGCCCATTAATAAAGGGGGGAGGCTGAGTTTCTGCCTCTCTGAGTTTCTACTTCGTTTTTAGGGAAAATATTCTGCCTTTTTAGTGTATCCTGAAATATTTCACTCTCCTAGAGGAGGGATGGGTTTTAACTTCCAACACTTAAATGGGGAAACGAAGTAAATCGTATGAGGTGAGTCCATTTTAAAAGCGAATCAATGATATAGGGGTGCCCACATGGCGCTACCCAGGCTTACGCTAGATACCATAATCCCAAATTTCACCTGCTCCGTATATGGAAGTGGAAATTGATGCCTCCTTCTCTGCTTCCAGGGCAGTTGGAGAAATTCTCTTGTTAGGAAAGCAAACATTTCTTAAGTAGGTTTCAATACCCCATTCAGTGGGCTCCTCAAATTCCAGAGAGCCCACTCCAGCCCTCCCCTTGGACCTGTTTCAGCCACCTAGACACTGGCAGACCCAGCACAGGTAGTCCTCGACTTACAACAGTTCACTTAGTGGCTGTTCAAAGTTGCAATGACACTGCAGAGATTCACTTCACAAATGTGGCAAGGAAAGTTATAATATGGGGCAAGACTCACATAACAATTTTCTCTTAGCAACATAATTCTGACCTCGATTGTGATTCTCAGTTGAGGACTACCTCCATAGGATTTCCTGCCAGAGCAAGGGGTTGGACTAGAAGACCTTCATGGTCCCTTCTGATTATTCTATTATTCTGTAATTCTCCTTTCCTCCTGTTGGAAGAAATGTCCATCCTGGGTTCAGTTCCAAGTGGGGAAGCAAGATACTGGAAACATGGAGGCTGCTTGGAAGGATGGTTTTAACGGTGGACAGGACCACATTGCAAAACAAAAAACAAAAACAATGGGATGAGAGAGTGAGATATATATTATACCCGCTGTTGGGCTTTGAACTTGCTTCCTGTTCCTGTGGCAAGAAATGGATCCAGGGGTGGGCTTAAAATTTTTTAGCAATGGATTCTCTGCCTGGTTGCTGGGTGGGCGTGGCCATGGTGGGGTGGCCTAGTCAGCCTCCTGCACCACAGCAGTGGAGTGGGGGGAGGCAGAGGTAGTATTCAGCAGGTTCTGACCAGTTCTGGAGAACCGGTAGTGGAAATTTTGAGTAGTTTGGAGATTCGGCAAATACCGCCTCTGACTGGAGATTTTACAGTATCCTTCCCCTGCCATGCCTACCAAGCCACGCCCACAGAACCGGTAGTCAAAAAATTTGAATCCCACCACTGGGGGAGGGGGCGTTTCTTCTCTCCCCAGGCTCTGGGGGATTTCCTTGAGCCTCCGAGAGGGCGAAAACGTGCTCCCTGGGCTCCGGAGCAGTGGTGGTATTCAGCCGGTTCACACCGGATTCGTTGAACCGGTAGGAAGAATTTGGCATGGGTCGTCGAACTGGTAGTACGTTCTGGTTGGCCATGGCCCCCGACCCGGTCACCCTCCCGCCCGATGCTCGCTCACCCCACCTGCCTGCCGTTCGCCTAAGGGTATTTCTTTCTTTTTTTCCCCTCCTGACAATCAGCTGTGCCGGGATTCCCCTTGCTGAGGTCAAGGAAGGCAAAAAATGGCCCAGCCTCCCCATTCCATTTTTGCCTTCCTGAGGCCCAGAGGAGCCTTAGGAGAGCAAAAACGCCCCCCCCCCCCCAGAGGCTCTTCTGAGACCAGGAGGCTCTCAAAACAAAGCTTGGAGGGGTGCTGCGCGCCCCTCCCATGCTCTGTTTTTATTCTTCCTGAGCCTTAGGGGAGCAAACCTTCCCCCAGGCTCCTCTGAGGCCCAGAAGGCCCAAAAAAGGGGTGGGGGCTGCAAAAAAGAAAAAAAAATGATGCCCACTCAGTCACATGGCCATACCCACCAAGCCACGCCCACAGAACCGGTAGTAAAAAAATTTTGAATCCCACCACTGCTCTGGAGGCTTTCTAGAAACTTGAAATGGGCCCATTTCCAGCCTTCCCTAATTTCTGGGAGGCCTGTGTTTTGCCCTCCCCAAGCCTCTGTAGCATTCGGCATGAAAGTGATTACCCCATAAAGGAGTAATGAAGTTTTTCATCTGCAGGACTTTCCTTTCCTTTTTGGAACATTTCAAAAGGCTTTCTTAGAGCTTGTTGGGTGAAATTCTTCTGCCGTAATTGAGGTGCTCCAATCAAGGAGCTTGTTCTTCTGCTCCTTTTCCGCCTCTTTCCCAGATCGCTCCGGATTATGGAAATGGATTCTCTGGGTGCGAGACTCTTGACAGGCAGGGCTGCATGTGATGAAAATGAGAAGAACGTTGGATGATTTTGCAAGAAGTTCCCACTTAAAATGGTGTATAAATGGGATCCATTCCTCTCTGAACAGTCTGGAGTCTTTTGGGCTGAGATCAAGTGCAGCTGGCCTTGATCCCTCTAGGAATGATTCCAGATAGAAAAACAAGTATTTATATGCAGGGGTCTCCAACTTTGGCAACTTTAAGCCTGGAGGACTTCAATACCCATAATTCCCCAGCCAGCTTTAAGCCTGGAGGACTTCAACTCCCAGAATTCCCCAGCCAGCTTTAAGCCTAGAAGACTTCAACTCCTAAAATTCCCAGCCAGCTTTAAGTCTGGAGGACTTCAACTCCCAGAATTCCCAGCAAAGCTGGCTGGGGAGTTGTGGGAGTTAAAGTCCTCCAGGCTTAAAGTTGCCAAGGTTGCAGACCTCTGTTTATATGCAGCAAACTGCCTGGCTGGGGAATTCTAAGTGTGGAAATCCACCACCTGAAAAGTTGCCAAGTATGAAAAAAAACCTACTTTCTTTGTTTTACACTGTCTCCCACAGGATTTGCAAAGAACAAAATTTGAAAGTAAGTTTCTTTTTCTTGGAAATCAGCTGCTTTTAATCCTGGCTCCTGTAGGAAACTCTGATTTGATAGGCAGGGTTTTGAGTCATGCAATGGGAGGAACATTTTTAATTATTTGAAGAAAGAACGCAGGAGGAACTTACAGGTATATCACATGCTGTCCTTCTGACCTGAACAGTCTGGCTATTTTTGCAAAGAGACCCACCCCAGCCTGCGTAGAGATCTTTGAGAATTACTTTATAAAAGCAAGTAAGCATTTCTATACTTTTCCCCTTTCTAGGTATAACTATTGTAGATTCTGTACTCCCTGCTTTTCAAATTGTACTGTCTTTTCAGCTTCTGTTGATAATCCTTCCTATCAAGGAGCTTTCAATATAATTTCTTTTCTACTAAAGAATGTCTGTATTGTGCCAAGGAATCTGCGAATGGCTGAAAACCCTTCAGGATTTATATATATATGCCCCCATTGCCCCTCGTTTCTGAACCCAAAGGTTTTTTTAACAGGTGGCTCTGGGGAACCATCAGAGTTTTCTCTCCCTCATTTAATGATGACTTCCTTGGGTTTACTTTTTTTGGGTGGGGTACAGGTGGTCCTCAACTTACAACAGTTCATTTCGTGACCATTCAAAGCAGGGTGAATAAAAATCAATGTTTTTTTTTAAATCCAAAAAATTGGATTTTTTTAAAAAAATTAAATCAGGTTTTTAAAAATTTAAATGGGATTTTTTTTTATTTTTATCAAATTTATTTTAATAAAATGCTTTTGGAGTAAAAAAGTCTGTCTAAAGATAGTTTTCTATTTAAGATACATTCATAATTTATTTGATTCAGCATGAGATGGATTTTAATTATGTAGCATATGAGGCTGTATATTCTGCAATATTGGGACTGCCGTCAGAGGAGGAACCGCTGTGAGACAGAGATGATAGTTGCTCTTTAAAAATTATGATTTAAATCGAGTGGATTTATAGCAAGCCTTCTTACTAGTGATTTAAATCAGGGGTCTTCAAATTTGACACCTTTAAGGCTTGTGGACTTCAACTTCCACAATTCCTCCTCCGATCATGTTAGCTTGGGAAACCTGGGAGTTGAAGTCCACAGTCTTAAACTTGCCAAGTTTGAAGACTCTTGATTTAAATTACAATGGCACTGAAAAAAGTGATCTACAACCATTCTTCACACTCACGAGCTTTGAAGCCTTCCCACGATCGCGTGATCAAAATTCAGGCGCTTGGCAATTGGTTCGTACTTATGACCGTTGGGTGCGTCCCAAGGTCATGCGATCCCCTTTGGCGACCCTCTGACAAGCCAACTCAATAGGGAAGCCAGGTCCACTTAACAACCAGGTTACTAACTTATCAACTGCAGTGATTCACTTAACGACTGCGGCAAGGAAGGTCATAAACCGGGGCAAAACACATTTCGCAAGTGTCTCACTTAGCAACAGAAATTTTGGGCTCACTTGTGGTTCTAAGTAGAAGGTAGTTAATAACTAATAGTAGTTAATAACTAACCTGCGTTACATTTGTGCCAATGGTTTTATCGATAAACAAGGAAGAGAAGAGAAAATGTAGATATATAAAAGTAGAAGAAATGCCCAGGGATTTAGGGTGATGTCAAGAGGACGAGTTGGCTTTGTCTGACTGGGGAGGAGAACATCTGGGAAGCTTCACCCTCTCCTGATTGACTTTTCATCTCCCCCTCCACCCACACGATCCAGGCAGAATTGGTGTTGTAATTATGAAAGGCACCAGTTCATTTCTGGGCCCAAAAGTTTTTTTGAGGATGGATTTGGGGAATCAGCCGAAGAAACAGCAGACTATTCTCTCCCGCATTTGATGATGTCTTCTTTGGGTCTACACTGGATTTTGGGTTGGAATTGAGTGCAGTTAGTACATAGATTGGTTATATTTGTGCCAGGCAGATATTTTATCGATAAGAAAGGAAAGCAATGGAATATATTATATTATATATATATAAGCGAAAGACCACTCACGCATCATCACAAAATCTCCAGAACCCTAAAGCCTACAAACTTGAAATTTGCACATATGTTCCTCTCGGCTTCTAGGTGCTCACTAAAAAGGGATTTTTAAAAATGACCATCAGAGCATTAGGATTTCGTATATTATTATTAACACGCTCTGATGCTAAGGAGTTCTACTCTCCCTCCCCACCTGAAAAGAAATCTGTTCCAAATGCAAAACACAAGCAGAGGAGAGAAGTTTCAGTTTCACAGCACCAAGCAGCTTTAGTACAGAACAGTTGAGCTAAGCCACGCCCAGGCTCCTTGCTTTCTCCTTCTTGCTCATACAGCAAATACTGCTTCAGTTTCCAAATAGTCCTCAACTCTCTCACACACTGACAGGATGCTAGCCAGATGAATATTGATGGTTGCTGGTGGCCATATATGTATGAAGAACTCAGGGTTTTTTTTGTGGTGTCAAGAGAGGGTGTTGGTTTTGTTTGGCTAGGGAGGAGAACATCTGGAAAGCTTCCCCCTCTCCTGACTGGCTTCTCATACCCTCCCCCCTGGTTTGGGCAGCCATCCAAGCATATTCATATTCATTTCATTGTTATGAAAGACACCAGTTGTAACAGTATACAATTACAACTTGACCTTAACACACAATAGAAGGAACAGAGAGATAAAAGGCAACTAGGCAGCAGTAAGAATGTAAATGGAGCAAGAGGCAAAAGAGAGACCCTCTCTAGTCCTTTGCCAAAAAGGGGACCGAGAAGTGAAATACTTTCGGATTTGCAAGACTGATTTCAGCTTTGGCAATAGCAAAAGCATTTAGGTTTATGTCTCATCCCATAGAGCTTTATAGCGGTTTATATCTCTTGGAGTTTTACAATGTAGAAGGATTATTTGGATGTCGGCCCCAACATCCTGGGTCTGTCAACCCTGAAGCTGGCCTGACTGAGGCCATTTTGGGACTTCCTAGCTGACACACTGCAGAAGAGGGATAGGGAGGGGAGGGGGAGTAGAGATAGTTGGGGTGTTGTAGTCAAAACAAAATATGTTCTCTTGGGAACCAAGGACATTCCTGCTGGTGCGCAGAAGGAGGGGACTGGAGTCACCTAGCAACCGGACAGTAACATGATTGGATCCCTTGACTGGTTATTTTGAGAAAGTGGCAAACTTTTAATTAGGTGAAATCCGTGGGAATATTCAGAGTCGGTTTTCACCAGCCTGTGCCAATATGACATATCCCAAAAACCTATTCTTTGAGGATTTTAGCTGCCTCGGAGTTTTGTTTGCTATGGGTACTTGGAACCCTGACAGGATCCTCGTTTTACTGATCTTGTAAGGATGGAAGGATGAATCAACCTTGAAGCCAGTCAAGATCAAACTCTAGGCTGTGGGCAGAATTTGCCTGGAATACTGCACTTTAACCACTGTGACACCAGGGCGCAGTGGTTAAATTTAGGATGTTTAGGATTTAGACCAGATAGGAAACATGATCAGATGGCTTATGCTACTTTACTATAAGGTTACATTAACATAAGCTTGCAAGTCTGAAAGTACTTCAGGAAGGGAGAGAACCTTAGAAAGAAACTAAATGGATTCTTCCTTAATTGTCTTGAGTGCAAGAGGGAGGGAGGGATTGAAATCACCATCAGGCTTCCAAGATTTGGTAACTATAGGTATGTAGACAGGAAGGAAAAGCAGAGAGCTATGAAATTCTTCACTTTCATTTTTTTTCCCAAATCACCCTCCCTCTCCAATAAACTGACTTTATGCCATCAAATGATTTTTAATCCCTAGTGACCACATACACAAATTTTCTCCAAGACTTTCAATCCCTATTTTGTTCTTTCACAAGTCCTAATGTTGACTCAGTTCCAAAGTAATTGAGTTCACCCTCTCGATGCTGGCTGTCCCCTTTCCACTTTTCCCAGCATCGGAGCCATCAGCAGAGAGCTGGGTCTTTACATCATGTGTCCAAAGTAGGATGAGTTGAACCTGGACTTTTGCGCCTCGTTGAGAATTCTGGGTTGATTCTTTTTATGATCCATTGGTTTCTTTTCTTGGTTGTCCACGATATTCTCAGGGTCTTCTCCAACCACAAATTCAAAGTGCCCGGTGTAGTTGAGAAACATCCCAATGTCTTTTTTCCTTTCCAGATAATTGGCACCGAACAAAGAGCAACGATGGGCAATCTACTTCTAAAGGATTTTGTAAGGAAAGAATTTGAGGATTTAAAGAGCGATCTGAATGAAGGCAATATCCTCAAAGTGGCAGCCAAATACCAAAACCATTTAAATGAAATGAAAAATCTGCCCCTGAATATCGCAGTTACTGGAAATGCTGGTGTTGGGAAATCCTCCTTTGTCAATGCCTTCCGAGGAGTCAGTGATGATGATGAAGAGGCAGCCGAGGTGGGCCAGGAAAAGAAACCCTGGAGCCAAAGGCATATCCTCACCCTTCATTCCCTAATATAAAAATATGGGACCTTCCAGGGATCGGAACACCCAAGTTTAAGGCAGCGAAATATCTGAAGGATGTCCAATTTGAAAGATATGATGTCTTTATAATTGTTATCTTTGAACGCTTCACTGAAAATGATGTTTTGCTGGCAAAGGAAATACAAAGAATGAGAAAGAAGTTTTACTACATGCGTAGCAGAATGGATATCAGTATTGAAAGTGAAAAGAGGAGAAGGAATTTCAACATGGAGGAAACCCTGGAGAAAATCAGGAATTATTGCCAAGATTCTTTGAAACGCACAGGTGTGCCTTCTCCAAGAGTATTTCTGATATCCAGCCGGGAGGTACACATGTATGACTTCCAACTTCTGAAAGAGACAATAGCTGCTGAACTTCCTGACCACAAGAAAGATATTTTAACACTATCTGTGCATATTTTCTCAGAAACGGAACTGATGAAGAAAAAAGAACTAATGAGAGCCTATATAAAGGAGATAGCGCTGATATCTTGTGCTCTTGGAGCCGTGCCTGTCCCGGGTCTCTCGATAGCTTGTGATGTTGGAATTTTGATAGATGCTCTGAGACGTTTCTGCAGGGTGTTTGGCTTAGATGACCGGTCCCTCCGTTTTCTGGCACTTCAGACGGGAAAAGAATTTAAAGATCTGAGGTCGGCTATCAAGAAAACCCCGTTAGCCAACGCAATCGATGCAGAATTGGTATTTTCTCTCTTGATGAGGTCATCCCTCTGGGTCGCCGTGTCGCTTGTGGAACTGGCTCTTGATTTTATACCTGTTATCGGGTCTCTGTTTGGTGGAGCGAGTTCATACGTTGTCACGTACCATTTTCTGAACAGCTTTCTTGATGATGCCGTGGAAGATGCCCGAAATGTCCGTGCAAAACTTCTTCAGCAACCGGAACCCCAGGGAAAGTTTGAAAAAACCTCCCCATTTCCCTTTTGAAGGAAACAGCCAAGCATTTCATCCAAATGAAACTGGATGGAGGAAAATCATAATGTTTCAACGCCTTATTAGGAAAGCCTATTTTCCTGTTTCTGAGAATTCTCTGATTGAAATATGTGCTTAATCACCCTGAGGGCAAAAGAGTACCCTTATCTGCTGGTATCTCTGTGTGAACTCAGAAATTAAACATTTATCTGTATTGCTTGTGGGGTGGTTGCTTTTCTTTTCCTGTTTTTTTCCTCTTTTCTTTCTTACAATTCTAAAGAACAAAACAACAGCGAATTTAATACGAAGCTGCATATTTCACAACCGTTTTTTAAAAATACCATGAAAATGTACTGTGCTTGAGGTATCTCATTCATGTTATACTCATTGTTAATTGAATAGCTTCAATTATTATCTGTCTATCCACAAATTGTTTTTGGAAATGTATCTCTTCTTTAAATAAAAACAAATTTTAAATAAAACTTTGAATGCAGATTTTGGTTAATAAAATTAAAGGTGGAATCACTAGATAAGCTGCAAAAAACCACTGAATGCAACTGCAATTTATCCACTGTAACATTTGTCAACTCATTTACAAAGTGAAGAACAAATACTTGGTGGGGATGAGAACCAAGAGGTCTGGGTGTCCCTTGACTCAGGACAGGAGTGGGGCCGGGGGAATAAGCTCAAATCATAAAGGTTCTTCTGAAGGGGATGACTAGACAGCCATTTCTCAGAAAAGCTGTAATAGGAGCCACAAAGCAGAAGAGAAAGGAAGTTAAATGGTCCTGGGTGCAAGAGGCAGGCAGAGAGGGAGGGAGGGAGGGAGGGAAGGTCCCATGAGGCTTCCAAGATCGAGTAACTAGAGTTTCCATTACTCTTGTGAAACCTGTTTTCTGGCCTGGCCAACTGGACATGCCCAGCCCCAAACTGGCCAGGTTCAATGAAGGGTGGGACAAACAGGTGGGTGAGAATCCTGCCTGCCCTCTCCTCACCTTGCCTGTGGTTTCCCAGCTGAGTTATTTTTCAATACAGGTTGAGTGGAATCCCCCAAGCAAGCAGGAGGTGGATTTGCATGCATCTAGGGACTCAGAAGTCAGGTGGCTACAGGTTGGGCTACTAGGACTTTCCTTGGCTCTTCTGAGATGTGTCCAGCCCAAACCTACTTCCTAGGTGTGAGAAAGTCCTGCGGTTGGGTGGATTCAGCCAAGTCTGTAAGAATCCTTCCAGCTGACCTGGAAAGTGGCAAATGAAAGGACCCAGTTATGGGCAAGGGGTTTGTCAAGATGGAAGCTACAAAGGGAGGATTCCCACTGCGAACCCAGAAAGCAACCGGCCTATAGCCTTTCAAGTCCCACACTGGGTAGTGTGATTGACTTCTCAGGTTGCCACTTTCACAACTTATATGGGACTGTTGACATTCCAGGTGCCAGAGGGGTGGGAGGGAGGGCTTGGGGGTGGGAAGCCTGGTCCTCCCTCGTGGGTTGCCAATATTCCTGTTCAAATGAAAGCAGGGAAAGGTGGCCAGGTACATCAACTGTCAGGGTTCCGGTGATTGCCCTAATTAAATCATGAGCCTCGAGCCAAGCTTCAAAAGAATCCAAAAGATTTATTAGGTTCAACATGTCGGCACTGGCCCATAAGAAGCCAACTCTGCCACAAGTAATTTATGGTCACCTTTGACCCCTTTCCCCGCTCTCCCCTGGGTGTGTCATAAATCAGATTCTACAACGAAGTGCATTCAAGGGCTGGGTGTCTTACATCACATTCTCCAATGAAAGATGTTCACGGGCAAAAGATCCAGTAGCCTAGGCTACAATCTTAGTAAGATAAGCATGGAATATACTTCTGGTTAATTGTCGTACTGCTCTTTCAGGTTCCCCACCCCTCCTGCTTATGGCAACTCGAAAACAGGCATAGGAATGCTTTACGAGTTGACATCAGCACAATTACATCCCATCCAGGTTGGCTGATATATTTCTGCTCCAGATGTGCTAGCCAGGCCTATGGAAACCTATGGGGGATGAAGGTAGTTGAATGTTTGTTTCCTAACTGCTCTTGCCAGCAGATCACAATTTAGATACCTATGAAAGTCAGTCAACACCCCAAACCACCCCAACGATGCTGTGGAGGTCATGTCCCGCTGCCTGGAGGCTGTGCGGAACTGGATGGACGGGAACAGGCTTCGACTCAACCCTTCCAAGACTGAATGGCTGTGGTTTCCGGCGGCCCGATATAGTCAGCTGACTCTGTCGCTGGCTATTGCGGATGAGATCTTGACCCCCACAGAAGGGGCTCGCAATCTTGGTGTCCTCCTGGATGTACGGCTGTCTTTGGAAGATCACATCACGGCCGTCTCCAGGGGGGCTTTTTATCAGGTTCACCTGATATGCCAGATGCGTCCCTTTCTTGATCGGGACGCTTTATGCACGGTCACCCACGCCCTGGTCACCTCCCGCCTGGACTACTGTAATGCCCTCTACATGGGGCTCCCTGCGGGGAGCACCCGGAGGCTCCAACTGGTGCAAAATGCAGCCACGCGAGTGGTTATGGGGGCGTCGAGATATTCCCATGTGACGCCTTTCCTGCGCGAGCTGCATTGGTTACCGGTAGCTTCCGGGTTCGCTTTAAAGTATTGGTTGTGGCCTTTAAAGCGCTCCATGGCATCGGACCAGGATATTTACAAGACCGCATTCTGCCAGTAGTCTCCCACCGACTGGTGCGCTGCCATAGAGAGGGTCTCCTTTGGGTCCCGATGGCATCTATGTGCCGCCTGGTGACCCCAAGGAATAGGGCTTTCTCTGGGGGGGCACCTACCCTTTGGAATGGGCTGCCCCCAGGGCTACGGACAACCACTGACCTGAGGGCATTCAGACGTGATCTGAAAACCTGGCTCTTTGAGCAGGCCGGCCTGAGCTGACTTCAAATGGGATTTTAAATAAGGGGTTTTAGAATTGATTGGTTGGGGTATGAAAATTTTAGCTTATTTTTAATCGGGGTTTTTAAATTTTTAAATGGCAGCCTATAATTTAATTCTCTTTTAATTGTATTTGTATTTGTAATTTATATATATTTTAGTTGGCTGTTCACCGCTCTGAGTCCTTCGGGAGAAGGACAGTATATAAAATTATTTAATAAATAAATAAATAAAATAAAATAAACAGAGGAGGAGGGAAATGACACCACGTATCTCCTGTCTACTACACAATCCTTTAAGTAGTTCCAAAAAGGTTCCACAGCCACTGGCACACTTCAGGTGACCCCGAGGGCACAAGTAAAGCTCCATGTGGCCTCAAGGGGTCTCAGAGAGCTATAGAGACCTTCAGAGTGCTAACAACCAGATGACTGCAAGGGATATTATCAATCCTTCCATTCCTCACCAATCAGTCAGGACTGAAGGAGCTTCTTGGATGAGAGGTGAACATCTTAGAGGAAAACCAAGAAGTTGGTTTCTTTTCCAAAGTTCTTTTCCAAAGTTTTCTTTGGAAAAGAAAGTTTGGCACATTCTTCAGCTGGTAGGTCTACAAGATACCTGACTGGGTAGGATGGTTTGATGGAATGAGATGAAGATGGTTCCATAGGTAACCTAGCCCCATGCCATGTAGGGCTTTAGAGGTCATAACCAATAACTTGAATGGCCCTGGAAGCAATTTCACAAGGTTGCTATTGTGCCCTATCCAGACTGGCAATCCTCAATGACCAGGCTGAGCCTGAGGGGGGTGGAGTGGGGGTCAAATGAGTCCTCAATCTCAAGTCCCTTCATGTCCACAATAGATCCAAGTCCAGCCCACCTTGAATTCTGTTGAATTTTATCTACCACCAATTCACTTTGACTTCTAGCAGTTCAGATCCTTGTAGAGCAGGGGTCGCCAACCTTTTGGACCTCAGGGACCATCAAACTCATTATTTTAGATTCCAGGGCCCACTAACGGGTTCTGTGGGCATGGCCTAATCTGTGGGTGTGGCTTGGTGGTCATGTAACTGGCTGGGCATGGGTTGTATGTAAATATTATGAATATTTATATAAATATTGAATTTTTAATAAAAAAAGACAACTTTTACCCAAAACCAGGCAAAGCAGGCAGGCAGATTGAGTTGCTCACAGAATCACAGATTCATTCAGAAATCCATCTATCTGCCATTGGGTAGCTCAGTCTGTCACATAAAATTTGCTTGCAAACAAACTCATCAAATTTGCTAGCAATCAAATTCACGAAATGAACTCACAACACAGCATGCATGTAAATATTGAATTTATTATTTAAAAAAAGAGCAACTTTTATCCAAAATCAGGCAAAGCAGGCAGATTGAGTTGCTCACAGAATCATTGAGTGATCTATCTATCTACCATCAGCTAGCTCAGTCTCTCAAATTTGCTTGCCGTGAGCCTGCACTGAATTTGCTTGGAAACAAACCTTCAATCCTAAGGGAGGTTTGGCTGTGCTTAGCTAGAAAGCAAGAAATCCAACCATTTCCTGCTTCCCAGCTAATCTAAATCTCCAGGCACAGCAGATCAGATGATGGTCGGAAAAAGGAAAAATAGCAACTTAGCAGACAAGTTTTCCGGGTAAGGAGTGAGTGGGCGGGGAGGATTCCCGCAGGCCATGTGGGCTGAGCAGCCTTGTGTTTCTGTGTAGCCTAGATTAATTGCTTTGTGGGGGTGCTCTGGGGGTGAGATTTCTCTGCGACCCACCAAAATTTTCTCAAGGCCCACCGGTGGGCCGCGGCCCACCGATTGGCAACCACTGTTGTAGAGAGCTTTAGCATACAACAAACCTATATATTCCTCTAAACTGCCTGGATTCCTGATTTCCTGCATTCGACAAAGCTGATGATATGGAGATGGGGCACAAATATACCCCTCCATGATACACTTAGGTTTACCTATGTGAATGACCTCAGAAGATGAGCTGGTCTTACTAGCAACTATAGGGAATGTGCAGTGACACAACTGAGAAGAATCACAATCTCTCTCTTTGTTTCCAGGTAACCTGCGCAGAACAAAAAGCAACTATGGGCAATATACACTGCTCAAAAAATAAAGGGAACACTTAAACAACACAGTGTAACTCCAAGTCAATCACACTTCTGTGAAATCAAACTGTCCACTTAGGTAGCAACACTGATTGACAATCAATTTCACATGCTATTGTACAAATGGAATAGAGAACGGGTGGAAAGTATAGGCAGTTAGCAAGACATCCCCAATAAAGGAGTGGTTCTGCAGGTGGTGACCACAGACCAATTCTCAGTTCCTATGCTTTCTGGCTGATAGTTTGGTCACTTTTGAATGCTGGTGGTGCTTTCACTCTAGTGGTAGCATGAGACGGAGTCTACAACCCACACAAGTGGCTTAGGTAGTGCAGCTCATCCAGGATGGCACATCAATGCGAGCTGTGGCAAGAAGGTTTGCTGTGTCTGTCAGCGTAGTGTCCAGAGCGTGGAGGCACTACCAGGAGAAAGGCCAGTACATCAGGAGACGTGGAGGAGGCCGTAGGAGGGCAACAACCCAGCATCAGGAACGCTATTCCGCCTTTGTGCAAGGAGGGATAGGAGGAGCACTGCTGTAAAATGACCCCCAGCGGGCCACAAATGTGCATGTGGCTGCTCAAACGGTCAGAAACAGACTCCATGAGGGTGGTATGAGGTCCTGACATCCACAGGTGGGGGTTGTGCTTACAGGCGAACATCGTGCAGGATGTTTGGCATGTTCCAGAGAACACCAAGATTGGCAAATTCGCCACTGGCACCCTGTACTCTTCACAGATGAAAGCAGGTTCACACTGAGCACATGTGACAGATGTGAAAGAGTCTGGAGATGCCATGGAGAATGTTCTGCTGCCTGCAACATCTTCCACCATGACCGGTTTGGTAGTGGGTTAGTAACGGTGTGGGGTGGCATTTCTTTAGGGGGCCGCACAGCCCTCCATGTGCTCGCCAGCCTGACAGCCATTAGGTACCGAGATGAGATCCTCAGACCCCGTGGTCACCAACCGGTGGGCTGTGAGAAAATTTTGGTGGGCCGTAGAGTAATCTCACCCCCAGAGCACCCCCCAAAGCAATTAATCCAGGCTGCGCAGAAACACAAGGCTGCACCATCCACATGGCCGGCGGGAACCCTCCCACCCACTCACTCCTTACGCGACAAACTTGTCTGCTAAGTTGCTATTTTTCCTTTTTCCGACCATCATCTGTTCTGCTGCACTGGGCGATTTAGATTAGCTAGGAAGCAGGAAATGGTTGGATTTCTTGCTTTCTAGCTAAGCACAGCCAAACCTCCCTTAGGATTCAAGGTTTGTTTGCAAGCAAATTCAGTGCAGACTCACGGCAAGCAAATTTGAGAGACTGAGCTAGCCGATGGTGGATAGATCAGTGAATGATTGTGTGAGCAATTCAGTCTGCCTGCTTTGCCTGATTTTGGATAAAAGTTGCTTTTTTAAAATAAAAAATTCAATATTTACATACATGGTGTGTTGTGAGTTAATTTTGTGAGTTTTCTTGCTAGCAAATTTTATGAGTTTGTTTGCAAGCAAACGTTATGTGACAGACTGAGCTAGCCAATGGCAGATAAATAGATTTCTGAATGAATCTGTGATTCTGTGAGCAACACAATCTGCCTGCCTGCTTTGCCTGATTTTGGGTAAAAGTTGTCTTTTTTATAAAAAATTGGACATTTATATCAATATTTATAATATTTACATACAAGCCATGCCCAGCCAATCACATGACCACCAAGCCACACCCACAAATTAGGCCATGCCCACAGAACCAGTTAGTGGTGCCTGGGATCTAAAATTATGAGTTTGATGGTACCTGAGGTCCAAAAGGTTGGCGACCCCGGGACTAGAAGACCTTCAAGGTCCCTTGCGATTATTCTGTATTCTGTAAATCTCCTTTTCTCCTGTTGGAAGAAATGGCCATCTGGGTTAAGTTCCAAGTGGGGAAGAAAGACACCGGAAACATGGAGACTGTTCAGAAGGATGGTTTTAATTGTGGACAGGACCACATTGAGGTCTTGGGCAAAAAAGCACATGGATGAGAGAGTGAGATAAATTTATACCCTCTGTTGGACTTTGAACTTGCTTCCTGTTCCTGTGGCAAGAAATGGATCCAGGGGTGGGCTTCAAAAATTTTAGCAATGGATTCTCTGCCTGGTTGCTAGGTGGGCGTGGCCATGGTGGGTGTGGCCTAGTCGGCCTCCTGCACTACAGCAGGGGGGGCATTTTTGCCCTCCCCGAGCTCTGGAGGTTTTCCTCGAGCCTCCGGGAGGGCGAAAACGGGCTCCCTGGGCTCCAGAGCTGTGGTGGTATTCAGCCGGTTCGCACCGGATTGGGGGAGCCGGTAGCAATTATTTGGCATGGATCACTGAACCGGTAGTAAGTTCTGGCTGGCCACGCCCCCCACGCAGTCGCCCTCCCACCCGATGTTCGTTCACCCCACCCGCCTGAGGCCTAAGGGTATTTCTTTCTTTTTTTCCCCTCCCGACAATCAACTGAACATACGATCAGCTGTGCAAGGATTTTTGGCCTTCCTGAGGCCCAGAGGAGCTTTAGGGGAGCAAAAACACCCCCCAGAGACTCTTCTGAGACAGGAAACTCCCAAAACGGAGCGTGGAGGGGTGCTGCGCACCTCTCCCATGCTCTGTTTTTTTTCTTCCTGAGCCTTAGGGAAGCAAAAACACCCCCCCTAAAGGCTTCTCTGAGGCCCAGAAGGGCCAAAAAACAGGTGGGGGCTGCAAGAAAGGGAAAAAAAGTCATCCCTACCCAGTCACATGGCCACACCCACCAAGCCACTGCCCACAGAACCGGTAGTAAAAAAATTTGAATCCCACCACTGCTCTGGAGGCTTTCTAGAAGCTGGAAATGGGCCCATTTCCAGCCTTCCCGAATTTCTGGGAGGCCTGTTTTTTGCCCTCCCCAAGCCTCTGTAGCATTCGGCATGAAAGTGATTACCCCATAAAGGAGTAATGAAGTTTTTCATCTGCAGGACTTTCCTTTCCTTTTTGGAACATTTCAAAAGGCTTTCTTAGAGCTTGTTGGGTGAAATTCTTCTGCCGTAATTGAGGTGCTACAATCAAGGAGCTTGTTCTTCTGCTCCTTTTCCGCCTCTTTCCCAGATCGCTCCGGATTATGGAAATGGATTCTCTGGGTGCGAGACTCTTGACAGGCAGGGCTGCATGTGATGAAAATGAGAAGAACGTTGGATGATTTTGCAAGAAGTTCCCACTTAAAATGGTGTATAAATGGGATCCATTCCTCTCTGAACAGTCTGGAGTCTTTTGGGCTGAGATCAAGTGCAGCTGGCCTTGATCCCTCTAGGAATGATTCCAGATAGAAAAACAAGTATTTATATGCAGGGGTCTCCAACTTTGGCAACTTTAAGCCTGGAGGACTTCAATACCCATAATTCCCCAGCCAGCTTTAAGCCTGGAGGACTTCAACTCCCAGAATTCCCCAGCCAGCTTTAAGCCTAGAAGACTTCAACTCCTAAAATTCCCAGCCAGCTTTAAGTCTGGAGGACTTCAACTCCCAGAATTCCCAGCAAAGCTGGCTGGGGAGTTCTGGGAGTTAAAGTCCTCCAGGCTTAAAGTTGCCAAGGTTGCAGACCTCTGTTTATATGCAGCAAACTGCCTGGCTGGGGAATTCTAAGTGTGGAAATCCACCCACCTGAAAAGTTGCCAAGTATGAAAAAAAACCTACTTTCTTTGTTTTACACTGTCTCCCACAGGATTTGCAAAGAACAAAATTTGATGGGCCATCCAAAAGTAAGTTTCTTTTTCTTGGAAATCAGCTGCTTTTAATCCTGGCTCCTGTAGGAAACTCTGATTTGATAGGCAGGGTTTTGAGTCATGCAATGGGAGGAACTTTTTTAGTTATTTAAAGAAAGAACGCAGGAGGAACTTACAGGTATATCACATGTCGTCCTTCTGACCTGAACAGTCTGGCTATTTTTGCAAAGAGACCCACCCCAGCCTGCGTAGAGATCTTTGAGAATTACTTTATAAAAGCAAGTAAGCATTTCTATACTTTTCCCCTTTCTAGGTATAACTATTGTAGATTCTGTACTCCCTGCTTTTCAAATTGTACTGTCTTTTCAGCTTCTGTTGATAATCCTTCCTATCAAGGAGCTTTCAATATAATTTCTTTTCTACTAAAGAATGTCTGTATTGTGCCAAGGAATCTGCGAATGGCTGAAAACCCTTCAGGATTTATACATGCATGCCCCCATTGCCCCTCGTTTCTGAACCCAAAGGTTTTTTTAACAGGTGGCTCTGGGGAACCATCATAGTTTTCTCTCCCTCATTTAATGATGACTTCCTTGGGTTTACTTTTTTTGGGTGGGGTACAGGTGGTCCTCAACTTACAACAGTTCATTTTGTGACCGTTCAAAGCAGGGTGAATAAAAATCAATGTTTTTTTTTTAAATCCAAAAAATTGGATTTTTTAAAAAAATTAAATCAGGTTTTTAAAAATTTAAATGGGATTTTTTTTTATTTTTATCAAATTTATTTTAATAAAATGCTTTTGGAGTAAAAAAGTCTGTCTAACGATAGTTTTCTATTTAAGATACATTCATAATTTATTTGATTCAGCATGAGATGGACTTTAATTATGTAGCATATGAGGCTGTATATTCTGCAATATTGGGACTGCCGTCAGAGGAGGAACCGCTGTGAGACAGAGATGATAGTTGCTCTTTAAAAATTATGATTTAAATCGAGTGGATTTATATCAAGCCTTCTTACTAGTGATTTAAATCAGGGGTCTTCAAATTTGACACCTTTAAGGCTTGTGGACTTCAACTTCCACAATTCCTCCTCCGATCATGTTAGCTTGGGAAACCTGGGAGTTGAAGTCCACAGTCTTAAACTTGCCAAGTTTGAAGACTCTTGATTTAAATTACAATGGCACTGAAAAAAGTGATCTACAACCATTCTTCACACTCACGAGCTTTGAAGCCTTCCCACGATCGCGTGATCAAAATTCAGGCGCTTGGCAATTGGTTCGTACTTATGACCGTTGGGTGCGTCCCAAGGTCATGCGATCCCCTTTGGCGACCCTCTGACAAGCCAACTCAATAGGGAAGCCAGGTCCACTTAACAACCAGGTTACTAACTTATCAACTGCAGTGATTCACTTAACGACTGTGGCAAGGAAGGTCATAAACCGGGGCAAAACACATTTCGCAAGTGTCTCACTTAGCAACAGAAATTTTGGGCTCACTTGTGGTTCTAAGTAGAAGGTAGTTAATAACTAATAGTAGTTAATAACTAACCTGCGTTACATTTGTGCCAATGGTTTTATCGATAAACAAGGAAGAGAAGAGAAAATGTAGATATATAAAAGAAGAAATGCCCAGGGATTTAGGGTGATGTCAAGAGGACGAGTTGGCTTTGTCTGACTGGGGAGGAGAACATCTGGGAAGCTTCACCCTCTCCTGATTGACTTTTCATCTCCCTCTCCTCCCACACGATCCGGGCAGAATTGGTGTTGTAGTTATGAAAGGCACCAGGCATCAAAAGTTTTTTTGAGGATGGTTTTGGGGAATCAGCCGAAGAAACAGCAGACTATTCTCTCCCGCATTTGATGATGTCTTCTTTGGGTCTACACTGGATTTTGGGTTGGAATTGAGCGCAGTAAGTGAATAGATTGGTTATATTTGTGCCAGGCAGATATTTTATCGATAAGAAAAGAAAGCAATGGAATATATTATATTATATATATATAAGCGAAAGACCACTCACGCATCATCACAAAATCTCCAGAACCCTAAAGCTTACAAACTTGAAATTTGCACATATGTTCCTCTCGGCTTCTAGGTGCTCACTAAAAAGGGATTTTTAAAAATGACCATCAGAGCATTAGTATTTCGTATATTATTATTAACACGCTCTGATGCTAAAGAGTTCTACTCTCCCTCCCCACCTGAAAAGAAATCTGTTCCAATGCAAAACACAAGCAGAGGAGAGAAGTTTCATTTTCAGTTTCACAGCACCAAGCAGCTTTAGTACAGAACAGTTGAGCTAAGCCACGCCCAGGCTCCTTGCTGTCTCCTTCTTGCTCATACAGCAAATACTGCTTCAGTTTCCAAACAGTCCTCAACTCTCTCACACACTGACAGGACGCTAGCCAGATGAATACTGATGGTTGCTGGTGGCCATATATGTATGAAAAGCTCAGGGTTTTTTTTGTGGTGTCAAGAGAGGGTGTTGGTTTTGTTTGGCTAGGGAGGAGAACATCTGGAAAGCTTCCCCCTCTCCTGACTGGCTTCTCATACCCTCCCCCCTGGTTTGGGCAGCCATCCAAGCATATTCATATTCATTTCATTGTTATGAAAGACACCAGTTGTAACACTATACAATTACAACTTGACCTTAACACACAATAGAAGGAACAGAGAGATAAAAGGCAACTAGGCAGCAGTAAGAATGTAAATGGAGCAAGAGGCAAAAGAGAGACCCTCTCTAGTCCTTTGCCAAAAAGGGGACCGAGAAGTGAAATACTTTCGGATTTGCAAGACTGATTTCAGCTTTGGCAATAGCAAGAGCATTTAGGTTTATGTCTCATCCAATGGAGCTTTATAGCGGTTTATATCTCTTGGAGTTTTACAATGTAGAAGGATTATTTGCATGTCGGCCCCAACATTCTGGGTCTGTCAACCCTGAAGCTGGCCTGACTGAGGCCATTTTGGAACTTCATAGCTGAGACACTGCAGAAGAGGGATAGGAAGGGGAGGGGGAGTAGAGATAGTTGGGGTGTTGTAGTCAAAACAAAATATGTTCTCTTGGGAACCAAGGACATTCCTGCTGGTGCTCAGGAGGAGGGGACTGGAGTCACCTAGCAACCGGACAGTAACATGATTGGATCCCTTGACTGGTTATTTGAGAAAGTGGCAAACTTTTAATTAGGTGAAATCCGTGGGAATATTCAGAGTCGGTTTTCACCAGCCTGTGCCAATATGACATATCCCAAAAACCTATTCTTTGAGGATTTTAGCTGCCTCGGAGTTTTGTTTGCTATGGGTACTTGGAACCCTGACAGGATCCTCGTTTTACTGATCTTGTAAGGATGGAAGGATGAATCAACCTTGAAGCCAGTCAAGATCAAACTCTAGGCTGTGGGCAGAATTTGCCTGGAATACTGCACTTTAACCACTGTGACACCAGGGCGCAGTGGTTAAATTTAGGACGTTTAGGATTTAGACCAGATAGGAAACATGATCAGATGGCTTATGCTACTTTACTATAAGGTTACATTAACATAAGCTTGCAAGTCTGAAAGTACTTCAGGAAGGGAGAGAACCTTAGAAAGAAACTAAATGGATTCTTCCTTAATTGTCTTGAATGCAAGAGGGAGGGAGGGATTGAAATCACCATCAGGCTTCCAAGATTTGGTAACTATAGGTATGTAGACAGGAAGGAAAAGCAGAGAGCTATGAAATTGTGAAAGTGCCCTTGCGGCCTCTGACCCGGTGAAAGTGCCCTTGCGGCCTCTGACCCGGTGCCGATCCCATGCGGCTCCCTGGTTTTCTGAGGAGCTGAGGGAGATGAAGCGCCGGAAAAGATGCCTAGAGAGCAATTGGAGGGCTAGCCGCTCAGGGTCTGACCGAACACTATTACGATCTTTTATCAAGACGTATTTAGTGGCGATAAGGATGGCGAGGAAGTCTTACCTCTCCACCCTTATTGCGTCCGCGGAAAACCGCCCAGCCGCCCTGTTTAGGGTGACCCGCTCCCTCCTGGAGGTGGGAGCGCGGGAGGACCCCTTGCAGGGACGGGCTGAGGAGTTTTCTAGGTTTCTGCAGGACAAAATCGCTCAGATCCGGGACGAACTGGACTCTGACTGAGGCTGGTTCCAGGGTATTATAAATGCTTCCTTGAGAGAGGGGCTGTTACCCGCCGCCTTGAAAGAGGCGGTGGTGCGGCTCCTCCTCAAGAAACCGTCCCTGGACCCAGCATTGTTATCTAACTATCGTCCTTCGTTTCGTTGCGAAGGTTGTTGAGAGTGTGGTGGCACGTCAGCTCCCGCAGTACCTGGAGGAAACGAGTTATCTTGACCCCCTCCAATTGGGCTTCAGGCCTGGGCACAGCACGGAGACGGCGTTGGTCGCGTTGGTGGATGACCTCTGGAGGGCCCGGGACAGGGGTTGTTCCTCTGTCCTGGTCCTGTTAGATCTCTCAGCGGCTTTTGATAGTGTCGACCACAGTATCCTATTGCGACGGTTGGAGGGGTTGGGGGTGGGAGGCACCGTGCTGCGGTGGTTCGCCTCCTTCCTCTCCGACCGTTCGCAATTTGTGTTGACAGGGGGGCAGAGATCGGCCCCGAGGCCCCTACTATGTGGGGTCCCTCAGGGGTCGGTGCTCTCGCCCCTGCTGTTCAACATTTATGTAAAGCTGCTGGGCGAGGTCATCCGTGGCTTCGGGGTGGAGTTCCATCAGTACGCTGATGATACTCAGCTGTACATCTCCACCCCGGGCCACCCCAGCGAAGCCGTCGAAGTGATGTCCCGGTGCCTGGAGGCCGTGCGGAATTGGATGGGTCGTAACAGGCTTCGTCTCAACCCGCCCAAAACCGAGTGGCTGTGGTTTCCTGCGCCCAGATACAGCCAGCTGGTTCCTTCGCTGGCCGTGGGGGGAGAGGTTCTGACCTCCGTGGAAAGGGTGCGCAACTTGGGTGTCCTCCTGGACGTACGGCTGTCTTTAGAAGAACACATTGCAGCCGTCGCCAGGGGGGCTTTTTATCAGATTCGTCTGATTCACCAGTTGCGGCCCTTTCTGGATCTGGGCGCACTTCGCACAGTCACTTCCGCCCTCGTTATCTCCCGCCTGGATTATTGCAATGCTCTCTACATGGGGCTCTCCTTGAAGAGTCTCCGGAGGCTACAGTTAGTCCAGAATGCAGCCGCGCGGGTGATCGTGGGTGCCCCTCGAAGCTCCCACGTTACACCGCTTCTCCGCAGGCTGCACTGGCTTCCTGTGGCCTTCCGGATTCGATTCAAGGTGGTACTGATGGTATTTAAAGTGCTCCATGGCTCGGGACCTGAGTATCTACGGGACCGCCTACTGCCATCGTCTACCTCCCGCCGCCCAGTACGCTCCCACAGGGTTGCCCTACTTGGGGTACCGCCGCCTGATCGTTGTCGGCTGGCGGCCCCGAGGGTGCGGGCCTTCTCTGTGGGAGCCCCCTCCCTGTGGAATGATCTCCCCCCGGAGATACGAGCCATGACGGACATCCTGACCTTCCGGCGCGCAGTTAAGACCCTATTTTTTAAACAGGCTGGCCTGGCCCAGTAAGGGTTTTTGGGGGTTTTATACCTAATCTTGGGTTTTAGTTTTTAATCTTCCATTTTAAATTTTTATTAATCCCGGATTTTTAAATGTGTAATTGTAGTTAGACGGGATGCAGCCGGTTTATTTATTTAATTCAGTTTTAAATTTATTTAAATTATATTTACTCTATGTACTTTTATTAGGCTGTACACCGCCCCGAGTCCCTTTTTGGGAGAGGGAGCGGTATAGAAATATAAATATAAATAAATATAAATAAAAAATTCTTCACTTTCATTTTTTTTCCCAAATCACCCTCCCTCTCCAATAAACTGACTTTATGCCATCAAATGATTTTTAATCCCTAGTGACCACATACACAAATTTTCTCCAAGACTTTCAATCCCTATTTTGTTCTTTCACAAGTCCTAATGTTGACTCAGTTCCAAAGTAATTGAGTTCACCCTCTTGATGCTGGCTGTCCCCTTTCCACTTTTCCCAGCATTGGAGCCATCAGCAGAGAGCTGGGTCTTTACATCATGTGTCCAAAGTAGGATGAGTTGAACCTGGACTTTTGCGCCTCGTTGAGAATTCTGGGTTGATTCTTTTTATGATCCATTGGTTTCTTTTCTTGGTTGTCCACGATATTCTCAGGGTCTTCTCCAACCACAAATTCAAAGTGCCCGGTGTAGCTGAGAAACATCCCAATGTCTCTTTTCCTTTCCAGATAATTGGCACCGAACAAGGAGCAACGATGGGCAATCTACTTCTAAAGGATTTTGTAAGGAAAGAATTTGAGGATTTAAAGAGCGATCTGAACAAAGGTAAAATCCCCAAAGTGGCAGCCGAATACCAAAACCATTTAAATGAAATGCAAAATCTGCCCCTGAATATCGCAGTTACTGGAAATGCTGGTGTTGGGAAATCCTCCTTTGTCAATGCCTTCCGAGGAGTCAGTGATGATGATGAAGAGGCAGCCGAGGTTGGGCCAGGAAAAGAAACCCTGGAGCCAAAGGCATATCCTCACCCTTCATTCCCTAATATAAAAATATGGGACCTTCCAGGGATCGGAACACCCAAGTTTAAGGCAGCGAAATATCTGAAGGATGTCCAATTTGAAAGATATGATGTCTTTATAATTGTTATCTTTGAACGCTTCACTGAAAATGATGTTTTGCTGGCAAAGGAAATACAAAGAATGAGAAAGAAGTTTTACTACATGCGTAGCAGAGTGGATATCAGTATTGAAAGTGAAAAGAGGAGAAGGAATTTCAACATGGAGGAAACCCTGGAGAAAATCAGGAATTATTGCCAAGATTCTTTGAAAAGCACAGGTGTGCCTTCTCCAAGAGTATTTCTGATATCCAGCTGGGAGGTACACATGTATGACTTCCCTCTCCTGCAAGAGACAATAGCTGTTGAACTTCCTTGTAGTAAACCTCGAGAGTCCTCTTGACATAAGGCCATAAGAATGACCTTCTCAAGTTAGGAATTGCATGATAAGCTCAGCTTGGCACGACACGTAGGCAAATAGTTACAGGAACTAGCTGACCACAAATATCTTGTTAATAGATAATCACGCTATCTTAGCACACAACAGTGGTCGCATCCTGCCATGGCGCCATTAGAATTATACTTCCTTGCTCCTCTTCACATATGTCTCGCTCCCCCCGCCCTGATAAAACTGCAAAATAAAAGAGGGTGGTGCGTTGCAATCGGGGGACTTCTTCATCTACCCCGGGCACAACGTGCTCTCTCACCTTGAGAAACTATGGTGTCTGTGTCAATTATTGATTCTAGTACTTAAGTACTCACCCTCGCGAGGGTCCCTCTAAATTTTACCCCTGCGGGGGCTCTACAGGCTGATCAGAGAACCTAAGGACAACGAGCAAACCGCGACAACGCGACAACTGGGGGCTCGTCCGGGATCTCTCACTTCTTCAGCTCCACGGCGTGACTTCTGTCTAGAGGTGCACTGCCTTCACTCCCGTTGCTACGCACCTGGCAAAGGCTCTGTACAATCGTAAGTAATAGGCTCCTCACTCTCCAAAGTTTCGTCAGTTCATAGGGACGAACTTTACCAATTAGTGAAGAAGGCTAATTGTTTGCAGAAAATTAACGGCACCACTGTATATACCTTGTCTAGAAAATCTATCACCTCCTTCTTGCTTTATGTGGAACAGCACTGTCCTGCTTATCCGGCTGAGGGCACGCTGCGTTGCACTTCGTGGGAACGCTTGGGAAAATATCTGTATGATGTCCCCAGAGCTCCACCGGACATTCTTATGTCCAGGCGTGCGATAATGGCTGCGCTCAATACTATCTATCCCTCCACCACTCTCCCCGAGTCTTTATCTCTTGCCTCTAAAACTACTGAGCCTCTTGCTGCTCACCTTGATTCTTCTCCCCCACCTTACCAATCTGCCGACTCTTCGGATGATATTCCTCAGCTTGCCTATGCCCCTCCTTTTCACTCTGACACTCCACACAATCGTCTGCAGCCCTCCTCTCCTTCTGTCTCTCCCATTCCTACTGATCCTCCGTCCCCACATCCCTCGGGGGGAAATATTACTGCTATCCTGGCTTCTCCTTCCTTCACCTTAGAATCTTGTGATATACCTTCTGCTTACCCTATGACTCTTGTTCCGGGAGCCCCTGGCGCTCATGTTCATAACAACATAGAGTTAAGAGTGTTGAAAAATTTAAAAGAGGCTGTAAATATGTATGGACTGCAATCCACTTACACTCGTGGCATGCTTGATTCTCTCGTGTCTGCTAACACTGTAATGCTGTTATATGATTGGAAGATGTTGTTTTCCATGCTTATGACTCCTGCCCAGTATGTTGTTTGGCAGTCTGAATATGAAAAATTAGTAGATGCTGAAATAAGACGAGGCCTCCCTAATCTGGTCATTGCTGATCACTTAAAGGGAACCGGATTATTCTCCACCCTGATTCAGCAACAAACTTGCCCTCGCCGTGCCTTTGCAATCATTCATCTTTGTGCGATGAATGCCCTGAAACGTGTGGATGATTCAGACTCTAAATCCACACACACCTTTTTGAAGGTAGTGCAGGAGGTTGACGAGTCTTACTCTTCATTCGTTAACCGTTTGCAAACTGCTCTGGAACGCCTCGTGGCCAGTCTCGGGGTACTGCACCCTATGCTGCCAAGCCAAAAACTGTTTGCCCTCATTGCAGAAAAGGTTTTCATTGGGCTTCCCAATGTCGCTCTAACCCTCCTCCTGCTCAGCAATCGGAAAACTAGGCATGGGGTCTTCAGCTAACCCCGCTACAAAAGCTGAAACTTCTCTTTCCTCTTCTCTTTCCTTTTTACAACCTACTTCTTTCCCTGTACAGCTGACAGAGGACATCGTTTATGATGATCCTGGTTCGGTCTTCACTCTCCCTCTTTCTATCACTGTTCTGAAGCCATTTCCGCCTTCCTTGCCTGTTTTGCTCATACCTAACTCCTCCCTTACCATTGAAGGCGTAGTCGCTGCACCCTTTTTGTATGACTCCTCTTCTCTGAAAAATCTCTCTCTCGCTGCCATTGGCGACCGGTGCTTTTCCCTGAAAGCGGGAACGATTGTGGCTACTCTCATTCTTCTTCCCTCTCCTGAACCCCCTTCTTTGTTTGCTCTACAGCAATCTGTTCGAGCCTCCAAACCTATGTTAACCATATTGCTGAATGGCCAATCTTTTGCTGGCCTGATTGATACCGGAGCTGACGTCTCTGTCATTCGGTCCTCTGAGTGGCCATCCTCTTGGCCCCTTGCTGAAACAACTTCAGTACAAGGCGTCGGTGGAGCGCAGGCAACAAAGGTTAGCTCACTTTGGCTTACTGCCTCTACGCCTCATTCCTTTGTGACTGCTTATTTTAAACCCTTTGTCCTTCCATTACATTGCAATTTGTGGGGCCGTGACCTGCTATCTCAACTCCACACTTCTCTCTACATACCTTGAATTATGGCTATTTCTCCTCTTTCTCTCACTCTCAAATCAAATATTCCTGTTTGGATTGATCAATGGCCTCTCACCAAAGAAAAATTAAACGCACTTCACACTCTCGTTCAACAGCAATTGGCAGAAGGTCACATTGAACCATCTACCACCCATATAACACACCAGTGTTTGTAATTAAAAAGAAAAGTGGCAAATGGCGCCTCCTACAGGATCTCCGTGTTCTGAACGCTATATTGCAACCTATGGGCCCATTGTAATGCGGCCTTCCAAATCCAAATTTAATTCCTGTAAAATTTGATCTCATAATCATTGACCTCAAAGATTGTTTTTTCTCCATCCCGCTGATACCAGAGGACAGGATACTATTTGCCTTCACCGTTCCTGAGTTTAATAATTCTAAACCTACAGCTAGATATCAATGGAAAGTTCTTCCCCAAGGAATGCTCAATTCTCCTACGATGTGTCAATATTTTGTAAATAAAGCTTTACAACCCTATCGGGACAAATTTCCTGAATTTTTAGTGTATCATTACATGGATGACATCCTGATTGCAGCTGATGGTCCTAAAGGTACAGTATGTAAAACTTTTCCATGTCTTCTCTCTCTCCTTGCTCTTGCAGGACTGCATGTAGCACCAGAAAAGGTGCAGTCTCATTATCCGTTACAATATTTAGGACACAAGGTTTTAGCCTCCACAGCTTCACCTCACCTTCCTGTTCTCACACTCCCTCAACCTGCAACCTTGGTACAGTTACAGCAATGCCTGGGCACGCTCAATTGGGCACGCCCATATCTTTCCATTTCAACTCATATTCTCTCGCCATTATTTCAAGCATTGGTCGGCCTTAAGCGTCCAGCGGATCTCATTTGGCTGAATGAGCAACAGCTTAATGCTCTTAAAGAAATCAACAGCGCCTTGCATACCCATTGGGTGGACCGCTCATTACACAATCATGCACTCTCATTGGCGCTTCTTCCCACACCCACACTCCTTACAGCAATCATCGTTCAAATCTCGACTTCAAAGAGGCTACACATTTTAGAGTGGATTCACCTTCCTCATACCCCAAAAGCATCAATCACCACAAGAGCTGCACAAATGGCCCTTCTTATAGAACGGGGGAGGAAAAGAGCTAGAGCCTTGATGGGTGTGGATATCTGCACGCTTTACACTCCCTGCAGACTAACACAATGGGAACCACTCTTCCAAAATTCTGATGCGTTACAAGATGCGTTGGAAGGGTGGCAAGGGAATGTCTCCTGCCATCTACCACCAGACCCACGCATACAAGTGCTGAAAACAATTCCGCTCACTCTAGAGACTCCTTTAGTACAACAACCAGTGATAGATTGTCTTACTGTATTCACTGATGGTTCTAAAACCGTCGGGGCTTATGTGTGGCAAACTGACAATCAATGGCATAAAAAACTTACCACACCACAACCTTCTGCTCAACAGGCTGAACTGTCTGCCTTCAATATGGCACTCACACTTTTTCCCAACCAGCCAATTAATGTAATATCTGATAGTCTGTATGTGGCACAATTGGCCTTGAATATATTTGATGCCTACATTTCTCCTGCAACCCCTTCTCCTTTAATGACGCTTTTTTTACAGTTACAAGACCTATTGAAGGAAAGGAAGGAATCTCTGTTTGTGGCCCACATCAGAAGCCATTAGCATCTGCCCGGATTTCTTTCAGAAGGCAATCACATGGCAGATGAGGCCTGCAAGTTGCATTTGTTACCAATCCTGCAGAATAACACCTTAACAGCAGGAGAAAGTCATGATTATTTTCATCAAAATAGAAAGGCTCTGGTGAGACAATTTGGAATTACTCATCAAGAAGCCGCGGCAATTGTTCAACAATGTCCTACATGTAGTCTGCAGGCACGAAGTGTCCCAGAAGGAGTAAATCCTAGAGGCACCGAGGCCTGTGACACATGGCAAATGGACGTTACTCAGTATCCATCCTTTGCGCCCTGGAAGTATATTCACGTGTCTGTAGACACTTACTCTGGGTTCATCATGGCCACACTGCAAAGGGGGGAGACTACTAAAAACACTATCAATCATTGCATTCGGACCTTTGTAACACTGGGATGTCCAAAAATTTTAAAAACAGACAATGGTCCTGCATACACGAGCTCCTCCTTCTCGGAGTTCTGTCATCATTGGTCCATTGTACACAAATTTGGAATTCCATTCTATAGCCAAGGCCAAGCTATTGTGGAAAGAGCAAATTTAACACTCAAAACGGCCCTTGATCGATACATGGGGAAAAAAGGCGTACGCCCCCCGAACCTCCCAGCGTTACAGAATGTGTTAAATGTATGTTTATATACCTTGAACTTTCTGAATATTACTGGCTCTCCTTCTTCTACGGCTGCTTCTCATCACTTTACCACACCTCCTGTCCCTACCTCCAGACCTCTTGTTTATTTCAGGCAACTTCCAGATCCGAAGTGGAAGGGACCTGTGCAACTGATCACTTGGGGCAAAGGATATGCTGCTGTTCAACTTCCTGATCGTGTTCTTTGGGTGCCTGCGTGCTGTGTTCGACCTTATCATGGGGAGGCTAAGGACAAGTGTTCCTCTCCTAGCCCTTCTGATTCTGATATCTCCTGTCTTTTCTCAGTTTCGGGCTGATCCTGCTGTTATCTTCGCCCCTCCGTTCACACGCGTTACCTTTGCCTTTGAAGACATCTCTCTTTCCGCCTGTAATTATGCCTTTCAACATCAAGGCCGTGCCTTGCGTCCCTCACCTCACGTCTCTCTTCTGTATGGCTACCAACCCTGTCGGGTCTACCTACATGTCTATGTCACCGCGAATACGGTGGGACCTTATTCCTGCTTAGGCTTTCTTGCTTCCCGTCAATCCTTCAATCATACAGTTTATCTCTTTTCCATTTTCTCTGTAACTCGCCCCCCACTACCCTCTATGTTTCTTTCTTGGCTCCTTTTGTCTCAATCTTCTCCTCAATCTTTTTCCCATACCCTGGTGCGCCACTTCTTCTGCTGCCAACCTCCCTGTGATACCACCAGCTGCCTATGGGATGCACCTGGCTCCCATCTCCCTGACCGCTATCCTGGTTCCTGGTCACCGCTCCGCGGACAACGAATTCGTAGACAGCTTCTCGAGTCCTCTCCACATTCTAAATTCAATTCCTTGATTCACACGCACCGTTACAACAATGAGGGAGCACTGCATCTTCGCTCTCAGGCCCTCTCCTGTTACCAGAGGTCTCCAATCAAGAAAAAGGGAATCATCTGGCGCTGGTTTTTCAACAATACCATATATCTACAAGACTCACCCAAATATACCATCAATTATCATTTTAGAGCAACTCATCTTTCAGTAACTGATCTGACCCTCTCAGACTTTGGTCTATACCAATGTGAAATTACAAAAATGGTACGAGGCTTTGCCACTTCTTCTCGGCTGACATTATCCCTACGACAGAAGTTTATCCCCCCCCCAACGGAGGACACGAAGTGCACTCACCTCCCAAGATGCCAAACATTGCACCCCCTGCTTGCAAAAAACTCAACAGGGGCAGACCATCAGAACTACATTAATATATCACACCCATTTTATTTGCACCAAACCATCCACGCACACCTGTGTGTGGAATAGCACGACGTATAGTATTTGTGAAGATAACAACAAACAAACCTGTTATGACCCCACAGGCCCCACTCATCGCTACAACATCCTCATCACTGTCGGAGCCGGCTCATCGAAAAAGACACTGGTCAATCATGACTTTTATAATCCGAAGGTATCCCAATCGGTCACTTTTGATGCCTGCGAAGCCATGGACTATGGCACAAATGAATGCGGCTCACTTGTCTGGTGACGGACATATTCCAGCAACGAAAAGTACATCTGTGCCAGAACCTCAAATCAACACGACCCCTGTGGCAAAGGCACCTACTGCAATGAATGGAAATGTGTGGACTTTCAATCCAGAGGGCTCACAGTGCGACCCGACACCATACCCAAGAGGGATAACCTTAAAAAACTCTATATCACCCGTCTTAGAGTTCCCGATCCCAACTGTATGCAACATCAGTGCAATCCCATCAATCTCACGTTTCCAGTACCGGAAAATTGGCTTTCCTTCCAAACATGGAAAGGTACTGACAATGACTATGGCTTGGGTATTGATGGGACAGGAATCAACCCTTCAGTAGCCATCAAAATAATAGTAAGCAAAATTTCCATCGACTCAACCAGACACTCCTTATTTCATTCTGTTTATTCGGAATTGGCAAAATTGACTCACCTGACCGTACCACATGAGGTGCGCAACAGGTTGTACACCTTGCAGAGACTATTACTAAATCATTGCAAGTTAAAAATTGCTTTGTGTGTGGGGGAACTACGATGGGGGAACAATGGCCGTGGCAGGTCCAGGAAATTAACATCACCCATGTCATAACTAATTGGTCCAACTTTGATACCCTGAACACAATTCCTGAAAACTGGACCCTGACCACTAATTTGGTAGGAAGACAATGCTATCAAAGAGTTAATACCTCCGCACGTACGTTTGTAGCAGGCTCTCTTTTATGTTTAGGTATGTTCACCAACGATTCGTGGGACTCTCCCAATAACCTTCCTAGGCCCACCCATAACCTCACTTCTTACCTTTCTTACCTACGGCAACCCGAGTATGATTCCGCCACCTGGCCAGCACCAACAGGGCTTTACTGGATATGTGGCGCCAATGCCTTCTCCATCCTCCCAGCCGCCTGGCAAGGATCTTGTGTACTAGGGACCATACGACCAGGTTTTTTTCTGCTCCCTTTGTCGCAAAGACAGGTCCTAGGTATACGAGGAAGCCGGGGAGGCCACACGCGAGAAGAGAGACAGCTCCCAAATTCATAAAGTAAATTGGAAGGATGATGAGTGGCCCCCAGAACGCATAATTCATTATTATGACCCGGCAACCTGGGCAGAGGATGGCATGTGGGGATACAGAACACCCATCTACATGCTTAACCGCATCATCCGTCTTCAAGCGGTAGTAGAGCTAATCACTGATGAAACATTGGCCACCATGCGATCCCTTGCGAGAGAGTCAGTAAAATCTCGTACTTACATAATGCAAAATCGTCTGGCACTAGATTACCTGTTAGCAAAAGAAGGGGGGGTATGTGGAAAGTTTAACCTTACCGATTGTTGCATTGAAATTGATAACAGCATGAAGGCTGTAGATGAGGCTGCCATAAAAATGATAAAACTGGCGCATGTACCTGTGCACACATGGAAGGGAGTGGACATAGGGGGAATGTTTGACGAGTTTCTCCCCAAGTTTCCCGGTTTAAAGGCTATTTTTATTTTGGTGGCTATAATTGCTATAGGATGTTTTCTGCTACCCTGTTTATTACCTATCTTTATTTCAATGATCAAACGTAGTTTAAATGCTATTGCCGAAGCTAAAGCTGCTGCGCAACTTAATCTCTTAATGCAAAATCATGTATATATGGCAATCCCAACTGAGGAGTGCAAGGCTCCACTTTTGCACTTATGTTCCGATGACGACTCTGACACTGATAACCTGCCCTTGAACGAGGTTGTGCAATCGGATCGGGATGTCCCGGAGGGTATGTCCTTATCCAAGCACTATGATACTCCAAAGGAGAAAGGCTTATATTTTGAATCGGACATCGCGGCACCTTAAAAACAAAGAAAAGAGGACTTGTAGTAAACCTCGAGAGTCCTCTTGACATAAGGCCATAAGAATGACCTTCTCAAGTTAGGAATTGCATGATAAGCTCAGCTTGGCACGACACGTAGGCAAATAGTTACAGGAACTAGCTGACCACAAATATCTTGTTAATAGATAATCACGCTATCTTAGCACACAACAGTGGTCGCATCCTGCCATGGCGCCATTAGAATTATACTTCCTTGCTCCTCTTCACATATGTCTCGCTCCCCCCGCCCTGATAAAACTGCAAAATAAAAGAGGGTGGTGCGTTGCAATCGGGGGACTTCTTCATCTACCCCGGGCACAACGTGCTCTCTCACCTTGAGAAACTATGGTGTCTGTGTCAATTATTGATTCTAGTACTTAAGTACTCACCCTCGCGAGGGTCCCTCTAAATTTCACCCCTGCGGGGGCTCTACAAGCTGATCAGAGAACCTAAGGACAACGAGCAAACCGCGACAACGCGACACTTCCTGACCACAGGAAAGATATTTTAACACTATCTGTGCATATTTTCTCAGAAACGGAACTGATTAAGAAAAAAGAACTAATGAGAGCCTATATAAAGGAGATAGCGCTGATATCTTGTGCTCTTGGAGCCGTGCCTGTCCCGGGTCTCTCGATAGCTTGTGATGTTGGAATTTTGATAGATGCTCTGAGACGTTTCTGCAGGGTGTTTGGCTTAGATGACCGGTCCCTCCGTTTTCTGGCACTTCAGACGGGAAAAGAATTTAAAGATCTGAGGTCGGCTATCAAGAAAACCCCGTTAGCCAACGCAATCAATGCAGAATTGGTATTTTCTCTCTTGATGAGGTCATCCCTCTGGGTCGCCGTGTCGCTTGTGGAACTGGCTCTTGATTTTATACCTGTTATCGGGTCTCTGTTTGGTGGAGCGAGTTCATACGTTGTCACGTACCATTTTCTGAACAGCTTTCTTGATGATGCCGTGGAAGATGCCCGAAATGTCCGTGCAAAACTTCTTCAGCAACCGGAACCCCAGGGAAAGTTTGAAAAAACCGCCCCATTTCCCTTTGGAAGGAAACAGCCAAGCATTTCATCCAAATGAAACTGGATGGAGGAAAATCATAATGTTTCAACGCCTTATTAGGAAAGCCTATTTTCCTGTTTTTAAGAATTCTCTGATTGAAATATGTGCTTGATCACCCTGAGGGCAAAAGAGTACCCTTATCTGCTGGTATCTCTGTGTGAACTCAGAAATTAAACATTTATCTGTATTGCTTGTGGGGTGGTTGCTTTTCTTTTCCTGTTTTTTTCCTCTTTTCTTTCTTACAATTCTAAAGAACAAAACAACAGCGAATTTAATACGAAGCTGCATATTTCACAACCGTTTTTTAAAAATACCATGAAAATGTACTGTGCTTGAAGTATCTCATTCATGTTATACTCATTGTTAATTGAATAGCTTCAATTATTATCTGTCTATCCACAAATTGTTTTTGGAAATGTATCTCTTCTTTAAATAAAAACAAATTTTAAATAAAACTTTGAATGCAGATTTTGGTTAATAAAATTAAAGATGGAATCACTAGATAAGCTGCAAAAAACCACTGAATGCAACTGCAATTTATCCACTGTAACATTTGTCAACTCATTTACAAAGTGAAGAACAAATGCTTGGTGGGGATGAGAACCAAGAGGTCTGGGTGTCCCTTGACTCAGGACAGGAGTGGGGCCGGGGGAATAAGCTCAAATCATAAAGGTTCTTCTGAAGGGGATGACTAGACAGCCATTTCTCAGAAAAGCTGTAATAGGAGCCACAAAGCAGAAGAGAAAGGAAGTTAAATGGTCCTGGGTGCAAGAGGCAGGCAGAGAGGGAGGGAGGGAGGGAGGGAAGGTCCCATGAGGCTTCCAAGATCCAGTAACTAGAGTTTCCATTACTCTTGTGAAACCTGTTTTCTGGCCTGGCCAACTGGACATGCCTGGCCCCAAACTGGCCAGGCTCAATGAAGGGTGGGACAAACAGGTGGGTGAGAATCCTGCCTGCCCTCTCCTCACCTTGCCTGTGGTTTCCCAGCTGAGTTATTTTTCAATATAGGTTGAGTGGAATCCCCCAAGCAAACAGGAGGTGGACTTGCATGCATCTAGGGACTCAGAAGTCAGATGGCTACCGGTTGGGCTACTAGGACTTTCCTCAGCTCTTCTGAGATGTGTCCAGCCCAAACCTACCTCCTAGGTGTGAGAAAGTCCTGCGGTTGGGTGGATTCAGCCAAGTCTGTAAGAATCCTTCCAGCTGACCTGGAAAGTGGCAAATGAAAGGACCCAGTTATGGGCAAGGGGTTTGTCAAGATGGAAGCTACAAAGGGAGGATTCCCACTGCGAACTCAGAAAGCAACCGGCCTATAGCCTTTCAAGTCCCACACTGGGTAGTGTGATTGACTTCTCAGGTTGCCACTTTCACAACTTATATGGGACTGTTGACATTCCAGGTGCCAGAGGGGTGGGAGGGAGGGCTTGGGGGTGGGAAGCCTGGTCCTCCCTCCTGGGTTGCCAATATTCCTGTTCAAATGAAAGCAGGGAAAGGTGGCCAGGTACATCAACTGTCAGGGTTCCGGTGATTGCCCTAATTAAATCATGAGCCTCGAGCCAAGCTTCAAAAGCATCCAAAAGATTTATTAGGTTCAACATGTCGGCACTGGCCCTTAAGAAGCCAACTCTGCCACAAGTAATTTATGGTCACCTTTGACCCCTTTCCCCGCTCTCCCCTGGGTGTGTCATAAATCAGATTCTCCAACGAAGTGCATTCAAGGGCTGGGTGTCTTACATCACATTCTCCAATGAAAGATGTTCACGGGCAAAAGATCCAGTAGCCTAGGCTACAATCTTAGTAAGATAAGCATGGAATGTACTTCTGGTTAATTGTCGTACTGCTCTTTCAGGTTCCCCACCCCTCCTGCTTATGGCAACTCGAAAACAGGCATAGGAATGCTTTACGAGTTGACATCAGCACAATTACATCCCATCCAGGTTGGCTGATATATTTCTGCTCCAGATGTGCTAGCCAGGCCTATGGAAACCTATGGGGGATGAAGGTAGTTGAATGTTTGTTTCCTAACTGCTCTTGCCAGCAGATCACAATTTAGATACCTATGAAAGTCAGTCAACACCCCAAACCACCCCAACAATGCTGTGGAGGTCATGTCCCACTGCCTGGAGGCTGTGCGGAACTGGATGGACGGGAACAGGCTTCGACTCAACCCTTCCAAGACTGAATGGCTGTGGTTTCCGGCAGCCCGATATAGTCAGCTGACTCTGTCGCTGGCTATTGCGGATGAGATCTTGACCCCCACAGAAGGGGCTCGCAATCTTGGTGTCCTCCTGGATGTACGGCTGTCTTTGGAAGATCACATCACGGCCGTCTCCAGGGGGGCTATTTATCAGGTTCACCTGATATGCCAGATGCGTCCCTTTCTTGATCGGGACGCTTTATGCACGGTCACCCACGCCCTGGTCACCTCCCGCCTGGACTACTGTAATGCCCTCTACATGGGGCTCCCTGCGGGGAGCACCCGGAGGCTCCAACTGGTGCAAAAT
The DNA here is from genome assembly GCA_023653725.1 of Bungarus multicinctus. NCBI lineage: Eukaryota > Metazoa > Chordata > Lepidosauria > Squamata > Elapidae > Bungarus > Bungarus multicinctus. Next base: position 7,443,241 of record CM042835.1, on the reverse strand, counting down.
GCAGCCACGCGAGTGGTTATGGGGGTGTCGAGATATTCCCATGTGACGCCTTTCCTGCGCGAGCTGCATTGGTTACCGGTAGCCTTTCGGGTTTGCTTTAAAGTATTGGTTTTGGCCTTTAAAGCGCTCTATGGCATCGGACCAGGATATTTAGAAGACCGCATTCTGCCAGTAGTCTCCCACCGACCGGTACGCTCCCACAGAGAGGGTCTCCTTCGGGTCACGACGGCATCTATGTGCCTCCTGGTGACCCCAAGGAATAGGGCATTCTCTCTGGGGGCACCTACCCTTTGGAATGGACTGTCCTCGGGGCTACGGACAACCACTGACCTGAGGGCGTTCAGACGTGATCTGAAAACCTGGCTCTTTGAGCAGGCCGGCCTGAGCTGACTTCAAATGGAATTTTAAATAAGGGGTTTTATAATTGATTGGTTGGGGTATGAAAATCTTAGCTTATTTCTAATCGGGGTTTTTAAATTTTTAAATGGCAGCCTATAATTTAATTATCTTTTAATTGTATTTGTATTTGTAATTTATATATATTTTAGTTGGCTGTTCACCGCTCTGAGTCCTTCGGGAGAAGGACGGTATATAAAATTATTTAATAAATAAATAAATAAAATAAAATAAACAGAGGAGGAGGGAAATGACACCACGTATCTCCTGTCTACTACACAATCCTTTCAGCAGTTCCAAAAAGGTTCCACACCCATTGGCACACTTCAGTTGACCCCGAGGGCACAAGTAAAGCTCCATGTGGCCTTAAGGGGTCTCAGAGAGCTATAGAGACCTTCAGAGTGCTAACAACCAGATGACTGCAAAGGATCTTATCAATCCTTCCATTCCTCACCAATCAGTCAGGACTGAAGGAGCTTCTTAGATGAGAGGTGAATATCTTAGAGAAAAACCAAGAAGTTGGTTTCTTTTCCAAAGTTTTCTTAGAGATGGGGCACAAATATACCCCTCCATGATACACTTAGGTTTACCTATGTGAATTCTAGGAATCAAGACTCAGGACCACATGGAGATGAGACAAGCTGCTTTCTTTATTGTCAGGTTGAGAATAAGAAGAGCTGTCTGCTCTCTTGCCAGAGTTTGTTCTATCTCTCTATATCCATAATAGCATACCAGTGGTTAATTTATACACTATACATCTATTTAGACAACCTTTGTTACTGTCTGCTTAAGCAGTATATACATTCATTTCTAGTTAGGATTAACTTTTAATTAAGATTAACATAACCTTCAGTTCCTGCCTTTGTTCCGTCCTATCTGGGTGTTAAGGTCTTGTTTCCTCCAGGTAAACATGCAAATGTTTCCTCCAAGTAAACATGCAAACATTGCATTTTGCACGGAATGTTCTTTATCTGAGGTTTGCCCTCCAAGACAAGAATATCCAGAAAGCACAATGTCTACAGTGAATGACCTCAGAAGATGAGGGGGTCTTACTAGCAACTATAGGGAATGTGCAGTGAGTCATGACACACTGAGAAGAATCACAATCTCTCTATTTGTTTCCAGATAACCTGCGCAGAACAAAAAGCAACTATGGGCAATATACACTGCTCAAAAAAATAAAGGGAACACTTAAACAACACAGTGTAACTCCAAATCAATCACACTTCTGTGAAATCAAACTGTCCACTTAGGTAGCAACACTGATTGACAATCAATTTCACATGCTATTGTGCAAATGGAATAGACAACGGGTGGAAAGCATAGGCAGTTAGCAAGACATCCCCAATAAAGGAGTGGTTCTGCAGGTGGTGACCACAGACCAATTCTCAGTTCCTATGCTTTCTGGCTGATAGTTTGGTCACTTTTGAATGCTGGTAGTGCTTTCACTCTAGTGGTAGCATGAGACGGAGTCTACAACCCACACAAGTGGCTTAGGTAGAGCAGCTCATCCAGGATGGCACATCAATGCGAGCTGTGGCAAGAAGGTTTGCTGTGTCTGTCAGCGTAGTGTCCAGAGCGTGGAGGCACTACCAGGAGAAAGGCCAGTACATCAGGAGACGTGGAGGAGGCCGTAGGAGGGCAACAACCCAGCATCAGGAACGCTACCTCCGCCTTTGTGCAAGGAGGGATAGGAGGAGCACAGCCAGAACCCTGTAAAATGACCCCCAGCGGGCCACAAATGTGCATGTGGCTGCTCAAACGGTCAGAAACAGACTCCATGAGGGTGGTATGAGGTCCCGACATCCACAGATGGGGGTTGTGCTTACAGCCCAACACCGTGCAGGATGTTTGGCATTTTCCAGAGAACACCAAGATTGGCAAATTCGCCACTGGCACCCTGTACTCTTCACAGATGAAAGCAGGTTCACACTGAGCACATGTGACAGATGTGAAAGAGTCTGGAGATGCCATGGAGAACGTTCTGCTGCCTGCAACATCTTCCACCATGACCGGTTTGGTAGTGGGTTAGTAACAGTGTGGGGTGGCATTTCTTTAGGGGGCCGCACAGCCCTCCATGTGCTCGCCAGCCTGACAGCCATTAGGTACCGAGATGAGATCCTCAGACCCCGTGGTCGCCAACCGGTGGGCTGTGAGAAAATTTTGGTGGGCCGTAGAGTAATCTCACCCCCAGAGCACCCCCACAAAGCAATTAATCCAGGCTGCACAGAAACACAAGGCTGCACCATCCACATGGCCGGCGGGAACCCTCCCACCCACTCACTCCTTACGCGACAAACTTGTCTGCTAAGTTGCTATTTTTCCTTTTTCCGACCATCATCTGTTCTGCTGCACTGGGAGGTTTAGATTAGCTAGGAAGCAGGAAATGGTTGGATTTCTTGCTTTCTAGCTAAGCACAGCCAAACCTCCCTTAGGATTGAAGGTTTGTTTGCAAGCAAGTTCAGTGCAGACTCACGGCAAGCAAATTTGAGAGACTGAGCTAGCCGATGGTAGATAGATAGATCAGTGAATGATTCTGTGAGCAATTCAGTCTGCCTGCTTTGCCTGATTTTGGATAAAAGTTGCTTTTTTAAAATAAAAAATTCAATATTTACACAGGTGGTGTGTTGTGAGTTAATTTTGTGAGTTTGCTTGCTAGCAAATTTTATGAGTTTGTTGGCAAGCAAACTTTATGTGACAGACTGAGCTAGCCAATGGTAGATAAATAGATTTCTGAATGAATCTGTGATTCTGTGAGCAACACAATCTGCCTGCCTGCTTTGCCTGATTTTGGGTAAAAGTTGCTCTTTTTTTATAAAAAATTGAATATTTATATCAATATTTATAATATTTACATACAAGCCATGCCCAGCCAGTCACATGACCACCAAGCCACACTCACAAATTAGGCCATGCCCACAGAACCAGTTAGTGGTGCCTGGGATCTAAAATTATGAGTTTGATGGTCCCTGAGGTCCAAAAGGTTGGCGACCCCGGGACTGGAAGACCTTCAAGGTCCCTTGCGATTATTCTATATTCTGTAATTCTCCTTTTCTCCTGTTGGAAGAAATGGCCATCTGGGTTAATTTCCAAGTGGGGAAGAAAGACACTGGAAAATGGAGACTGTTCAGAAGGATGGTTTTAATTGTGGACAGGACCACATTGAGGTCTTGGGCAAAAAAGCACATGGATGAGAGAGTGAGATAAATTTATACCCTCTGTTGGACTTTGAACTTGCTTCCTGTTCCTGTGGCAAGAAATGGATCCAGGGGTGGGCTTCAAAAATTTTAATAATGGATTCTCTGCCTGGTTGCTAGGTGGGCGTGGCCATGGTGGATGTGGCCCAGTCGGCCTCCTGCACTACAGCAGGTGGGGCATTTTTGCCCTCCCCGAGCTCTGGAGGTTTTCCTCGAGCCTACGGGAGGGCGAAAAGGGGCTCCCTGGGCTCCAGAGCAGTGGTGGTATTCAGCCGGTTCGCACCGGATTGGGTGAACCGGTAGCAATTATTTGGCATGGATCACTGAACCGGTAGTAAGTTCTGGCTGGCCACGCCCCCCACCCAGTCGCCCTCCCACCCGATGTTCGTTCACCCCACCCGCCTGAGGCCTAAGGGTATATCTTTCTTTTTTTCCCCTCCTGACAATCAGCTGAACATACGATCAGCTGTGCAAGGATTTTTGGCCTTCCTGAGGCCCAGAGGAGCCTTAGGGGAGCAAAAATGCCCCCCAGAGGCTCTTCTGAGACAGGAAACTCCCAAAACGGAGCGTGGAGGGGTGCTGTGCACCTCTCCCATGCTCTGTTTTTTTTCTTCCTGAGCCTTAGGGGAGCAAAAACACCCCCCCTAAAGGCTTCTCTGAGGCCCAGAAGGGCCAAAAAACAGGTGGGGGTTGCAAAAAAGGGAAAAAAAGTCATCCCTACCCAGTCACATGGACACACCCACCAAGCCACGCCCACAGAACCAGTAGTAAAATATTTTGAATCCCACCACTGCTCTGGAGGCTTTCTAGAAGCTGGAAATGGGCCCATTTCCAGCCTTCCCGAATTTCTGGGAGGCCTGTTTTTTGCCCTCCCCAAGCCTTTGTAGCATTCAGCATGAAAGTGATTACCCCATAAAGGAATAATGAAGTTTTTCATCTGCAGGACTTTCCTTTCCTTTTTGGAACATTTCAAAAGGCTTTCTTAGAGCTTGTTGGGTGAAATTCCTCTGTCGTAATCGAGGTGCTACAATCAAGGAGCTTGTTCTTCTGCTCCTTTTCCACCTCTTTCCCAGATCGCTCCGGGTTATGGAAATGGATTCTCTGGGTGCGAGACTCTTGACAGGCAGGGCTGCATGTGATGAAAATGAGAAGATGATTTTGCAAGACGTTCCCACATAAAACAGTGTATAAATGGGATCTAGTCCCCTCTGAAGAGTCTGGAGACTTTTGGGCTGAGATCACAGCAGCTGGCCTTGATCCCTCTAGGAACGACTCCAGATAGAAAAACAAGTATTTATATGCAGGGGCCTCCAACCTTGGCAACTTTAAGCCTGGAGGACTTCAATACCCATAATTCCCCAGCCAGCTTTAAGCCTGGAGGACTTCAACTCCCAGAATTCCCCAGCCAGCTTTAAGCCTGGAAGACTTCAACTCCTAAAATTCCCAGCCAGCTTTAACTCTGGAGGACTTCAACTCCCAGAATTCCCAGCAAAGCTGGCTGGGGAGTTCTGGGAGTTAAAGTCCTCCAGGCTTAAAGTTGCCAAGGTTGCAGACTCCTGTTTATATGCAGCAAACTGCATGGCTGGGGAATTTTAAGTGTGGAAATCCATTCACCTGAAAAATTGCCGAAATTGAAAAACCCCAGTTCATTTGTTTTACAGTGTCTGCCACACGATTTTCAAAGAACAAAACTTGACGGCCATCCAAAAGTAAGTTTCTTTTTCTTGGAAATCAGCTGCTTTTAATCCTGGCTCCTGTAGGAAACTCTGATTTGATAGGCAGGGTTTTGAGTCATGCAATGGGAGGAACTTTTTTAGTTATTTAAAGAAAGAGCGCAGGAGGAACTTACAGGTATATCACATGCTGTCCTTCTGACCTGAACAGTCTGGCTATTTTTGCAAAGAGACCCATCCCAGCCTGCGTAGAGATCTTTGAGAATTACTTTATAAAAGCAAGTAAGCATTTCTGTACTTTTCCCCTTTCTAGGTATAACTATTGTAGATTCTGTACTCCCTGCTTTTCAAATTGTACTGTCTTTTCAGCTTCTGTTGATAATTCTTCTTATCAAGGAGCTTTCAATATAATTTCTTTTCTACTAAAGAATGTCTGTATTGTGCCAAGGAATCTGCGAATGGCTGAAAACCCTTCAGGATTTATACATGCATGCCCCCATCGCCCCTCGTTTCTGAACCCAAAGGTTTTTTTAACAGGTGGCTCTGGGGAACCATCATAGTTTTCTCTCCCTCATTTAATGATGACTTCCTTGGGTTTACTTTTTTTGGGAGGGGTACAGGTGGTCCTCAACTTACAACAGTTCATTTCGCGACCGTTCAAAGCAGGGTGAATAAAAATCAATGTTTTTTTTTAAATCCAAAAAATTGGATTTTTTTAAAAAAAAATTAAATCAGGTTTTTAAAAATTTAAATGGGATTTTTTTTTATTTTTATCAAATTTATTTTAATAAAATGCTTTTGGAGTAAAAAAGTCTGTCTAAAGATAGTTTTCTATTTAAGATACATTCATAAATTAGTTGATTCAGCATGAAATGGACTTTAATTATGTAGCATATGAGGCTGCATATTCTGCAATATTGGGATTGCCGTCAGAGGAGGAACCGCTGTGAGACAGAGATGATAGTTGCTCTTTAAAAATTATGATTTAAATTGAGTGGATTTATATCAAGCCTTCTTACTAGTGATTTAAATCAGGGGTCTTCAAATTTGACACCTTTAAGGCTTGTGGACTTCAACTTCCACAATTCCTCCTCCGATCATGTTAGCTTGGGAAACCTGGGAGTTGAAGTCCACAGTCTTAAACTTGCCAAGTTTGAAGACTCTTGATTTAAATTACAATGGCACTGAAAAAAGTGATCTACAACCATTCTTCACACTCACGAGCTTTGAAGCCTTCCCACGATCGCATGATCAAAATTCAGGCGCTTGGCAATTGGTTCGTACTTATGACCGTTGGGTGCGTCCCAAGGTCATGCGATCCCCTTTGGCGACCCTCTGACAAGCCAACTCAATAGGGAAGCCAGGTCCACTTAACAACCAGGTTACTAACTTATCAACTGTAGTGATTCACTTAACGACTGCGGCAAGGAAGGTCATAAACCGGGGCAAAACACATTTCGCAAGTGTCTCACTTAGCAACAGAAATTTTGGGCTCACTTGTGGTTCTAAATAGAAGGTAGTTAATAACTAATAGTAGTTAATAACTAACCTGCGTTACATTTGTTCCAATGGTTTTATCGAAACAAGGAAGAGACAAGAACATGTAGATATATAAAAGTAGAAGAAATGCCCAGGGATTTAGGGTGATGTCAAGAGGACGAGTTGGCTTTTTCTGACTGGGGAGGAGAACATCTGGAAAGCTTCACCCTCTCCTGATTGACTTTTCATCTCCCTCTCCTCCCACACGATCCGGGCAGAATTGGTGTTGTAGTTATGAAAGGCACCAGGCATCAAAAGTTTTTTTGAGGATGGTTTTGGGGAATCAGCCGAAGAAACAACAGACTGTTCTTCCCCGCATTTGATGATGTCTTCTTTGGGTTTACACTGGATTTTGGGTTGGAATTGAGCCCAGTTAGTGAATAGATTGGATTATGTTTGTTCCAGGCAAATATTTTATCGATAAGAAAGGAAAGCAATGGAATATATTATATTATATATATATAAGCGAAAGACCACTCACGCATCATCACACAATCTCCAGAACCCTAAAGCCTACAAACTTGAAATTTGCACATATGTTCCTCTCGGCTTCTAGGTGCTCACTAAGAAAGGATTTTTCGAAATGATCATCAGAGCATTAGGATTTTGTATATTATTATTAACACGCTCTGATGCTAAGGAGTTCTACTCTCCCTCCCCACCTGAAAAGAAATCTGTTCCAAATGCAAAACACAAGCAGAGGAGAGAAGTTTCATTTTCAGTTTCACAGCACCAAGCAGCTTTAGTACAGAACAGTTGAGCTAAGCCATGCCCAGGCTCCTTGCTGTCTCCTTCTTGCTCACACAACAAATACTGCTTCAGTTTCCAAACAGTCCTCAACTCTCTCACACACTGACAGGACGCTAGGCAGATTAATATTGATGGATGCAGGTAGCCATATATATATGAAAAGCTCAGGGTTTTTTTGTGGTGTCAAGAGAGGGTGTTGGTTTTGTTTGGCTAGGGAGGAGAACATCTGGAAAGCTTCCCCCTCTCCTGACTGCCTTCTCATACCCTCCCCCCTGGTTTGGGCAGTTATCAAAGCATATTGGTGTTGCAGTTATGAAAGACACCAGTTGTAACAGTATACAATTACAACTTGACCTTAACACACAATAGAAGGAACAGAGAGATAAAAGGCAACTAGGCAGCAGTAAGAATGTAAATGGAGCAAGAGGCAAAAGAGAGATCCTCTCTAGTTCTTTGCCAAAAAGGGGACCGAGAAGTAAAATACTTTTGGATTTCCAAGACTGATTTCAGCTTTGGCGATAGCAAAAGCATTTAGGTGTATGTCTCATCCAATGGAGCTTTATAGCGGTTTATACCTCTTGGAGGTTTACAATGTAGAAAGATTATTTGCATGTCGGCCCCAACATTCTGGGTCTGTCAACCTTGAAGCTGTCCTGACTGAAGCCATTTTGGGACTTCCTAGCTGACACACTGCAGAAGAGAGATACGGAGGGGAGGGGGAGTAGAGATAGTTGGGGTGTTGTAGTCAAAACAAAATATGTTCTCTTGGGAACCAAGGACATTCCTGCTGGTGCTCAGAAGGAGGGGACTGGAGTCACCTAGCAACCGGACAGTAACATGATTGGATCCCTTGACTGGTTATTTTGAGAAAGTGGCAAACTTTTAATTAGGTGAAATCCGTGGGAATATTCAGAGTCGGTTTTCACCAGCCTGTGCCAATATGACATATCCCAAAAACCTATTCTTTGAGGATTTTAGCTGCCTTGGAGTTTTGTTTGCTGTGGGTACTTGGAACCCTGACAGGATCCTCGTTTTACTGATCTTGGAAGGATGGAAGGATGAGTCAACCTTGAAGCCAGTCAGGACCGAACTCTAGGCTGTGGGCAGAATTTGCCTGGAATACTGCACTTTAACCTCTGTGACACCAGGATGCAGTGGTTAAATTTAGGACCTTTAGGATTTAGACCAGATAGGAAACATGATCAGATGGCTTATGCTACTTTACTATAAGGTTACATTAACATAATCTTGCAAGTCTGAAAGTACTTCAGGAAGGAAGAGAACCTTAGAAAGAAACTAAACGGATTCTTCCATAATTGTCTTGAGTGCAAGACGGAGGGAGGGATTGAAATCACCATCAGGCTTCCAAGATTTGGTAACTATAGGTATGCAGACAGGAAGGAAAAGCAGAGAGCTATGAAATTCTTCACTTTCATTTTCTTTCCAAAATCACCCTCCCTCCCCCAATAAATTGATTTTATGCCATCAAATGATTTTTAATCCCTAGTGACCACATACACAAATTTTCTCCAAGATTTTCAATCCCTATTTTGTTCTTTCACAAGTCCTAATGTTGACTCAGTTCCAAAGTAATTGAGTTCACCCTCTTGATGCTGGCTGTCCCCTTTCCACTTTTCCCAGCATAGGAGCCATCAGCAGAGAGCTGGGTCTTTACATCATGTGTCCAAAGTAGGATGAGTTGAACCTGGACTTTTGCGCCTCGTTGAGAATTCTGGGTTGATTCTTTTTATGATCCATTGGTTTCTTTTCTTGGTTGTCCACGATATTCTCAGGGTCTTCTCCAACCACAAATTCAAAGTGCCCGGTGTAGTTGAGAAACATCCCAATATCTTTTTTCCTTTCCAGATAATTGGCACCGAACAAAGAACAACGATGGGCAATCTACTTCTAAAGGATTTTGTAAGGAAAGAATTTGAGGATTTAAAGAGCGATCTGAACAAAGGTAAAATCCCCAAAGTGGCAGCCGAATACCAAAACCATTTAAATGAAATGCAAAATCTGCCCCTGAATATCGCAGTTACTGGAAATGCTGGTGCTGGGAAATCCTCCTTTGTCAATGCCTTCCGAGGAGTCAGGGATGATGATGAAGAGGCAGCCGAGGTTGGGCCAGGAAAAGAAACCCTGGAGCCAAAGGCATATCCTCACCCTTCATTCCCTAATATAAAAATATGGGACCTTCCAGGGATCGGAACACCCAAGTTTAAGGCAGCGGAATATTTGAAGGATGTCCAATTTGAAAGATATGATGTCTTTATTGTAATTGTTAATGACCGTTTTACTGAAAATGATGTTTTGCTGGCAAAGGAAATACAAAGAATGAGAAAGAAGTTTTTACTACATGCGTAGCAGAATGGATATCAGTATTGAAAGTGAAAAGAGGAGAAGGAATTTCAACATGGAGGAAACCCTGGAGAAAATCAGGAATTATTGCCAAGATTCTTTGAAACGCACAGGTGTGCCTTCTCCAAGAGTATTTCTGATATCCAGCCGGGAGGTACACATGTATGACTTCCAACTTATGAAAGAGACAATAGCTGCTGAACTTCCTGACCACAAGAAAGATATTTTAACACTATCTGTGCATATTTTCTCAGAAACGGAACTGATGAAGAAAAAGAGCTAATGAGAGCCTATATAAAGGAGATAGCGCTGATATCTTGTGCTCTTGGAGCCGTGCCTGTTCCGGGTCTCTCGATAGCTTGTGATGTTGGAATTTTGATAGATGCTCTGAAACGTTTCTGCAAGGTATTTGGCTTAGATGACCGGTCCCTCCGTTTTCTGGCACTTCAGACGGGAAAAAAAATTGAAGATCTGAGGTCGGCTATCAAGAAAACCCCGTTAGCCAACGCAATCGATGCAGAATTGGTATTTTCTCTCTTGATGAGGTCATCCCTCTGGGTCACCGTGTCGCTTGTGGAACTGGCTCTTGATTTTATACCTGTTATCGGGTCTCTGTTTGGTGGAGCGAGTTCATACGTTGTCACGTACCATTTTCTGAACAGCTTTCTTGATGATGCTGTGGAAGATGCCCAAAATGTCCGTGCAAAACTTCTTCAGTAACCGGAACCCCAGGGAAAGTTTGAAAAAACCTCCCCATTTCCCTTTGGAAGGAAACAGCCAAGCATTTCATCCAAATGAAACTGGATGGAGGAAAATCATAATGTTTCAACGCCTTATTAGGAGAGCCTATTTTCCAGTTTCTAAGAATTCTCTGATTGAAATATGTGCTTAATCACCCTGAGGGCAAAAGAGTACCCTTATCTGCTGGTATCTCTGTGTGAACTCAGAAATTAAACATTTATCTGTATTGCTTGTGGGGTGGTTGCTTTTCTTTTCCTGTTTTTTTCCTCTTTTCTTTCTTACAATTCTAAAGAACAAAACAACAGTGAATTTAATACGAAGCTGCATATTTCATAACCGTTTTTAAAAATACCATGAAAATGTACTGTGCTTGAGGTATCTCATTCATGTTATACTCATTGTTAATTGAATAGCTTCAATTATTACCTGTCTATCCACAAATTGTTTTTGGAAATGTATCTCTTCTTTAAATAAAAACAAATTTTAAATAAAACTTTGAATGCAGATTTTGGTTAATAAAATTAAAGGTGGAATCACTAGATAAGCTGCAAAAAACCACTGAATGCAACTGCAATTTATCCACTGTAACATTTGTCAACTCATTTACAAAGTGAAGAACAAATACTTGGTGGGGATGAGAACCAAGAGGTCTGGGTGTCCCTTGACTCAGGACAGGAGTGGGGCCGGGGGAATAAGCTCAAATCATAAAGGTTCTTCTGAAGGGGATGACTAGACAGCCATTTCTCAGAAAAGCTGTAATAGGAGCCACAAAGCAGAAGAGAAAGGAAGTTAAATGGTCCTGGGTGCAAGAGGCAGGCAGAGAGGGAGGGAGGGAGGGAGGGAAGGTCCCATGAGACTTCCAAGATCGAGTAACTAGAGTTTCCATTACTCTTGTGAAACCTGTTTTCTGGCCTGGCCAACTGGACATGCCCAGCCCCAAACTGGCCAGGTTCAATGAAGGGTGGGACAAACAGGTGGGTGAGAATCCTGCCTGCCCTCTCCTCACCTTGCCTGTGGTTTCCCAGCTGAGTTATTTTTCAATACAGGTTGAGTGGAATCCCCCAAGCAAGCAGGAGGTGGACTTGCATGCATCTAGGGACTCAGAAGTCAGATGGCTACAGGTTGGGCTACTAGGACTTTCCTCAGCTCTTCTGAGATGTGTCCAGCCCAAAGCTACCTCCTAGGTGTGAGAAAGTCCTGCGGTTGGGTGGATTCAGCCAAGTCTGTAAGAATCCTTCCAGCTGACCTGGAAAGTGGCAAATGAAAGGACCCAGTTATGGGCAAGGGGTTTGTCAAGATGGAAGCTACAAAGGGAGGATTCCCACTGCGAACCCAGAAAGCAACCGGCCTATAGCCTTTCAAGTCCCACACTGGGTAGTGTGATTGACTTCTCAGGTTGCCACTTTCACAACTTATATGGGACTGTTGACATTCCAGGTGCCAGAGGGGTGGGAGGGAGGGCTTGGGGGTGGGAAGCCTGGTCCTCCCTCCTGGGTTGCCAATATTCCTGTTCAAATGAAAGCAGGGAAAGGTGGCCAGGTACATCAACTGTCAGGGTTCCGGTGATTGCCCTAATTATATCATGAGCCTCGAGCCAAGCTTCAAAAGAATCCAAAAGATTTATTAGGTTCAACATGTCGGCACTGGCCCATAAGAAGCCAACTCTGCCACAAGTAATTTATGGTCACCTTTGACCCCTTTCCCCGCTCTCCCCTGGGTGTGTCATAAATCAGATTCTCCAACGATGTGCATTCAAGGGCTGGGTGTCATACATCACATTCTCCAATGAAAGATGTTCACGGGCAAAAGATCCAGTAGCCTAGGCTACAATCTTAGTAAGATAAGCATGGAATGTACTTCTGGTTAATTGTCATACTGCTCTTTCAGGTTCCCCACCCCTCCTGCTTATGGCAACTCGAAAACAGGCATAGGAATGCTTTACGAGTTGACATCAGCACAATTACATCCCATCCAGGTTGGCTGATATATTTCTGCTCCAGATGTGCTAGCCAGGCCTATGGAAACCTATGGGGGATGAAGGTAGTTGAATGTTTGTTTCCTAACTGCTCTTGCCAGCAGATCACAATTTAGATACCTATGAAAGTCAGTCAACACCCCAAACCACCCCAACGATGCTGTGGAGGTCATGTCCCGCTGCCTGGAGGCTGTGCGGAACTGGATGGACGGGAACAGGCTTCGACTCAACCCTTCCAAGACTGAATGGCTGTGGTTTCCGGCGGCCCGATATAGTCAGCTGACTCTGTCGCTGGCTATTGGGGATGAGATCTTGACCCCCACAGAAGGGGCTCGCAATCTTGGTGTCCTCCTGGATGTACGTCTGTCTTTGGAAGATCACATCACGGCCGTCTCCAGGGGGGCTTTTTATCACGTTCACCTGATATGCCAGATGCGGCCCTTTCTTGATCGGGATGCCTTACACACGGTCACCCATGCCCTGGTCACCTCCCGCCTGGACTACTGTAACGCCCTATACATGGGGCTCCCTGCGGGGAGCACCCGGATGCTCCAACTGGTGCAAAATGCGGCCACCCGGGTGGTTATGGGGGCGTCGAGATATTCCCATGTGACGCCTTTCCTGCGCGAGCTGCATTGGTTACCGGTAGCCTTCCGGTTTCGCTTTAAAGTATTGGTTTTGGCCTTTAAAGCGCTCCATGGCATCGGACCAGGATATTTACAAGACCGCATTCTGCCAGTAGTCTCCCACCGACCGGTGCGCTCCCACAGAGAGCGTCTCCTTCGGGTCACGACGGCATCTATGTGCCGCCTGGTGACCCCAAGGAATAGGGCCTTCTCTGTGGGGCACCTACCCTTTGGAATGGGCTGCCCCCGGGGCTACGGACAACCACTGACCTGAGGGCGTTCAGACGAGATCTGAAAACCTGGCTTTTTGAGCAGGCCGGCCTGAGCTGACTTCAAATGGGATTTTAAATAAGGGGTTTTAGAATTGATTGGTTGGGGTATGAAAATGTTAGCTTATTTTTAATCGGGGTTTTTAAATTTTTAAATGGCAGCCTATAATTTAATTCTCTTTTAATTGTATTTGTATTTGTAATTTATATATATTTTAGTTGGCTGTTCACCGCTCTGAGTATTTCGGGAGAAGGGCGGTATATAAAATTATTTAATAATAAATAAATAAATAAAATAAAATAAACAGAGGAGGAGGGAAATGACACCACGTATCTCCTGTCTACTACACAATCCTTTCAGCAGTTCCAAAAAGGTTCCGCACCCACTGGCACACTTCAGGTGACCCCGAGGGCACAAGTAAAGCTCCATGTGGCCTCAAGGGGTCTCAGAGAGCTATAGAGACCTTCAGAGTGCTAACAACCAGATGACTGCAAAGGATATTATCAATCCTTCCATTCCTCACCAATCAGTCAGGACTGAAGGAGCTTCTTGGATGAGAGGTGAACATCTTAGAGGAAAACCAAGAAGTTGGTTTCTTTTCCAAAGTTTGGCACATTCTTCAGCTGATAGGTCTACAAGATACCTGACTGGGTAGGATGGTTTGATGGAATGAGATGAAGATGGTTCCATAGGTAACCTAACCCCATGCCATGTAGGGCTTTAGAGGTCATAACCAATACCTTGAATGGCCCTGGAAGCAATTTCACAAGGTTGCTATTGTGCCCTATCCAGACTGGCAATCCTCAATGACCAGGCTGAGCCTGAGGGGGGTGGAGTGGGGGTCAAATGAGTCATCAATCTCAAGTCCCTTCATGTCCACAATAGATCCAAGTCCAGCCCACCTTGAATTCTGTTGAATTTTATCTACCACCAATTCACTTTGACTTCTAGCAGTTCAGATCCTTGTAGAGCAGGGGTCGCCAACCTTTTGGACCTCAGGGACCATCAAACTCATTATTTTAGATTCTAGGGACCACTAATTGGTTCTGTGGGCATGGCCTTATTTGTGGGAGTGGCTTGGTGGTCATGTGACTGGCTGGGCATGGCTTGTATGTAAATATTATGAATATTTATATCAATATTGAATTTTTTATAAAAAAAGACAACTTTTACCCACAACCAGGCAAAGCAGGCAGGCAGATTGAGTTGCTCACAGAATCACAGATTCATTCAGAAATCCATCTATCTGCCTTTGGGTAGCTCAGTCTGTCACATAAAATTTGCTTGCAAACAAACTCATCAAATTTGCTAGCAATCAAAATCACGAAATGAACTCACAACACAGCATGCATGTAAATATTGAATTTATTATTTAAAAAAAGAGCAACTTTTATCCAAAATCAGGCAAAACAGGCAGATTGAGTTGCTCACAGAACCATTGAGTGATCTATCTATCTACCATCAGCTAGCTCAGTCTCTCAAATTTGCTTGCCGTGAGTCTGCACTGAATTTGCTTGGAAACAAACCTTCAATCCTAAGGGAGGTTTGGCTGTGCTTAGCTAGAAAGCAAGAAATCCAACCATTTCCTGCTTCCCAGCTAATCTAAATCTCCCGGTGCAGCAGAACAGATGATGGTCGGAAAAAGGAAAAATAGCAACTTAGCAGACAAGTTTGCCGGGTAAGGAGTGCGTGGGCGGGGAGGCTTCCCGCGGGCCATGTGGGCAGTGCAGCCTTGTGTTTCTGTGCAGCCTGGATTAATTGCTTTGTGGAGGTGCTCTGGGGGTGAGACTTCTCTGCGACCCACCAAAATTTTCTCAAGGCCCACCGGTGGGCCGTGGCCCACCGATTGGCGACCACTGTTGTAGAGAGCTTTAGCATACAACAAACCTATATATTCCTCTAAACTGCCTGGATTCCTGATTTCCTGCACTCGACAAAGCTGATGATATGGAGATGGGGCACAAATATACCCCTCCATGATACACTTAGGTTTACCTATGTGAATTGTAGGAATCAAGACTCAGGACCACATGGAGATGAGACAAGCTGCTTTCTTTATTGCCAGGTTGAGAATAAGAAGAGCTGTCTGCTCTCTTGCCAGAGTTCGTTCTATCTCTCTATATCCATAGTAGCATACCAGTGGTTAATTTATACACTATACATCTATTTAGACAACCTTTGTTACTGTCTGCTTAAGCAGTTTATACATTCATTTCTAGTTAGGATTAACTTTTAATTAAGATTAACATAACCTTCAGTTCCTGCCTTTGTTCCGTCCTATCTGGGTGTTAAGGTCTTGTTTCCTCCAGGTAAACATGCAAATGTTTCCTCCAAGTAAACATGTAAACATTGCATTTTGCACGGAATGTTCTTTATCTGAGGTTTGCCCTCCAAGACAAGAATATCCAGAAAGCACAATGTCTACAGTGAATGACCTCAGTAGATGAGGGGGTCTTACTAGCAACTATAGGGAATGTGCAGTGAGTCATGACACACTGAGGAGAATCACAATCTCTCTCTTTGTTTCCAGATAACCGGCGCAGAACAAAAAGCAACTATGGGCAACATACACTGCTCAAAAAAATAAAGGGAACACTTAAACAACACAGTGTAACTCCAAATCAATCACACTTCTGTGAAATCAAACTGTCCACTTAGGTAGCAACACTGATTGACAATCAATTTCACATGCTATTGTGCAAATGGAATAGAGAACAGGTGGAAAGTATAGGCAGTTAGCAAGACATCCCCAATAAAGGAGTGGTTCTGCAGGTGGTGACCACAGACCACTTCTCAGTTCCTATGCTTTCTGGCTGATAGTTTGGTCACTTTTGAATGCTGGTGGTGCTTTCACTCTAGTGGTAGCATGAGATGGAGTCTACAACCCACACAAGTGGCTTAGGTAGTGCAGCTCATCCAGGATGGCACATCAATGCGAGCTGTGGCAAGAAGGTTTGCTGTGTCTATCAGCGTAGTGTCCAGAGCGTGGAGGCACTACCAGGGGAAAGGCCAGTACATCAGGAGACGTGGAGGAGGCCGTAGGAGGGCAACAACCCAGCATCAGGAACGCTACCTCTGCCTTTGTGCAAGGAGGGACAGGAGGAGCACTGCCAGAACCCTGTAAAATGACCCCCAGCGGGCCACAAATGTGCATGTGGCTGCTCAAACGGTCAGAAACAGACTCCATGAGGGTGGTATGAGGTCCCGACATCCACAGGCGGGGGTTGTGCTTACAGGCGAACACCGTGCAGGATGTTTGGCATTTTCCAGAGAACACCAAGATTGGCAAATTCGCCACTGGCACCCTGTACTCTTCACAGATGAAAGCAGGTTCACACTGAGCACATGTGACAGACGTGAAAGAGTCTGGAGATGCCATGGAGAACGTTCTGCTGCCTGCAACATCTTCCACCATGACTGGTTTGTCAGTGGGTCAGTTACGGTGTGGGGTGGCATTTCTTTAGGGGGCCGCACAGCCCTCCATGTGCTCGCCAGCCTGACAGCCATTAGGTACCGAGATGAGATCCTCAGACCCCGTGGTCGCCAACAGATGGGCTGTGAGAAAATTTTGGTGGGCCGCAGAGAAATCTCACCCCCAGAGCACCCCCACAAAGCAAGTAATCCAGGCTGCACAGAAACACAAGGCTGCACCATCCACATGGCCGGCGGGAACCCTCCCACCCACTCACTCCTTACGCGACAAACTTGTCTGCTAAGTTGCTATTTTTCCTTTTTCTGACCATCATCTGTTCTGCTGCACTGGGAGGTTTAGATTAGCTAGGAAGCAGGAAATGGTTGGATTTCTTGCTTTCTAGCTAAGCACAGCCAAACCTCCCTTAGGATTGAAGGTTTGTTTGCAAGCAAGTTCAGTGCAGACTCACGGCAAGCAAATTTGAGAGACTGAGCTAGCCGATGGTAGATAGATAGATCAGTGAATGATTCTGTGAGCAATTCAGTCTGCCTGCTTTGCCTGATTTTGGATAAAAGTTGCTTTTTTAAAATAAAATTTCAATATTTACACAGGTGGTGTGTTGTGAGTTAATTTTGTGAGTTTGCTTGCTAGCAAATTTTATGAGTTTGTTTGCAAGCAAACTTTATGTGACAGACTGAGCTAGCCAATGGCAGATAAATAGATTTCTGAATGAATCTGTAATTCTGTGAGCAACACAATCTGCCTGCCTGCTTTGCCTGATTTTGGGTCAAAAGTTGCTCTTTTTTTAAAAAAAAAATTGAATATTTATATCAATATTTATAATATTTACATACAAGCCATGCCCAGCCAGTCACATGACCACCAAGCCACATTCACAAATTAGGCCATGCCCACAGAACCAGTTAGTGGTGCCTGGGATCTAAAATTATGAGTTTGATGGTCCCTGAGGTTCAAAAGGTTGGCGACCCCGGGACTGGAAGACCTTCAAGGTCCCTTGCGATTATTCTGTATTCTGTAATTCTCCTTTTCTCCTGTTGGAAGAAATGGCCATCTGGGTTAAGTTCCAAGTGGGGAAGAAAGACACTGGAAAATGGAGACTGTTCAGAAGGATGGTTTTAATTGTGGACAGGACCACATTGAGGTCTTGGGCAAAAAAGCACATGAGATAAATTTATACCCTCTGTTGGACTTTGAACTTGCTTCCTGTTCCTGTGGCAAGAAATGGATCCAGGGGTGGGCTTCAAACATTTTAATAATGGATTCTCTGCCTGGTTGCTAGGTGGGCGTGGCCATGGTGGATGTGGCCCCAGTCGGCCTCCTGCACTACAGCAGGTGGGGCATTTTTGCCCTCCCCGAGCTCTAGAGGTTTTCCTCGAGTCTCCGGGAGGGCGAAAAACGGGCTCCCTGGGCTCCGGAGCAGTGGTGGTATTCAGTCAGTTCGCACCGGATTGGGTGAACCAGTAGCAATTATTTGGCATGGATCACTGAACCGGTAGTAAGTTCTGGCTGGCCACGCCCCCCACCCAGTCGCCCTCCCACCCGATGTTCGTTCACCCCACCCGCCTGAGGCCTAAGGGTATTTCTTTCTTTTTTCCCCTCCTGACAATCAGCTGAACATACGCTCAGCTGTGCCGGATTTTTGGTCTTATGAGGCCAGAGGAGCGTTAGGGGAGCACAAACTGCCCCCCAGAGGCTCTTATGCGA
>CM042835.1:7324260-7405003 GCA_023653725.1 Bungarus multicinctus | reverse complement strand
CAGTACCTCCGCCTTTGTGCAAGGAGGGACAGGAGGAGCACTGCCAGAACCCTGCAAAAGTGACTCCCAGCGGGCCACAAATGTGCATGTGGCTGCTCAAACGGTCAGAAACAGACTCCATGAGGGTGGTATGAGGTCCTGACATCCACAGGCAGGGGTTGTGCTTACAGCCCAACACCGTGCAGGATGTTTGGCATTTTCCAGAGAACACCAAGATTGGCAAATTCGCCACTGGCACCCTGTACTCTTCACAGATGAAAGCAGGTTCACACTGAGCACATGTGACAGACGTGAAAGAGTCTGGAGATGCCATGGAGAACATCTTCCACCATGACTGGTTTGGCAGTGGGTCAGTAACGGTGTGGGGTGGCATTTCTTTAGGGGGCCGCACAGACCTCCATGTGCTCGCCAGCCTGACAACCATTAGGTACCGAGATGAGATCCTCAGACCCCGTGGTCGCCAACCGGTGGGCTGTGAGAAAATTTTGGTGGGCCGTAATCTCACCCCCAGAGCACCCCCACAAAGCAATTAATCCAGGCTGCACAGAAACACAAGGCTGCACCATCCACATGGCCGGCGGGAATCCTCCCACCCACTCACTCCTTACGCGACAAACTTGTCTGCTAAGTTGCTATTTTTCCTTTTTCCGACCATCATCTGTTCTGCTGCACTGGGAGGTTTAGATTAGCTAGGAAGCAGGAAATGGTTGGATTTCTTGCTTTCTAGCTAAGCACAGCCAAACCTCCCTTAGGATTGAAGGTTTGTTTGCAAGCAAGTTCAGTGCAGACTCACGGCAAGCAAATTTGAGAGACTGAGCTAGCCGATGGTAGATAGATAGATCAGTGAATGATTCTGTGAGCAATTCAGTCTGCCTGCTTTGCCTGATTTTGGATAAAAGTTGCTTTTTTAAAATAAAAAATTCAATATTTACACAGATGGTGTGTTGTGAGTTAATTTTGTGAGTTTGCTTGCTAGCAAATTTTATGAGTTTGTTTGCAAGCAAACTTTATGTGACAGACTGAGCTAGCCAATGGCAGATAAATAGATTTCTGAATGAATCTGTGATTCTGTGAGCAACACAATCTGCCTGCCTGCTTTGCCTGATTTTGGGTAAAAGTTGCTCTTTTTTTATAAAAAATTGAATATTTATATCAATATTTATAATATTTACATACAAGCCATGCCCAGCCAGTCACATGACCACCAAGCCACACTCACAAATTAGGCCATGCCCACAGAACCAGTTAGTGGTGCCTGGGATCTAAAATTATGAGTTTGATGGTCCCTGAGGTCCAAAAGGTTGGCGACCCCGGGACTGGAAGACCTTCAAGGTCCCTTGCGATTATTCTGTATTCTGTAATTCTCCTTTTCTCCTGTTGGAAGAAATGGCCATCTGGGTTAAGTTCCAAGTGGGGAAGAAAGACACTGGAAAATGGAGACTGTTCAGAAGGATGGTTTTAATTGTGGACAGGACCACATTGAGGTCTTGGGCAAAAAAGCACATGGATGAGAGAGTGAGATAAATTTATACCCTCTGTTGGACTTTGAACTTGCTTCCTGTTCCTGTGGCAAGAAATGGATCCAGGGGTGGGCTTCAAAAATTTTAATAATGGATTCTCTGCCTGGTTGCTAGGTGGGCGTGGCCATGGTGGATGTGGCCCAGTCGGCCTCCTGCACTACAGCAGGTGGGGCATTTTTGCCCTCCCCGAGCTCTAGAGGTTTTCCTCGAGTCTCCGGGAGGGCGAAAACGGGCTCCCTGGGCTCCGGAGCAGTGGTGGTATTCAGTCAGTTCGCACCGGATTGGGTGAACCGGTAGCAATTATTTGGCATGGATCACTGAACCGGTAGTAAGTTCTGGCTGGCCACGCCCCCCACCCAGTCGCCCTCCCACCCGATGTTCGTTCACCCCACCCGCCTGAGGCCTAAGGGTATTTCTTTCTTTTTTTCCCCTCCTGACAATCAGCTGAACATACGATCAGCTGTGCAAGGATTTTTGGCCTTCCTGAGGCCCAGAGGAGCCGTTAGGGGAGCAAAAATGCCCCCCAGAGGCTCTTCTGAGACAGGAAACTCCCAAAACGGAGCGTGGAGGGGTGCTGTGCACCTCTCCCATGCTCTGTTTTTTTTCTTCCTGAGCCTTAGGGGAGCAAAAACACCCCCCCTAGAGGCTTCTCTGAGGCCCAGAAGGGCCAAAAACAGGTGGGGGTTGCAAGAAAGGGAAAAAAAGTCATCCCTACCCAGTCACATGGCCACACCCACCAAGCCACGCCCACAGAACCGGTAGTAAAAAATTTTGAATCCCACCACTGCTCTGGAGGCTTTCTAGAAGCTGGAAATGGGCCCATTTCCAGCCTTCCCGAATTTCTGGGAGGCCTGTTTTTTGCCCTCCCCAAGCCTCTGTAGCATTCGGCATGAAAGTGATTACCCCATAAAGGAATAATGAAGTTTTTCATCTGCAGGACTTTCCTTTCCTTTTTGGAACATTTCAAAAGGCTTTCTTAGAGCTTGTTGGGTGAAATTCCTCTGTCGTAATCGAGGTGCTACAATCAAGGAGCTTGTTCTTCTGCTCCTTTTCCACCTCTTTCCCAGATCGCTCCGGGTTATGGAAATGGATTCTCTGGGTGCGAGACTCTTGACAGGCAGGGCTGCATGTGATGAAAATGAGAAGATGATTTTGCAAGACGTTCCCACATAAAACAGTGTATAAATGGGATCTAGTCCCCTCTGAACAGTCTGGAGACGTTTGGGCTGAGATCAACAGCAGCTGGCCTTGATCCCTCTAGGAACGACTCCAGATAGAAAAACAAGTATTTATATGCAGGGGCCTCCAACCTTGGCAACTTTAAGCCTGGAGGACTTCAATACCCATAATTCCCCAGCCAGCTTTAAGCCTGGAGGACTTCAACTCCCAGAATTCCCCAGCCAGCTTTAAGCCTGGAAGACTTCAACTCCTAAAATTCCCAGCCAGCTTTAAGTCTGGAGGACTTCAACCCCCAGAATTCCCAGCAAAGCTGGCTGGGGAGTTCTGGGAGTTAAAGTCTGTAGGAATCAAGACTCAGGACCACATGGAGATGAGACAAGCTGCTTTCTTTATTGTCAGGTTGAGAATAAGAAGAGCTGTCTGCTCTCTTGCCAGAGTTCGTTCTATCTCTCTATATCCATAGTAGCATACCAGTGGTTAATTTATATACTATACATCTATTTAGACAACCTTTGTTACTGTCTGCTTAAGCAGTTTATACATTCATTTCTAGTTAGGATTAACTTTTAATTAAGATTAACATAACCTTCAGTTCCTGCCTTTGTTCCGTCCTATCTGGGTGTTAAGGTCTTGTTTCCTCCAAGTAAACATGCAAACATTGCATTTTGCACGGAATATTCTTTATCTGAGGTTTGCCATCCAAGACAAGAATATCCAGAAAGCACAATGTCTACAGTGAATGACCTCAGAAGATGAGGGGGTCTTACTAGCAACTATAGGGAATGTGCAGTGAGTCATGACACACTGAGAAGAATCACAATCTCTCTCTTTGTTTCCAGATAACCGGCGCAGAACAAAAAGCAACTATGGGCAACATACACTGCTCAAAAAAATAAAGGGAACACTTAAACAACACAGTGTAACTCCAAATCAATCACACTTCTGTGAAATCAAACTGTCCACTTAGGTAGCAACACTGATTGACAATCAATTTCACATGCTATTGTGCAAATGGAATAGAGAACGGGTGGAAAGTATAGGCAGTTAGCAAGACATCCCCAATAAAGGAGTGGTTCTGCAGGTGGTGACCACAGACCACTTCTCAGTTCCTATGCTTTCTGGCTGATAGTTTGGTCACTTTTGAATGCTGGTGGTGCTTTCACTCTAGTGGTAGCATGAGACGGAGTCTACAACCCACACAAGTGGCTTAGGTAGTGCAGCTCATCCAGGATGGCACATCAATGCGAGCTGTGGCAAGAAGGTTTGCTGTGTCTGTCAGCGTAGTGTCCAGAGCGTGGAGGCACTACCAGGAGAAAGGCCAGTACATCAAGAGACGTGGAGGAGGCCGTAGCAGGGCAACAACACAGCATCAGGAACGCTACCTCCGCCTTTGTGCAAGGAGGGACAGGAGGAGCACTGCCAGAACCCTGTAAAATGACCCCCAGCGGGCCACAAATGTGCATGTGGCTGCTCAAACGGTCAGAAACAGACTCCATGAGGGTGGTATGAGGTCCCGACATCCACAGATGGGGGTTGTGCTTACAGCCCAACACCGTGCAGGATGTTTGGCATTTCCCGGAGAACACCAAGATTGGCAAATTCGCCACTGGCACCCTGTACTCTTCACAGATGAAAGCAGGTTCACACTGAGCACATGTGACAGATGTGAAAGAGTCTGGAGATGCCATGGAGAACGTTCTGCTGCCTGCAACATCTTCCACCATGACTGGTTTGGCAGTGGGTCAGTAACGGTGTGGGGTGGCATTTCTTTAGGGGGCCGCACAGACCTCCATGTGCTCGCCAGCCTGACAACCATTAGGTACCGAGATGAGATCCTCAGACCCCGTGGTCGCCAACCGGTGGGCTGTGAGAAAATTTTGGTGGGCCGCAAAGAAATCTCACCCCCAGAGCACCCCCACAAAGCAATTAATCCAGGCTGCACAGAAACACAAGGCTGCACCATCCACATGGCCCGCGGGAACCCTCCCACCCACTCACTCCTTACGCGACAAACTTGTCTGCTAAGTTGCTATTTTTCCTTTTTCTGACCATCATCTGTTCTGCTGCACTGGGAGGTTTAGATTAGCTAGGAAGCAGGAAATGGTTGGATTTCTTGCTTTCTAGCTAAGCACAGCCAAACCTCCCTTAGGATTGAAGGTTTGTTTGCAAGCAAGTTCAGTGCAGACTCACGGCAAGCAAATTTGAGAGACTGAGCTAGCCGATGGTAGATAGATAGATCAGTGAATGATTCTGTGAGCAATTCAGTCTGCCTGCTTTGCCTGATTTTGGATAAAAGTTGCTTTTTTAAAATAAAAAATTCAATATTTACACAGGTGGTGTGTTGTGAGTTAATTTTGTGAGTTTGCTTGCTAGCAAATTTTATGAGTTTGTTTGCAAGCAAACTTTATGTGACAGACTGAGCTAGCCAATGGCAGATAAATAGATTTCTGAATGAATCTGTGATTCTGTGAGCAACACAATCTGCCTGCCTGCTTTGCCTGATTTTGGGTAAAAGTTGCTCTTTTTTTATAAAAAATTGAATATTTATATCAATATTTATAATATTTACATACAAGCCATGCCCAGCCAGTCACATGACCACCAAGCCACACTCACAAATTAGGCCATGCCCACAGAACCAGTTAGTGGTGCCTGGGATCTAAAATTATGAGTTTGATGGTCCCTGAGGTCCAAAAGGTTGGCGACCCCGGGACTGGAAGACCTTCAAGGTCCCTTGCGATTATTCTGTATTCTGTAATTCTCCTTTTCTCCTGTTGGAAGAAATGGCCATCTGGGTTAAGTTCCAAGTGGGGAAGAAAGACACTGGAAAATGGAGACTGTTCAGAAGGATGGTTTTAATTGTGGACAGGACCACATTGAGGTCTTGGGCAAAAAAGCACATGGATGAGAGAGTGAGATAAATTTATACCCTCTGTTGGACTTTGAACTTGCTTCCTGTTCCTGTGGCAAGAAATGGATCCAGGGGTGGGCTTCAAAAATTTTAGCAATGGATTCTCTGCCTGGTTGCTAGGTGGGCGTGGCCATGGTGGATGTGGCCTAGTCGGCCTCCTGCACTACAGCAGGTGGGGCATTTTTGCCCTCCCCGAGCTCTGGAGGTTTTCCTCGAGCCTCCGGGAGGGCGAAAACGGGCTCCCTGGGCTCCGGAGCAGTGGTGGTATTCAGCCGGTTCGCACCGGATTGGGTGAACCGGTAGCAATTATTTGGCATGGATCACTGAACCGGTAGTAAGTTCTGGCTGGCCACGCCCCCACCCAGTCGCCCTCCCACCCGATGTTCGTTCACCCCACCCGCCTGAGGCCTAAGGGTATTTCTTTCTTTTTTTCCCCTCCTGACAATCAGCTGAACATACGATCAGCTGTGCAAGGATTTTTGGCCTTCCTGAGGCCCAGAGGAGCCTTAGGGGAGCAAAAATGCCCCCCAGAGGCTCTTCTGAGACAGGAAACTCCCAAAACGGAGCGTGGAGGGGTGCTGCGCACCTCTCCCATGCTCTGTTTTTTTTCTTCCTGAGCCTTAGGGGAGCAAAAACACCCCCCCTAGAGGCTTCTCTGAGGCCCAGAAGGGCCAAAAACAGGTGGGGGTTGCAAGAAAGGGAAAAAAAGTCATCCCTACCCAGTCACATGGCCACACCCACCAAGCCACGCCCACAGAACCAGTAGTAAAAAATTTTGAATCCCACCACTGCTCTGGAGGCTTTCTAGAAGCTGGAAATGGGCCCATTTCCAGCCTTCCCGAATTTCTGGGAGGCCTGTTTTTTGCCCTCCCCAAGCCTCTGTAGCATTCGACATGAAAGTGATTACCCCATAAAGGAGTAATGAAGTTTTTCATCTGCAGGACTTTCCTTTCCTTTTTGGAACATTTCAAAAGGCTTTCTTAGAGCTTGTTGGGTGAAATTCTTCTGCCGTAATTGAGGTGCTACAATCAAGGAGCTTGTTCTTCTGCTCCTTTTCTGCCTCTTTCCCGGATCGCTCCGGATTATGGAAATGGATTCTCTGGGTGCGAGACTCTTGACAGGCAGGGCTGCATGTGATGAAAATGAGAAGATGATTTTGCAAGACGTTCCCACATAAAACAGTGTGTATGAATGGGATCTAGTCCCCTCTGAAGAGTCTGGAGACTTTTGGGCTGAGATCAAGTGCAGCTGGCCTTGATCCCTCTAGGAACTACTCCAGATAGAAAAACAAGTATTTATATGCAGGGGCCTCCAATCTTGGCAACTTTAAGCCTGGAGGACTTCAATACCCATAATTCCCCAGCCAGCTTTAAGCCTGGAGGACTTCAACTCCCAGAATTCCCCAGCCAGCTTTAAGCCTGGAAGACTTCAACTCCTAAAATTCCCAGCCAGATTTAAGTCTGGAGGATTTCAACTCCAGAATTCCCAGCAAAGCTGGCTGGGGAGTTCTGGAAGTTAAAGTCCTCCAGGCTTAAAGTTGCCAAGGTTGCAGACCCCTGTTTATATGCAGCAAACTGCATGGCTGGGGAATTTTAAGTGTGGAAATCCATTCACCTGAAAAATTGCCGAAATTGAAAAAACCCAGTTTATTTGTTTTACAGTGTCTGCCACACGATTTTCAAAGAACAAAACTTGACGGCCATCCAAAAGTAAGTTTCTTTTTCTTGGAAATCAGCTGCTTTTAATCCTGGCTCCTGTAGGAAACTCTGATTTGATAGGCAGGGTTTTGAGTCATGCAATGGGAGGAACTTTTTTAGTTATTTAAAGAAAGAACGCAGGAGGAACTTACAGGTATATCACATGCCGTCCTTCAGACCTGAAGAGTCTGGCTATTTTTGCAAAGAGACCCATCCCAGCCTGCGTAGAGATCTTTGAGAATTACTTTATAAAAGCAAGTAAGCATTTCTGTACTTTTCCCCTTTCTAGGTATAACTATTGTAGATTCTGTACTCCCTGCTTTTCAAATTGTACTGTCTTTTCAGCTTCTGTTGATAATTCTTCCTATCAAGGAGCTTTCAATATAATTTCTTTTCTACTAAAGAATGTCTGTATTGTGCCAAGGAATCTGTGAATGGCTGAAAACCCTTCAGGATTTATACATGCATGCCCCCATTGCCCCTCGTTTCTGAACCCAAAGATTTTTTTTAACAAGTGGCTCTGGGGAACCATCATAGTTTTCTCTCCCTCATTTAATGATGACTTCCTTGGGTTTACTTTTTTTGGGTGGGGTACAGGTGGTCCTCAACTTACAACAGTTCATTTTGTGACCGTTCAAAGCAGGGTGAATAAAAATCAATGTTTTTTTTTAAATCCAAAAAATTGGATTTTTTTAAAAAAAATTAAATCAGGTTTTTAAAAATTTAAATGGGATTTTTTTTATTTTTATCAAATTTATTTTAATAAAATGCTTTTGGAGTAAAATAGTCTGTCTAAAGATAGTTTTCTATTTAAGATACATTCATAAATTAGTTGATTCAGCATGAAATGGACTTTAATTATGTAGCATATGAGGCTGCATATTCTGCAATATTGGAACTGCCGTCAGAGGAGGAACCGCTGTGAGACAGAGATGATAGTTGCTCTTTAAAAATTATGATTTAAATCGAGTGGATTTATATCAAGCCTTCTTACTAGTGATTTAAATCAGGGGTCTTCAAATTTGACAGCTTTAAGGCTTGTGGACTTCAATTTCCAGAATTCCTGAGCTAACATGATCAGAGGAGGAACTCTGGGAGTTGAAGTCCACGAGTCTTAAAGCTGTAGAGCAGGGGTCTTCGAACTTGACAGCTTTAAGACTTGTGGACTTCAACTCCCAGAATTCCTCCTCTGATCATGTTAGCTCGGGAATCCTGGGAGTTGAAGTCCACAAGTCTTAAACTTGTCAAGTTTGAAGAGCCTTCATTTAAATCGTGATTTAAATCAAATCCACCCTGGTTCAAAGTTACAACGGCACTGAAAAAAGTGATCTACAACCATTCTTCACACTCGCGAGCTTTGAAGCCTTCCCACGATCGCGTGATCAAAATTCAGGCACTTGGCAATTGGTCCGTACTGATCACTGTTGGGTGTATCCCAAGGTCATGCGATCCCCTTTGGCGACCCTCTGACAAGCCAACTCAATAGGGAAGCCTGGTCCGCTTAACAACCAGGTTAATAACTTATCAACTGCAGTGATTCACTTAACAACTGCAGCAAGGAAGGTCGTAAACCGGGGCAAAACACATTTCGCAACTGTCTCACTTAGCAACAGAAATTTTGGGTTCACTTGTGGTTCTAAATAGAAGGTAGTTAATAACTAATAGTAGTTAATAACTAACCTGCGTTACATTTGTTCCAATGGTTTTATCGAAACAAGGAAGAGACGAGAAAATGTAGATATATAAAAGAAGAAATGCCCAGGGATTTAGGGTGATGTCAAGAGGACGAGTTGGCTTTGTCTGACTGGGGAGGAGAACATCTGGGAAGCTTCACCCTCTCCTGATTGACTTTTCATCTCCCTCTCCTCCCACACGATCCGGGCAGAATTGGTGTTGTAGTTATGAAAGGCACCAGGCATCAAAAGTTTTTTTGAGGATGGTTTTGGGGAATCAGCCGAAGAAACAACAGACTGTTCTTCCCCGCATTTGATGATGTCTTCTTTGGGTCTACACTGGATTTTGGGTTGGAATTGAGTGCAGTTAGTGACATAGATTGGATTATGTTTGTTCCAGGCAGATATTTTATCGATAAGAAAGGAAAGCAATGGAATATATTATATTATATATATATAAGCGAAAGACCACTTACGCATCATCACAAAATCTCCAGAACCGTAAAGCCTACAAACTTGAAATTTGCACATATGTTCCTCTCGGCTTCTAGGTGCTCACTAAGAAAGGATTTTTCGAAATGACCATCAGAGCATTAGGATTTTGTGTATTATTATTAACACGCTCTGATGCTAAGGAGTTCTACTCTCCCTCCCCATCTGAAAAGAAATCTGTTCCAAATGCAAAACACAAGCAGAGGAGAGAAGTTTCATTTTCAGTTTCACAGCACCAAGCAGCTTTAGTACAGAACATTTGAGCTAAGCCACGCCCAGGCTCCTTGCTGTCTCCTTCTTGCTCACACAACAAATACTGCTTCAGTTTCCAAACAGTCCTCAACTCTCTCACACACTGACAGGACGCTAGGCAGATTAATATTGATGGATGCAGGTAGCCATATATATATGAAAAGCTCAGGGTTTTTTTGTGGTGTCAAGAGAGGGTGTTGGTTTTGTTTGGCTAGGGAGGAGAACATCTGGAAAGCTCCCCCCTCTCCTGACTGCCTTCTCATACCCTCCCCCCTGGTTTGGGCAGTTATCAAAGCATATTGGTGTTGCAGTTATGAAAGACATCAGTTGTAACAGTATACAATTACAACTTGACCTTAACACACAATAGAAGGAACAGAGAGATAAAAGGCAACTAGGCAGCAGTAAGAATGTAAATGGAGCAAGAGGCAAAAAAAGAGATCCTCTCTAGTTCTTTGCCAAAAAGGGGACCGAGAAGTGAAATACTTTTGGATTTCCAAGACTGATTTCAGCTTTGGCAATAGCAAAAGCATTTAGGTGTATGTCTCATCCCATGGAGCTTTATAACGGTTTATATCTCTTGGAGGTTTACAATGTAGAAAGATTATTTGCATGTCGGCCCCAACATTCTGGGTCTGTCAACCTTGAAGCTGTCCTGACTGAAGCCATTTTGGGACTTCCTAGCTGACACACTGCAGAAGAGGGATAGGGAGGGGAGGGGGAGTAGAGATAGTTGGGGTGTTGTAGTCAAAACAAAATATGTTCTCTTGGGAACCAAGGACATTCCTGCTGGTGCTCAGAAGGAGGAGACTGGAGTCACCTAGCAACCGGACAGTAACATGATTGGATCCCTTGACTGGTTATTTTGAGAAAGTGGCAAACTTTTAATTAGGTGAAATCCGTGGGAATATTCAGAGTCGGTTTTCACCAGCCTGTGCCAATATGACATATCCCAAAAACCTATTCTTTGAGGATTTTAGCTGCCTTGGAGTTTTGTTTGCTGTGGGTACTTGGAACCCTGACAGGATCCTCGTTTTACTGATCTTGGAAGGATGGAAGGATGAGTCAACCTTGAAGCCAGTCAGGATCGAACTCTAGGCTGTGGGCAGAATTTGCCTGGAATACTGCACTTTAACCACTGTGACACCAGGGCGCAGTGGTTAAATTTAGGACCTTTAGGATTTAGACCAGATAGGAAACATGATCAGATGGCTTATGCTACTTTACTATAAGGTTACATTAACATAATCTTGCAAGTCTGAAAGTACTTCAGGAAGGAAGAGAACCTTAGAAAGAAACTAAACGGATTCTTCCTTAATTGTCTTGAGTGCAAGAGGGAGGGAGGGATTGAAATCACCATCAGGCTTCCAAGATTTGGTAACTATAGGTATGCAGACAGGAAGGAAAAGGAGAGAGCTATGAAATTCTTCACTTTCATTTTCTTTCCAAAATCACCCTCCCTCTCCAATAAACTGACTTTATGCCATCAAATGATTTTTAATCCCTAGTGACCACATACACAAATTTTCTCCAAGACTTTCAATCCCTATTTTGTTCTTTCACAAGTCCTAATGTTGACTCAGTTCCAAAGTAATTGAGTTCACCCTCTTGATGCTGGCTGTCCCCTTTCCACTTTTCCCAGCATTGGAGCCATCAGCAGAGAGCTGGGTCTTTACATCATGTGTCCAAAGTAGGATGAGTTGAACCTGGACTTTTGCGCCTCGTTGAGAATTCTGGGTTGATTCTTTTTATGATCCATTGGTTTCTTTTCTTGGTTGTCCACGATATTCTCAGGGTCTTCTCCAACTACAAATTCAAAGTGCCCGGTGTAGTTGAGAAACATCCCAATATCTTTTTTCCTTTCCAGATAATTGGCACCGAACAAAGAACAACGATGGGCAATCTACTTCTAAAGGATTTTGTAAGGAAAGAATTTGAGGATTTAAAGAGAGATCTGAACAAAGGCAATATCCCCAAAGTGGCAGCCGAATACCAAAACCTTTTAAATGAAATGCAAAATCTGCCCCTGAATATCGCAGTTACTGGAAATGCTGGTGCTGGGAAATCCTCCTTTGTCAATGCCTTCCGAGGAGTCAGGGATGATGATGAAGAGGCAGCCGAGGTTGGGCCAGGAAAAGAAACCCTGGAGCCAAAGACATATCTTCACCCTTCATTCCCTAATATAAAAATATGGGACCTTCCAGGGATCGGAACACCCAAGTTTAAGGCAGCGGAATATTTGAAGGATGTCCAATTTGAAAGATATGATGTCTTTATTGTGGTTGTTAATGACCGTTTTACTGAAAACGATGCTATGCTGATAAAGGAAATACAAAGAACCGAGAAGAAGTTTTACTATGTGAGTAGCAAAGTAGATGTCACTATCAACAATGAAATGAGAAAGGAAAATTTCAATGTGAAGGACACCTTGGCATCCCTGAGGCAATATTATGAAGATAGCTTAAAAGAGGAAGCTAAGGTTTCCTCAAGAGTATTTCTGATATCCAGCCGGGAGATATACATGTATGACTTCCCTCTCCTGCAAGAGACAATAGCTGTTGAACTTCCTGACCACAAGAAAGATATTTTAACACTATCTGTGCATATTTTCTCAGAAACGGTACTGATGAAGAAAAAAGAACTAATGAGAGCCTATATAAAGAAGATAGCGCTGATATCTTGTGCTCTTGGAGCCGTGCCTGTCCCGGGTCTCTCGATAGTTTGTGATGTTGGAATTTTGATAGAATTTCTGATACTTTTCTGCAGGGGGTTTGGCTTAGATGACCGGTCCCTCCGTTTTCTGGCACTTCAGACGGGAAAAGAATTTGAAGATCTGAGGTCGGCTATCAAGAAAACCCCGTTAGCCAACGCAATCGATGCAGCATTGGTATTTTCTCTCTTGATGAGGTCATCCCTCTGGGTCGCCGTGTCGCTTGTGGAACTGGCTCTTGATTTTATACCTGTTCTCGGGTCTCTGTTTGGTGGAGCGAGTTCATACGTTGTCACGTACCATTTTCTGAAAAGCTTTGTTGATGATGCTGTGGAAGATGCCCGAAATGTCCGTGCAAAACTTCTTCAGCAACCAGAACCCTAGGGAAAGTTTGAAAAAACCGCCCCATTTCCCTTTTGAAGGAAACAGCCAAGCATTTCATCCAAATGAAACTGGATGGAGGAAAATCATAATGTTTCAATGCCTTATTAGGAGAGCCTATTTTCCAGTTTCTAAGAATTCTCTGATTGAAATATGTGCTTAATCACCCTGAGGGCAAAAGAGTACCCTTATCTGCTGGTATCTCTGTGTGAACTCAGAAATTAAACATTTATCTGTATTGCTTGTGGGGTGGTTGCTTTTCTTTTCCTGTTTTTTTCCTCTTTTCTTTCTTACAATTCTAAAGAACAAAACAACAGCGAATTTAATACGAAGCTGCATATTTCATAACCGTTTTTTTTAAATACCATGAAAATGTACTGTGCTTGAGGTATCTCATTCATGTTATACTCATTGTTAATTGAATAGCTTCAATTATTATCTGTCTATCCACAAATTGTTTTTGGAAATGTATCTCTTCTTTAAATAAAAACAAATTTTAAATAAAACTTTGAATGCAGATTTTGGTTAATAAAATTAAAGGTGGAATCACTAGATAAGCTGCAAAAAACCACTGAATGCAACTGCAATTTATCCACTGTAACATTTGTCAACTCATTTACAAAGTGAAGAACAAATACTTGGTGGGGATGAGAACCAAGAGGTCTGGGTGTCCCTTGACTCAGGACAGGAGTGGGGCCGGGGGAATAAGCTCAAATCATAAAGGTTCTTCTGAAGGGGATGACTAGACAGCCATTTCTCAGAAAAGCTGTAATAGGAGCCACAAAGCAGAAGAGAAAGGAAGTTAAATGGTCCTGGGTGCAAGAGGCAGGCAGAGAGGGAGGGAGGGAGGGAGGGAGGGAGGGAGGGAAGGTCCCATGAGGCTTCCAAGATCCAGTAACTAGAGTTTCCATTACTCTTGTGAAACCTGTTTTCTGGCCTGGCCAACTGGACATGCCCAGCCCCAAACTGGCCAGGTTCAATGAAGGGTGGGACGAACAGGTGGGTGAGAATCCTGCCTGCCCTCTCCTCACCTTGCCTGTGATTTCTCAGCTGAGTTATTTTTCAATACAGGTTGAGTGGAATCCCCCAAGCAAGCAGGAGGTGGATTTGCATGCATCTAGGGACTCAGAAGTCAGGTGGCTACAGGTTGGGCTACTAGGACTTTCCTCGGCTCTTCTGAGATGTGTCCAGCCCAAAGCTACCTCCTAGGTGTGAGAAAGTCCTGCGGTTGGGTGGATTCAGCCAAGTCTGTAAGAATCCTTCCAGCTGACCTGGAAAGTGGCAAATGGAAGGACCCGGTTATGGGCAAGGGGTTTGTCAAGATGGAAGCTACAAAGGGAGGATTCCCACTGCGAACTCAGAAAGCAACCGGCCTATAGCCTTTCAAGTCCCACACTGGGTAGTGTGATTGACTTCTCAGGTTGCCACTTTCACAACTTATATGGGACTGTTGACATTCCAGGTGCCAGAGGGGTGGGAGGGAGGGCTTGGGGGTGGGAAGCCTGGTCCTCCATCCTGGGTTGCCAATATTCCTGTTCAAATGAAAGCAGGGAAAGGTGGCCAGGTACATAAACTGTCAGGGTTCCGGTGATTGCCCTAATTAAATCATGAGCCTTGAACCAAGCTTCAAAAGAATCCAAAAGATTTATTAGGAGCAATATGTCAGCACTGACCCATACTAAGCCAACGCTGCCAGTATGGAGGAGGGAAATGACACCACCTATCTCCTATCTACCACACAATCCTTTCAGCAGTTCCAAAAGGGTTCCACACCCATTGGCACACTTCAGGTGACCCCAAGGGCAAAGGTAAAGCTCCAAGTGGCCTCGTTATCTCTCACCTAGACTATGCCAATGCTGTCTACATTTGGCTCCCCTTGAAGAGCACCTGAAGGCTCCAACTGGTGCAGAATGCGGCCGCGCGGGTGGTTTTGGGGGCTTCTCTGGAGCTCCCATGTTATGCCACTCTTGCGCGAGCTGCATTGGCTCCTGGTGGTCTTTCGGGTGCATTTCTAGGTGTTAGTTACCATCTTTAAAGCACTCCATGGCTTGGGACCTGGGTATTTACGGGACCGCCTACTGCCACCATCGCTCTCCCATCAGCTAGTGCACTCCCATAGAGTGGGTCTCCTTGGGGTGCCGATGGCTGGACGGCTGGTGACCCTGAGGGTGCAGGCCTTCTCGTTGGGGGCACCCTCCCTCTGGAATGAATTACCCCCAGAGATGAGGTTCATCACAGACCTTTTGACCTTCCAGCACGCGTTGAAAACTCATTTATTTTACCAAGCTGATCTGGCCTAGGGTTTTATAGGGTTTTAAATTTGGTTTTCATTGGTTTTAGTCCTTATTTTTAAACCCTTGTCTTGTTTTTATTATTCAGCCATGATATTTAATCTTTTTAATTGTTTTTAATATTGTGTTGTTATTGTATTTTTTAATGGCTGTACACCGCCCCGAGTCCCGCAGGGAGAGGGGATGGTAAATAAATCTTGTAAATAAATAAATAAATAATAAATAAATACGGGGTCTCAGAGAGCTATAGAGACCTTCAGAGTGCTAACAACCAGATGACTGCAAAGGATATTATCAATCCTTCCATTCCTCACCAATCAGTCAGGACTGAAGGAGCTTCTTGGATGAGAGGTGAACATTTTAGAGGAAAACCAAGAAGTTGGTTTCTTTTCCAAAGTTCTTTTCCAAAGTTTTCTTTGGAAAAGAAAGTTTGGCACATTCTTCAGCTGATAGGTCTACAAGATACCTCACTGGGTAGGATGGTTTGATGGAAGGAGATGAAGATGGTTCCATAGGTAACCTAGCCCCATGCCATGTAGGGCTTTAGAGGTCATAACCAATAACTTGAATGGCCCTGGAAGCAATTTCACAAGGTTGCTATTGTGCCCTATCCAGACTGGCAATCTTCAATGACCAGGCTGAGCCTGAGGGGGGTGGAGTGGGGGTCAAACAAGTCCTCAATGTCGAGTCCCTTTATGTCCACAATAGATCCAAGTCCAGCCCACCTTGAATTCTGTTGAATCTTATCTGCCACCAATTCACTTTGACCTCTAGCAGTTCAGATCCTTGTAGAGAGCTTTGGCATACAACAAACCTATATATTCCTCTGGTTTCTTGATTTCCTGCACTTGACAAAGCTGATGATATGGAGATGGAGCACAAGTATATCCCTCCATGATACACTTAGGTTTACCTATGTGAATGACCTCAGAAGATGAGGTGGTCTTACTAGCAACTATAGGGAATGTGCAGGGAGCCATGACACAACTGAGAAGAATCACAATCTCTCTCTTTGTTTCCAGATAACCTGCACAGAACAAAAACCAACGATGGGCAATATATTTCCAAAAAATGATGTACGGAGAAAATTTGAAGATTTAAAGAGTGATTTGAATGAAGGCAATATCCCCGAAGTGGCAGCTGAATCCCAAGGATATTTAAATGAAATGCAAAACCTGCCACTCAATATTGCAGTTGTTGGAAAGGCCGGTGCTGGTAAATCCTCCTTCATTAATGCCTTCTGGGGCATAAATGAGGATGAGGATGATGAAGCAGCCAAGGTCTGGACAGTAGAGGAAAGCAAAGTGCCAAAGGCATATCCCCACCCCTCTTCTCCCAATATAATGATATGGGAGCTACCAGAGATCAGGGAGCGTAATTCTAAGGCAGCTGAATATTTCAAGAAGGTCCAGTTTGAAAAATATGACGTCTTTATTATGGTTGTCACCGACCGGTTTACGGAAAACGATGCTTTCCTGGCAAAGGAAATACAAAGAATGAGAAAGAAGTTTTACTATGTGCGTAGCAAAATGGATATCAGTATCGAAGGTGAAAGGAGGAAAAGGAATTTCAACATGGAGAAAACCCTGGAGACGATCAGGAATTATTGTGAAGATAATTTGAAAGAGTCAGCTAAGCTCCCCGCGAGAGTATTCCTGGTATCCAACCTGCATGCACACATGTATGAATTCCCTCTCCTGCGAGAGAAAATGGCCGCTGAACTTCCTGATTACAAGAAACACATTTTCACCCTGGCTGTGCAGGTTTTCTCAGAAGATAATTTGATGGACAAGAAGATTAAAATGAAACCGTGCATAAAGTATTTATCATTCGTATCTTGCATTTGTGGAGCAGTTCCTGTTGCAGGTCTCTCTCTAGCGTGTGATTTTGGAATCATGATGGTTGCACTGAAATGTTTCTGGAAGGTGTTGGCCATAGACCAGAGCTCCCTCTGTTTCCTGGCCCTTCAGATGGGAAAAGGGTTTGAACAGCTGAGGTCAGAGATCAAGAAAAGGCCATTCATCAAAACAATCAGTGCACAGCTGGTACTTTCTCTCCTGATGAAGTCTGCTCTCTGGGTAAGGCCATCATCTGAGAAATATCAGGGGATGGTGTTTGGTGGAGTGAGTTCATTTGTTGTTACATATTATTTCCTGAACAAATTTCTTGACAACGCAGTGGAGGACGCCCGAAAAATTCGAACAAAGCTTCTTAAGTGATCAAAATCCCAATGAAAGCTCCAAGGAGCCATCCAGCCCTCTTTAAAGGAGACCATTTCTTCCAAATCACAACGGAGGAAGAAAGTAATAATATTTTTCAATGCCCAGTTAGAATCCTTCTCTCCAATTTCCTATTTTCCTGCTTGCTTTAATTATTCTCCAACTGAAGTCTGTGCTTGATCTCCTTAAGAGGAAATAAGTATCTCTGTCAATAGATGTTTTTTAGAGGAAGTCACAAATGAAATGTTTATCTCTGTTTTTTGGGGAAATTGTTTTCTTTTCCTCTTTCTTTATTTTTTCCTCTTTTTCCTTTCTATTTTTACAATTATAAATAAAATGGTGATTTGGGTATTAAGCTCAAAATTTCACTAATTGTTTTTGAAAGATCATTAAAATGCTCAATGAATCCTGCTTGGCATATTGTATTCATTATTATTATTATTATTATTATTATTATTATTATTATTATTATTATTATTATTATTATTATTATGCTGGTTGTTGAAGTCCACATGCTGAATGGGGAATTCTGGGAGTTGAAGTCTATATCTTCAAGTTGCCAAGGTTGAAAAACACTTTCCTGCTCACCCGCAACTCTGACTCAACTGAAATGAAGAACAGAAGAAGGCACATCATAACAAAGATAGGTTTGGGTTAAAAAGTGGGGAAACATGGGACCAGGTGCCTTTGACAGGAATGGAAGGGATGTGTAGGAGGATGAATTGCCAGAAGAGAAGAAAAGTGTTTTGCGTAAATGACAAGGGCAGAGTTTATTTTTCCTGGGTCTCACTGCCGGCTGCACCACTTTGGCACATAGGCAATTGCAAAGGAAAAAAGCCCTTCAAATAGCTTGCAGGTAGGCTTTGTAGTCATAAAATATAACCAAAGTCAGAGCAGGGGGACAGAATGATGGAGAGGTCTTCTAGATCTGGCAGGAAGTGTTACTGGGATGACTGGAGGGGACCCAGACCAGGAGTGGGATTCTACCAGTTCGCACCTATTTGCTAGAACCGGTTGTTAACATTCTAAGCAGTTCAGAGAACCGGTTGTTAGAAGAAATTACTGGCCTAATCCTGTAAGGTAGGTAGGAAGGAAACATTCTGGTGTTGCTTACAGAAACTGCCTCTCCGTTAATCCTTATTACATTCTTGGCAGGACTAGACTTCCTGTCTCTGGAACGTCTCTGGAGTTTCTTTTCCCCTCCTTTGCTGGTACTTTGCTTGTGTGGAGTGACCATTCAAAGTTACAATGGCACTGAAAAAAGTGACTTGTGACCATTTTTCACACTTACGACTGTTGCAGCATCCCCACAGTCATGAGAGGCCAGGCAAGGAGATGTGTGCCTCAATGTCCAGGGGGGTTTTTGGCCAGGTCCATAGGATCTACCAGTTGCGGCCCTTTCTGGATCGGGATGCGCTTCGCACGGTCACCTCCACCCTGGTGACCTCCCGCCTAGACTATGCCAACCCTCTCTACATGGGGCTGCCTCTGAAGAGCATCCGGAGACTCCAGCTGGTGCAGAATGCAGCCGCGAGGGTGGTGTTGGGGGCTCCTCGGGGCTCCCACGTTACGCTACTTCTGCGCAAGCTGCATTGGCTCCCGGTGGCCCTCTGGGTGCGCTTCAAGGTCTTAGTTATCATCTTTAAAGCACTCCCACATTCCCTCCCTCTCTCGCACCATCTCCTTCTAACTATCTAATCTGTCCTTCCTTCCTTCCTTCCTTCCTTCCTTCCTTCCTTCCTTCCTTCCTTCCTTCCTTCCTTCCTTCCTTCCTTCCTTCCTTCCTTCGTCTCTCTCTGTCTCTGTCTCTGTCTCTGTCTCTGTCACTCTCCGTGTCTCTCTCTCTCATCTTTCTGTCTCTATTATCTGTCTGCCTGTATGAGCCTCGGTGGTGCAGTGGTTAGAATGCAGTAACTGCAAGCGACTCCTACTGCAATTTGGGCAGTTCGAATCTTGCCAGTTCTCAAAGTGGACTCAGCCTTCCATCCTTCCAAGGTGGGTAAAATGAGGACCCAGATTGTTGGGGGTAATAAGCTGACTCTGTAAACCACTTTGAGAGGGCTGTAAAGCACTTATAGGGGTGTGGATTTCCCAAGCCACTCTTGAAGTTTCCCAAGATTGAAGAACACACTGGTGTAAAAGATGGCAAGGAGAGGCGGATGAGGTGGCATGGACAAAATTCACAGCAAGCTCAACATTCATCGCCACTGGCTCTCCCCATGGCTGGAGCAGAAGTTGTACAAGATCAGGGCATTGTCTTGGAAATTGCCCCCAAGTGTTGAAAGAATGACAAGAGTGTCTCTTTCCTTTCAAAATAGGTATTAGTGGCTCTAGCAAAGAATCAATACTAACGTGTTTCAACCTTGGGCCCTTACAGAGGTGTGGACTTCAACTCCCAGAATTCCCCAGGCAGAAGGGAGAACTCTGAGCTATCTAAGAGACAGTTACACTGCAGAGTAGCTGGAGAGAATGGTTTGACTAAGAAAGTGCTAAAGTGAGAATAGTCGCTGGCAATGTTGATGATAGAGCAAAGTTCACCAATCTCTTTGGTTTTGTGGGCTGGCAAGGAACGGGAGAGGGGAGGGTTTCATGTGAGTATTGGGTACACACACACACACACACACACGTGCGGATTCCACAGCCCAGTTCTGAACAGCTCATGGCCTGGTAGTGGCCTGTATTCCAGGGGTTGGGGACCCTTGCCCAGGGGTGGGATTCTACTGGTTTGGACCGGTTCGGGCGAACCGGGTGTTAAAGTTACTGCTGGTTCACCGAACCGGTATTTCATCTAACTGGCTGGCCCTGCTCCTCCTGCCCCTCCCCTCCCAGAGGTCTCCACGTGGCCCATTTTCAATGGAGGTAAGTGCAGGGTCCGCACAGAGACTCTGGGAGGGGGGAAAACGGGCCTTCTGGAAGTCCAGAAACGGGCCTCTTTCCACCTTCTGGTGGGCCTCCAGAGGCCAGGAGAGGCTGTTTTCACCCTCCCAGAGACTGAAAAGTAAAAAACAGACTTCCTGGAAAAACCGGAAGTCACAAAATGGGCCTCTTTCCACCTTCTGGTGGGCCTCCAAAGGCCGGGAGGGTTGTTTTCGCCCTCCCAGAGGCCTGGGGAAGGCCTCCGGACCCTTGGAAAAGTGAAAAACAGACTTCCTGGAAAAACCGGAAGTCACAAAATGGGCCTGTTTCTGCCTTCCAGTGGGCCTCCAGAGGATAGGAGAGGCTGTCTTTGCCCTCCCAGAGGCCCGGGGGAGGCCTCTGGACCCTTGGGAGGGTGAAAACAGCTTCCCCTGGGCTCTG
This sequence comes from Bungarus multicinctus, assembly GCA_023653725.1. NCBI lineage: Eukaryota > Metazoa > Chordata > Lepidosauria > Squamata > Elapidae > Bungarus > Bungarus multicinctus. Next base: position 7,384,381 of record CM042835.1, on the reverse strand, counting down.
GAGGCCCACCGGAAGCCAGAAACAGGAAGTTCTGATAGCTCCCGTCCACCGTGGCCACGCCCACCCAGCAACCGGGCAGCGAACCGGTTGCTGGGATTTTTGAATCCCACTCTTCCCCCTTATCCATCCAGTTTCTGTGGATGCAGCTTTCTTAAACCAGGCGAAGGAAATCCTTAAGCAGCCTAGCACACTCCACGGGTCAAAGATATTCCTTACGTAGAATGTGCTTGAAATGCCTCACTCTCTACCACATACATGAGAAAGGGGAGATTATAAATCTTTGCACTACACCCAAAGATTTCTACCAAGCGGGGAGACCCCAAAATTCCAAGTAACTTAACTTCTATGAGAACCAAAGGTGCTTTTTCCAAAAGGCCACTGGGTTCTTCCTGTGAAAATGTTTAGCTTCCCATACAAGAAGGTTTTCTCCCAGTTCTAACTAATCTGTAGGGAATGTAAGGATTTGCATTATTTGCAAATCCATCCAGCAGTTACTTAGAACTGAAGACACTTCTTGGATGAGAAGGAAAAAATGTTTTCAAAGGAAATAAACCAAGAAAGTCCAGTTGCCTTTTGGAAAAAACAAACCACCTTTGGGACGACCATGACCTGGATGGTTGAGAAGCTCCATAGACATCAAACAAAGTGATAGCTTTTAGTGAGGCCATTTAACCCATCCCTTGGCAAGAAAAGGTCTGATACTTGTGGCAGGAGTTGTAATATATATATATATATATATACACACACATATATATATATATATATATGTGTGTGTGTGTGTGTGTAAGGTTTTTGAGCTGATAATTTTTAAATAATAAATAAGGGAGACTAGTATAGATCTATTTCGAGCTAGTTAGCTCTCTTCAGCTAGCCATACCCTTACTGGGATACTTGGTGTTATACACCAAGTATAACACCAAGTATATATATATACTATATATATATAGTATATATGTATGTGGATCTTTGGTTCTTCGGGTTTTCTCCCGCATAGAATTGGAAGTATCTAGGCGACGTTTCGATGAAGTCTCATTCATCATCTTCAGGCTTGCGTCTTCGGCCTTGTGCTTCTCAGAGTAATGTGAGCTTGCAACTGCTTCTTCCTTTTAACTACTAGTGGGGGTGTGACTTGATTGGGTGGGGGCTTGACTGTGTTCTGATTGGGTGGGGGTGTGTTCTGATTGGTTGGGGGTTTGGCTGTGTTCTGATTGGTTGCGGGGTTGGCTGTGTTCTGATTGGCTGGGGGTGTGTTCTGTTGTGGTGGGGGTTTTGTACTCGTACAACTTGTACAACTTTTTTTTTTTCATGTGTTGACGTTAAATATAAAAATGGGCAATGCCATATCCTTTTGGAATATAAATGCCTGCCTTCCTTCCTTCCTTCCTTCCTTCCTTCCTTCCTTCCTTCCTTCCTTCCTTCCTTCCTTCCTTCCTTCCTTCCTCCCTCCCTCCCTCCCTCCCTCCCTTCCCTTCTCTTCTCTTCCCTTCCCTTCCCTTCAGTGGTGGGATTCAAATTTTTTTACTACCGGTTCTGTGGGTGTGGCTTGGTGGTCGTGGCAGGGGAAGGATACTGTAAAATCTCCAGTCAGAGGTGGGATTTGCTGGTTCTCTGAACTACTCAAAATTTCCGCTACCAGTTCTCCAGAACTGGTCAGAACCTGCTGAATACCACCTCTGCTTCTTCCCTTCCTCTCCCTCCCTCCGTCCCTCCCTTTCCTTCCTTCCTTCAACTTTTCTTCCCTTCCCTTCTCTTCCTTCATTTTCCTACCTCCAAGTTGGCTACCATGGGTAAATTATTTTGAATGCAAACGTTTGGATTAACAATAAAAAATAACCAGATGGGATTAGCTATTTATCTAACTGACTGACTTTTGATTTTCTTTTCTAGATGATACGAAGAAACCCGTCAAAGGATGTACCACAGAATCTGTCTGTAATATACTAAAAACCTACCGAGGACCACTGATTGGAAATTCTGGGATCCAGGATGTAACCTGCCAAGAAGCCAACAGGGTTAGTGTCACTTCAGGGTTGACAGATAGCAGCTGCTCCTCTCTTGAAGTTTTCCTCCTGGCTCTTATGCCGATGATGCTTTTCCTCTTTAGTGCCCATTAAAAAAAACACATTTCTGACTGCTCACCGAGATACCAGTTAAGTTTGGCACTTCGTTTCCCCAGTTTGGCCATTTGGAGATATTTTGATTTTCTTTTTATTTATTTAAACAAGTCAAAGACATGTGAGATCGAAATAAGATCCGGCATTGAGATTTACAGATCCATGGATGAAGTTGGACACGAAGGCTGCCCGAAATGTTGACACAAGACTCATAACACACCGGTGCAGCTTTCAAATGGCATAGAAAATATTTCATTCTGGCCCTCCTTCCCCTTTATTGGATTGCCTCCCCAGCATGTCAAATCTTTAGATCGTGTGTCTCTGTTCTACAGTCTTCCTGGCATCTCAATAGGGTGGTAGAAACTTCATTTCAAGGTTGAAGGTCTGAATGTCACAGTAATCCATCTAGATGTCCTACTGAGACAGTTTCAACCAAGTGCTTCGTTTCAGGGCCTTTGGCTGAGAAGCAACGGAAGTCACCAGCGCCTGGATTCCAAGCTGCATCTTCTGCTACCACGAAGAAAAAAATCTTTCGATTTTTTTTTTCTCACTCAACAGCTGGTGTTGGCATCGGCTCTTTCCCATCAGTTCAAGATGCAAACTTCCTGCTTCTTGGGTACCGACCCAGGCAAGTCTTTGAAATGTGAAATGTATGGAAAATCAAACACATATGCTGTTTATTTTCTCCTTTGTTATGTTTGAATTAAAAAGTAATGTTTGTGTCAGTGAAATGAGTAATGGTGTAATTTTGGTGAACAGGGGATTTTAACCCTTTCCCTCTTTCTTTTTCCTTGGGTTCCCCCTGTATTGACAACGTTACCTCAATTGCCAGAAGAAGATGGCCGATTTAGTTTCCAGGTCCTGCCATTCCTCACAGTGATGGTGGTTAGAAGTGATGGCATTAGAACACCTAAACCGGACGGTCATACACCGCTCTCCCAGCAGACTGGGGGTTTAAAAACATGTGAAAAAGAGGAGTGTAAAATGTGTGTTTGTATGTGTGTGTGTGTGTGTGTGAGAGAGAGAGAGAGAGAGAAAGAGAGAGAGAGAGAGAGATGTTCAAATACAACACAAGGCCTACACAGGAGAGGGCCCTTACTACTTTTTGCAAAAAAAAGAAAAAAAGAGTAAAAAAAATTGTTTACTCTTGCAAAAAAAAAAAAAAAAATTGAGTAAAATTTCTTTCCTCTCATAGCTTCCTCTGGGTTTCAGCACAAGGAACCCAATCTTGATGATGGAGGTAATTTCACTTTAAGGAAGAAAAAAAAAAAAAAGAACCTTAAGCATCTCGGTTGGCAGTTACTGGAAGTGGGAGCTTAAACCGAGGCAATTAATTTAGGTTCATTTCACTGCTGGAAATACGGAAAAGAAACCAATTACCTGAATTTATCCTGTCTTTATCTATCTAGAACTATTTTGGTATGGTATAAAATCATCCACATTGTGGACCTAGACCATGGTTTTCAATAGGGGCCAGAGAAAGCTTCAATTCCTTTCACCCAGTCTGACTCCTGGAGTGAATTTGGCCCATCTTAGCCGTTGAAGCTGGTTGAGTTTCTTGGGGCCAATCTTTCTCTCCCTCTCTCTCCCCCCTCTCTCCCTCCCTCTCCCTTCATCTCCCTCTCTCTTTGTCTCCCTCTCCCTTTCTCTCCCTCTCCCCCTCTCCTTCTGTCTTCCTCTCTCTTCTCTCCCTCCCTTCCTCTCCCTCTCTCCCCATCTCTGACTCCCTCTCCTTCTCCCTTCATCTCCCTCTCCCTCAGTCCTAGGGAGGCAGTGGCAACCCATTTCTGAAATCTTGCAAGAAAACTGCAGGGAGTGATGCTGGAAGTTGTCAGGAGTCAACACAATTTGATAGCACACATACATACAAGAGCAATAGCAAAAGCACTTAGACTTATATACCGCTTCACAGTGCTTTGCAGCCCTCTCTAAATGGTTTACAAAGTCTGTCTATTGCCCCCAACAATTTGGGTTCTCATTTTATCTGCTTTGGAAGGAGGGAAGGCTGAGCTCGATGAGATTCGAACTGCCGAATTGCAGGCAGCCAACAGGCAGCAGAAGTAGCCTGCAGTACTGCACTCTAACCACTGTGCCACTGTGGCTCATACAAAGCCATTAGAGAGGCATAACTTCATTTCTCGAAGTTCACACAAACATATGTGCTTTGAGAGGAGAGACAAGGAGAATAAGGCTTGCACTGTAGGACTCACTGAGGATGTGAAGATCGGACTGTGCATCCAAACACCCAACAAAGTTTGTTCCTGTTCTGAGCTCCTTTGCTCAGAAGCACATATGTTTATTTTAAGCCACAGTTGTGCAATGTCACTTGGTACCTCCTGGGCCCCTGCAGACATCCATCATCAGACTGTCTCAGTTTCACATTCCTCCTCCAAGAAAGAACCATTTCGATGTTTATTTGGGTGTTTAGAGCTCAAGGTCAACATGATTCAAATCTGTTAAACAATTTCTCCTTGTTTAGCAATGGAAATTCGATTCCTGATTTTGATTGTAAGTCAAGAATGCCTTGTAAATTCAGCCAAATGCAGACTGGATGAATTTCTCCCTCGGGTCCATGATAGATTACGCAGTAATTCAAGAGTAACCATAGCAAGGACTTCCTTCACCCTTGTTCCTCCTTCTCGATTCAAGGTACCTTTCACCTTGAAGAATTTACTATCATGCAGAAAAGGTTTCTGGACATATGCTCTCATGGTGGAATAACCAAGACCGTCCAATCGTTGCTGCAAATCTTCTTGTTCTTTGATTTTCTAAAGACAGGTAAGGAAGCCTCAGAGGAGAATGGGGAAAAGGTTTTAAAATCAGGGACAACTCACTTGTTTAATGAAAAGAAGGGCTAGGGGTGACATGATAGCAGTCTTCCAATATCTCAGGGGCTGCCACAAAGAAGAGGGAGTCAAGCTATTCTCCAAAGCACAAGAAGGCAGGACAAGGAGCAATGGATGGAAACTAATCAAGGAGAGAAGCAACTTAAAACTAAGGAGAAATTTCCTGACAGTGAGAACAATTAACCAGTGGAATAACTTGCCTCCAAAAGTTGTAAATGCTCCAATACTCAAAGTTTTTAAGAAGAGATTAGATAATCATTTGCCTGACATACTATAGGGTTTCCTGCCTAAGCAGGGAATTGGACTAGAAGACCTCCAAGGTCCCTTCCAATTCTTCTATTCTATTCTATTCTATTCTATTCTATTCTATTCTATTCTATTCTATTCTATAATAACTGCCTTGCTTAGCTATCTGCCCCTGCTGGGATCGTATAATATTTTGATTTGGAGATTCAGCTCAGGTTAATGTTTTGAATTTTCAATTTGGATAGAACTGATTACCTGAATTGAACTGATGATTTGAGCAGGACTGGAGAAGATCCAAACTCCCTCTACTCTTCTGACTCTATTTCAGAATCTTTACAGTGCAATCTTTCCAAACAATTATTTTACAGGTTTGCTATAATCCATTGACAATACCGCCAAAGGAAAGGATTAAGGAATTCAGGAAGGATGATCCAATTATATATGTTCTCAGAAAACACTCTCTTTTTTCTCTTTCTGCTGCATCCTTTGAACACCCATCCATGTCTTTCTTATTATTTTTTTTAAGAGATTTTTGGTTTTTTTTTCTCTAAAAAAAAGAAATTTAGGATTAGGTAATTTAATTGTATTATTAATACTAACAGTGTGTTAAAATATATTGTGAACTTAAAACTTTTAAGGATTAGAGATTGTGGGGATTTTGAGATATAATTCCGGGATTGACTAAATTTTGTTAACATTTGGTTTGCTTAGTAGTTCTAGATATTTGGGATATTGAAATTATGGTGGAATAAACTGTAATTTTTTTTAAAAAAACTTTACATATAAGTGACTTAATAGGGGATAATAAATAGACGGTGAAAAGAAATGTTATCTATGCTTAAATGACTTAATGGGGGAAAAAAATAAGAACCATAAAGAGAGAATAATATTGTTGAAGTTGGAAGATTAGGATTAGCATTGTTAGCATTGTTAGTTTAAAAAGGTCATTGACCTAGTCCAGGGGTAGGGAACCTTGGCTCTTTTATCACTTACGGACTTCAACTCCCAGAATTCCTGAGTGAACCATAAAAGGTTCCCTATCCCTGGCCTACTGGTTTTTCAGTTGTGGGGGAAATCAATTTTTGACTTGAATGGGACTGTTTAATATACAAATGTAGGACATATTCTTTATATGTATTATATGTATATTATTTATATTCATAAAGAATATGTCCTACATTTGTATATTAAACAGTCCCATTCAAGTCAAAAATTGATTTCCCCCACAACTGAAAAACCAGTAGGCCAGGGATGGGGAACCTTTTATGGCTCACTCAGGAATTCTGGGAGTTGAAGTCCATCAGTGATAAAAGAGCCAAGGTTCCCTACCCCTGGACTAGGTCAATGCACTGTCCACAAAATATGTATGGTGTGAACGGAAAATTGTAAGTAAAACATGAATTATAAAAAAATGTAGATTTTATTTTATGAATTACACACACAAAAACCTTTCTTTCTCTCTTCAGTTGCCACTCTGGAGTGTGAAGTATGTTCTGACATTGGCACGAACTGTGTTGGCAGTATGAAAATCTGTGAGCCTGAACAAGAAACATGCGTCGTCGTTTTAATTCACAACACTCTAAGTTAGTGACAAATGCACACCACATCTAGACTCTGTTTAAGCAAACAGTTTAGGCTAGATGACCTTATAGCATCATGACATGGAGAAGTCTAATCCTAGCCTACATGCCTCACCTAAGTTTAGCTGATTTATATTTCTGGAGCATTGGCAGAGATAACGATGGTGGGATATGATCTGAAGGAGATCCCAGCATGGTCTTTTTGAGATAATTCCCAATCTTGAGAGCTTTAAGATGCGTGGACTTCAGCTCCCACAACTCTTTAGCCAGTCATTTCTTCAACTGTATTCTCAGGAAAGGCAGAAAGGGGTATCCCATGTGCCATGCTCAATTGATTGGACACAGTCCAATGAATGCAACAGAAATAGCTTATTTCAAATATCTATCATTATCTGTCTGTCTGTCTTCCGTCCCTCCATCCAATCTATAATCTCTACTATCTCTCTCTCTCTCTCTACTCTCTCTCTCTCTCTCTCTCTCTCTCTCTCTCTCTCTCTCTCTCTATCTATCATCTATCTGTCATCTACTATATCATCTAGCACATCTATCTATCTGTCTGTCTCTATCTATCTATCTATCTATCATCTATCTATCATGTCTGTCTGTCTCTCTCTCTCTGTCTCTGTCTGTCTGTCTGTCTGCTATCTGTCTGTCTGTCTGTCTGTCTGTCTATCTATCTATCTATATCTCTATCTATCTCATCTAACCCATCCTCATCTATCTTCTCATCCTACATACTCATCCCCATCTATCTATCTATCTATCTATCTATCTATCTATCTATATCTATCTATCTATCTAGCCTACCACCATCCATGCCCATCTAATCTAATTTATCCCATCCATCATCCATCCGATCATATCTATCTATCGTCTATCTACATCTATATATCGATCGATCTATCTTATCTATCGATCTAGCTATCTTTCTATCTATCTCCTACCATCCCATCATCTAATCTATTTACTCAGCCATCCATCATCATCCATCCCATCCATCCGTATATCTCATCTATCTATCTATCTCTCTATCTATCTATCTATCTATCTCTATATCTATCTATCTATCTATCTATCTATCTCCTACCCATCCATCCTCTAATCTCTTTTATTCCACCTCCATCCCTCCATCCGATATATCTCATCTATCTATCTATCTATTCTACTAATCTATCTATCTAGCTATCATCTATCTTTCTATCTGATCTTAACTACCCATCCATCCATCTATCTATTTACATCCATCCTCCATCCATCCATCCATTCCACATCACGATATATCTCATCAGCTATCTATCTATCTATCTATCTATCTATCTATCTATCTCTATCTATCTACTATCTATCTATCATTTATCTATCTATCTATCTATCTACCTACCCACCATCCATCCCTAATCTATTTATCCATCCCTCATCCATCCACCATCCATCCATCATGCCCTCCCTAATCCATCCGATATATCTCATCTATATCTATCTATCTATCTATCTATCTATCTATCTATCTATCTATCTATATATCTATATACTACCTACCATCCATCATCTAATCTCTATCCATCAATCCACCATGCATCCATACATCCATATCCATCCATCCATCAACCATCCGATACGAATCATCCATCTATCCTATCTATCTATCTATCTATCTATCTATCTATCTATCTATCTATCCATTCATCTCTATCATCTCTCAATATCTCTCTATCTATCCACCTTCCTACTTACCTATCTCTATCTACCTATCTCTTTACCACCCCTCTCTCTCTCTCTTCTCTCCCCCCCCCAATCCATCCATCCCAGAGGCAATCATGTCTGCCGGATTATAATAACAGTTACCAACTCTTGGTGCCCTCTGGGTCTGTGGTAGATTAAGAACTGTTGATGATCATCTTCAATTATGGATTCTCTTCTTTGTGACACATTCTCCATGCTGCCCCAGTAGACTTGCAGAAGTTGTAGTCACTTCTCAGCCAAACCCCAAGGTCAATAGTGTCCTCCTTCCTGCTTAACTTATGGGATGCAGCTGCTTGCTAGTCTAGTCCCTTAGGACATGCCTTCCTCTTTATTTCCATTGTAGCGGGCAAAGTGTTGCAGACCGTGGCCAAGGGCTGTGAATCCAGTATGGTCTGCGATGCTCCGAAAACCCACTTGAACATGGGGAAAGGGAAAATCCTTCAAGGAAGTTTGGTTTGTTGCACTGGGGATGCCTTGTAAAACAACCATCCCTTCATGTAAGTGTGTATGTTTTCTCGACATCTCTCTCACTATTCGCTTTTTTGCATTTTAATGTACAAGCCAGTCAATCACCCTCATTGCCACCCAATGCTTTACAGAAGTAAAGTGCTAATAAAAACTGATGTCCTCCTTGGAACCTGGTAGAAAAACACCTGTCTCCCCCAGAGGAGAAGAAAACTTTGGAGAAGTTTGGAAGAACACAACTTTGGCATTGACAAAATCCCCAGCCTGATTAATTGATTCTCACCATCAGGAAATTTCTCCTTCTAGGTTAATTTCCTGACAGTTAGAACAATTAATCAGTGGAATGACTTGCCTGCCTCCAGAAGATCTGGAGACTCCAACACTGGAAGTTTTAAAGAAGAGATCAGACAGCCATTTGTCCAAAATGGTATAGACCAGTGGTGGCTAACCCTTTTGGGCTCCTGTGCCAAAAATAGTGCACGTGCTTGCACGCACCCAGAAGGCAATGCATGTCCCACACACCCCCTACACGTGTGTGTGCAATCCCACCCATCCCTGCCACCCCCTTACCTGCACTGTGCCTCACAGCTGATTTTTGGCTGGCTTGAGGCCTTTTTCAGCCTCCCAAAGGAAAGCTTCTGCAGGCTTTGCAGGCCGAAAACTAGCCCCGTTTCGTCACTTCCGGTATTTTCAGAAAAACAGCAACTGGTGAAATGGGGCTAGTTTTTGGCCTGCAAAGCCTGCAGAAGCCTTCCTCAAGCCTTTGGGAGGCCGAAAAAGGCCTCAAACCTGCTGAAAATCCACTGTGAGGCACGTACATATGCAGTGAGGTAAGTCTGCCTGCAGCTTGCGTGCCGGCACGAATAGCTCTGCATGTCACCTGTGGTACGTGTGCCATAGGTTCGCCATCACAGGTATAGGCTTTCCCTCTTGAGCAGAAGGTTGGACTAGAGTCTCCAACTCTGTTATTCTGCTACCTTTTGCAATTCACTACTGAGGATTTTGTCAATGCCGAAGGTGTGTCTTCCAGATCTTTCCTTGATCAGCTTTCATCCATTGTTTCTTGTCCTGCCTTTGGGTTCTTTGGAAAATAGATTGCCTCCTCTTTCTTTGTGGCAGCACCTTAAACATTGGAAGACTGCTCTCCTGTCACCCTGAGGCCTTCTTTTCACTCGACTAGCCATGCCCAATTCCTCCAACTGTTCTTCATATGTTTTGTCCTCCAGTCCTCTAAGGTAGCCCGAATTCACCCCGAAAGTATTGTTATTGTGGAGAAAATAGGAGAAGGAAGGAATATTAGATACACTTGCCTCCCTGAGTCGTTTAAAAAACACAGTAAAGATGGGATATCAATTAAATAAATAACGTAATATTGATAAATTTACATCAGGGGTGGTGGGATCCAAAAAGTTTTACCACCGGTTCGGTGGGTGTGGCTTGGTGGGTGTGCTTTGCGTGGTGCACACATTTTGTGTGTGCGCGTGTGCCAAATGTACACTTTGCGCAGGCACAGAGGCATTCCAACTCACTTCCTGCAAGCCTGCGTGATCCCAGGCACTTCAGCAGCTGCCACACAACACTCTTCTGTGCCGCGCAAAGGAGCTGCGCTTCAAAAGCAGAGGATGGGAATATGGAAGCCTGGGCAGGCAGGTGACTATGGGAGCCCAGATGGGCGGGCGGGCCCAACAGCAGAGCAGCGGAGAGAACCGGTTCGTTCTCTGCTGCTCATCACCGCTATCAGCTTGGTAGAACCGGGCCAAACTGGTAGAATACCACCGCTGACCATCAGTCAATTTCAAAAGGCAGCTTTACTTGGGACAGCTTACATCCTGCGACGATATCTATAACCCCATCAAACAGCCACATCTGCCCATCCCAGGTCCATGCCAAATCCAGCCTAAACACCGGGCAGACGGTGCAATGAGCCATAATACAGGCAGTCCTCGACTTACGACCACAATGGAGCCCAACATTTCTGCTGCTAAGCAAGAAATTTGTTCAAGTGAGTTTCGCCCTATTTTCCTTGCCACCTTTGTTAAACGAATCACCGCTGTTGTTAAATTAGTAACAACGTTGTTAAGTGAAGCGGCTTCCCTGTTGACTTAGCTTGTCGGAAAGGTCGCAAAAGGGGATCATGTGACCCCAGGACTCTGCCACGGTCATGAATATGAGCCAGTTGCTAAGCATTTGAACCTTGATCATGTGATCAAGGGGGATGGGTCCATGGTTGTAAGTGCAGGGAAGTAGTCACGAGTCACTTTTTTCAGCACTGTTGTAACTTTGGTCACTAAGCAAACTGTTGTAAGTTGAGGACTACCTCTAATAATCTAGGCTAAACATCTGACTGACAGCCATACATATTAGATTTATATGCTACCCAACTCTGGGAGATTTACAAACGTTAAAACATTTTGGCAAAACGAAGAACAATACAGCAAACGCCACATCGTCCCCCCCCCCCAAAATCAGCATAAGACAAAAGGACAATGATGCCCCCCCCCCAAATAACCCCTGGGAGGGGTGGGTGGGACTGAAAGGTAGCAAGAGGCTACCCTTTCCAAAAGCCTGGGAGAATTTGGCTCAGTCACTTATTTAGACCTCCCCCCTCTCTGAAAAAAAAAAAAGGGACCGTGGTGGCTCAGTGGCTAAGATGCTGAGCTTGTCGATCAGGAAGGTCGGCAGTTCGGCGGTTCGAATCCCCAGTGCCACATAACAGATTGAGCTCCCATTCCTTGTCCCAGCAGTTCTGCCAACCTAGCAGTTCAAAAGCATGTAAAAAAATGCAAGTAGAAAAATAGGGACCCCTTTGGTGAGAAGGCAATAGCGTTCTGAGCACCTTCGAAGGCGTTTAGTCATGCCAGCCATATGATCACGGAGACGTCTTCGGACAGCGCTGGCTCTTCGGCTTTGTAACTGGAGATGAGCACCACTCTTAGAGCCAGAAACAACTAGCACGTATGTGCAAGGGGAACCTTTACCTTTATCCTCTCTGAATGTTAAATTATCTGGGAATCTTCTCTCCCTTCCCACTTCTGTTTTCAGTACCATCAGTAGAGACTAACACCAATGGAAAGCGTTGCCCTGCCTGCTTTTCTGAAACAGGCACATGCAAGGAAGAATTTACGAACTGTACCGGGGATGAAAATTACTGCTTCCACCTCTTTATGCGTTCCTACGGAGGTGAGTTCCGTTTCCCATACCTGGGGGCTTCCTTTGAGGGCTGGAGTCAATCGCGGGAAATCAGGATTCCAGGCAGGTCAAATGAAACATATGAGTTTATTGCAAACTTAAGCTGTCTAGAAGTGGTGCGATGGCCTAGAGGTGGAGCTCTCGCCTCACAATCAGGTGGCTGTGGGTTCGATCCTAAGTAGAAGCAGATATTTCTCTCTCTGGGCACACTGAGAATATCTCCGCTGAACAAAACTCCGCATTGGCGTCAGGAAGGGCATCTGGCCAGTAAACACTCTGCTAGCTCAATTCAATTGCCCAGACTCCACCCCGTAAAGGATTATGGGGTTGTTAAAAGATGATGATGATGATGATGATGATGATTGCAAGCTTAAGTTCTGTACAAGAATCTGAACTACTAACAGTCAAAGCCAGTTGGTGGTAGATAAGAATTCAAGGAGGGCTGGACTTAGATCTCTGGTGGGCACAAAGGGACTCGAGACCCCCTCCTTTGGGTTCAGCCTGGTCATCTCCTACATCTGGATTCCATCTAATTTGAAGTAGCTATTGGGCTAGGAAAGCTTTAATCTCTCCACCTGTACTTCGTACTTCGTGTTATTTATTTTGACTTAATGGAGAGAAAACGGGTTGAAGACCAATCACCAGCAGATTCCTTCATGTGATTCCATCAGGATGGCTTATTTTGTCTTCCATGTCCAGATGGGGTGCTCTGGGACACGATCATGGAAGGCTGCACCACCAAGTCAACATGCCGTTACATCAGTGATGGGGACTTGTTCATTCTTCAACGTCGCAACACAGTGATTATAACAGCCTCATGTTTGATGGCTGCTTCAAAGAGGCTTTATTCTTGCCAATTCCACCCCCTGTATTTTGCTGGGTTCCTTTTCTTTCTCGGGGCCTTTCCCTAAAAGTCATTTGTTATGGGGGCTACATCAGCTCTGCAATTGAAGCAGTTGTTATTTGTTTAGGTTTCCTTCTCGCCCTTGTAGTGTCTCCCGAGGCAATGAACTTCCCTCTTGGCATTGGCTCTCTGTTTTCTTCTGTAAAAAATAAATGACAAGTTAAGCAAACATGCGACGTGCAGTCGGATTTTAATCAGCTTTGGGAAAAATTAGGGAACGTTGAAATTCTTGAACTTCATCCCTTGAGATCTGGATATGGCCTCAAAAGGAATTAGGAGGGGGACATTCCTCCACATTTTCCCTCCTCAAGCAGAGGGACAGAGGCAAAGAGGGGCTTTGTGTTCTGAGCTAGGCTTCCCCGACAGCACGAAGCTGATTCCTCGTCCCAATAAACCCTTTTTATTTAGTTTACAGTGAATTTATTTTATTTATTTATTTATTTATTTATTTATAAAATTTCTATACCGCCCTTCTCCCTAGGGACTCAGGGCGGTGTACAGCCAATCCAAACCCCAACAGTAATACAAAAGTTAAAAGAAGATTAAATTAAATATTGGCCAAATAAGAAAAAACCCACCCCACACCCTTAAAACCCCAATTTAAAATTACAGAGCAATGGAGACAAGTTAAAACCACCTCAGCCCAGGCCGGCCTGCTCAAAAAGCCAGGTCTTCAGCGCGCGCCTGAAGGCCCTCAGGTCCGTGCCGGTACGTAGTTCCGGCGGCAGAGTGTTCCAGAGGGCAGGGGCCGCCACAGAGAAGGCCCTATCCCTCGGGGCCGCCAGGCGACACATGGTGGCCGACGGGACCCGGAGAAGGCCCTCCCTGTGTGAGCGCACCGGCCTGCTGGAGATCACTGGTAGGATGCGGTCCTGCAGGTAACCTGGCCCAATGCCATGGATCGCCCTAAAGGTCAAAACTAGAACCTTGAAGCGAACCCGGAGAGCCACCGGCAACCAATGCAGCTCGCGCAGGAGAGGCGTCACGTGGGCGCTACGCGACGCCCCCATGATCACCCGCGCGGCCGTATTTTGCACCAGTTGGAGTCTCCGGGTGCTCCCCGCAGGGAGCCCCATGTAGAAGGCATTACAATAGTCCAGGCGAGAGGTGACAAGGGCCTGAGTGACCGTGCGCAGGGCGTCCCGATCCAGAAAGGGCCGCAACCGGTAGATCCGACGGATCTGATGAAATGCCCCCCTGGAGACGGCCGCAACATGATATTCAAGCGACAGCCGTACATCCAGGAGGACTCCCAGATTGCGAGCCCTCTCTGTGGGGGGCAAAATTTCCCCCCCAATAGCCAGCGAAGGAATCAGCTGGCTATATCGGGGCGCCGGGAACCACAGCCACTCGGTCTTGGATGGGTTGAGCCGAAGCCTGTTCCCGCCCATCCAGTCCCGCACGGCCTCCAGGCACCTAGACATAGCCCCCACAGCATCGTTGGGGTGGTCCGGGGTGGAGATGTACAACTGAGTGTCATCTGCATACAGATGACACTTCACCCCAAGACCACGGATGATCTCGCTCAGCGGCTTCATATAAATGTTGAACAAGAGAGGGGAGAGGACCGACCCCTGAGGCACCCCACAAACCAGGGGCCTAGAGGTGGACCTCTCCCCTCCCGCCAACACAAATTGCGAACGGTCGGAGAGGAAGGAGGAGAACCATCGAAAGATGGTTCCCCCAATTCCCAACCCCCCCAACCGTCGCAACAAGATACTATGGTCGATAGTATCGAAAGCCGCCGAGAGATCTAATAGGACCAGGACAGAGGAGAACCCTCTGTTACGAGCCCTCCAGAGATCATCAACCAACGCGACCAATGCCGTCTCAGTGCTATGCCCAGGCCTGAAGCCCGATTGGAACGGATCGAGGTAAGTTGTTTCCTCCAGGTACTGAGGGAGCTGACGTGCCACCACACTCTCGACAACCTTCGCCACAAAGGGAAGGTTGGAGACTGGACGATAGTTGTTTAAAACAGCTGGATCCAGGGAAGGCTTCTTGAGGAGGGGCCGCACCACCGCCGTCTTCAGGGCGGTAGGAAGCGACCCCTCTCTCAAAGAAGCGTTGATAATCCCCTGGAGCCAGCCTTGTGTCGTCTCCCTGGCGGCCGAAACCAGCCAGGAAGGGCACGGGTCCAATAAACAGGTGGTGGCATTCAGACCCCCCAGCAACCTGTCCACACCCTCGGCGGTCACAGGGTCGAACTCCCCGCAAACAACATCCACAAGACCTGCCCCGGACACCTCCCCCGGGACCATCCAATTGGAGTCAAGCCCCTCCCGAATCTGAGCGATTTTGTCATGCAGGAATCGAGAAAACTCCTCCGCTCTACCCTGCAAGAGGTCATCCCGCGCTCTCGGTTCAAGTAGAGAGCGGGTCACTCTAAACAGGGCGGCAGGCCGATTTCCTGCCGACGCAATAAGGGCGGAGAAATACGAAGATTTCGCCGCCCCTATCGCCACAAGGTAAGTCTTAATATGAGATCTCACCTGTGTTCGATCAGACTCAGAACGGCTCGCCCTCCAAATGCCCTCTAGACGTCTTTTCCGGCACTTCATCTCCCGTAGCTCCTCCGTATACCACGGAGCCAAATGGGATCTGTGCCGGGTCAGAGGTCGCAGAGGCACAACTCGCTCTAGAGCCCCGGCGGCCAACCCATCCCAGGTGGCCACCAGGTCTCCAGGCGAGCTGAGAGCCAGAGACTCAGGAAATGGCCCAAGCTCCCTCTGGAACCGCTCCGGGTCCATTAGGCGCCTGGGGCGGAACCATCTAAGTGGCTCCGCCTCCCTGCGGTGGGGGGTGGCGGAACAGAAATCCAGCCTAAGGAGGGAATGATCTGTCCATGACAAGGGTGTGATGACTAAATCCCCACAATTACAGTCATTCAACCACTGCCCAGAGACAAAAATCAGGTCCAGCATGTGTCCTCCTATGTGAGTGGGAGCAGAAACTAACTGGGTCAGGTCCATGGCCGTCATGGAAGCCAAGAACTCCCGGACCAACCCCGAGGTTTCACCGAGCGATGGCAGGTTGAAATCCCCCATGACCAAAAGCCTGGGGGTCTCAACCGCCAGCCCGGCTATTACCTCTAGGAGTCCGGGCAGGGCCGATGAGACGTGGCAGGGAGCCAGGTACGCCATCAACAGACCCATCTGAACCCCTTGCCCCCACTTCACAAATAGAGATTCACAGCCAGCCAGTCTGAGGGACAGTGGCCTCCCTAGGACAAAGGACTTCCTTTATAAGCACCGCCACCCCACCACCCCTTCCCTGAGCCCTAGGCTGGTGAAATGCAAGGAAACCTGGTGGGCACATCTCAACCAGAGGGACACCGCCCTCTGGGCCCAACCAGGTTTCGGTGACACCTACCAGGTCCGCGGCCTCCTCCTGAACCAGATCATAGATCAGGGGAGCCTTATTAACCACGGACCTGGCATTGCACAACAACAGCCGGGTATTCAGGGCCTGAGATTCCGGACAACCAGGGCTGCAGGATGGGTAAGGAGGGTCGGAGCGCGCTACCGCTTGCAAACATCGGGAGCGCGATCCCCTTACCGGATACGGCCCTCTACCCCCAGCATATCTACCTCTCCCAGTCAGAATTTCTCTCCAGCGATGTTCCGGCCAACAGTCTTTCAAGATATTTCACAATTATAGACCTTTATCAGGCTTGGAAAGTTGCCAGGCTGATATCTTTCAGATGCCACACTGTAGCAGACAATAATTGGCAAGAATGCAGGAAAAGATTTTCACCCAAATGAACTAATTGTCTCCTGCAAAACGCCACTCCTCTTTTGCTCTTCTTTTATTCCCTAAGGGAGAGGCCATTCACCTGTGGCTTTACTCCCAAGTCAACCCTTGTTCCTTAGCTGTTCCCTTCTTCAGGCAGCTCTGTGCATGTGCACACTGGGAACAGGCTCCAGCTGTTCTTCTGCCTTACTGATGTCTAACTCTGAAGGCAGGTGATAACTGTCAGTCGGACCTGGCCCCATCTCTGGCTCCAATGCAGAGCCCTTGTCAGAGCCTTCCCCAAACTCCAGGACTGGTCCATGTTCCTCCCCAACCTCCTCACTGTCCAAATCTGCTGCCAGCTCTGCTGGCCACTGGCAGGCCACAACACTTTGAAGCACATCCAGTAGAATATCCAACCCCCACCTGTGTTTCCCTACACCAAATACAGACCCTAAGTGAGCTGCACCTGAGAGACCAGCCATGCAATTCTGGCGGGAAAAAAGCCCGGGGTTTTAAGAGCTTTGTGTATCCGATGGGGATGCTGCTGCATGGGATTTTAGACTTTGTTTGTCTGTGGAGGTTCTCAGCCATCCAGGTCACGGTTGTCCCAAATGTGCTTTTTTTCAAGAGGTGACTAGACTTTCTGGATTTTTTTTGAAGACAGAATAGAGTAATGGAATAACAGTTGGAAGGGACCTTGGAGGTTTTTTAGTCCAGGGGTCACCAACCTTTTGGACCTCAGGGATCACTAAACTCATAATTTTAAATCTCGCGGACCAGAGACCCTGGAAAATCCCCCAAAAAGTCTGCAGAAAAATTCCCCACCCTGTTTTCCTACTGATCGATCATTCTTTATTTGGGATCGCAGGATACTGTCTCCAGGGGGAGAGAGAAGGAGAGACTTTTGGCTTCATGCAAGGAAAACAGCAGAAGCAGCAGAAGTCTTTCTTTTTCTCCCCCAAACTCTGCCAGAAATGAATCTTTGCCGTCACAGCCTCTTGGAGCAGGAGGCCTTGCAGGGTCCCAAAGACTCATTTCTGGTGGAGTTTGGGGGAGAGAAAGAAAGACTTTTGCTGCTTTCCTTGCATGCAGCCAAAAGCAGAAGAAGAAAGAAGTGGAAAGAAGCAGCCCGGTGGCCAGGCCAGGCGGATGGGGCAAGTTCCTCCCTCTGCCCTTTCCCCCCTCCCCTCACTACCTCATGCTGTTCTCAATGCAAGTGACGCAAGCTTTGTGTTCCATGGGCCATATGGGTGGCACAGCCTTGTGTCCCCGTGCAGCCTGGATCAATTGCTTTGGGGGTGACATTTCTCTGTGGACCACCAAAATTTTCTCGTGGACCACCAGTGGTCCCTGGCTCACTGGTCAGCAATCACTGTTCTAGTCCAACTCCCTGTTCAGGAAGCCTGCTGTCCCACTGCTCAGGAAACCCTATACCATTTCAGACAGATGGTTAACATGGGCTCTAGAGAAAGTCCATCTATATTTACTCAGTGTCAGACAGTATGAATACCCCACAATAGAGGGCTTGTGGTAATCTCACATTTGTTATGGAATTCAGGAACAATGGTGAAGTTACTCCGATGATCAATGATCTAATTTATTGCTTTTCCACTGATTTGGTTCCCATAAGGATTGATTGACCTACTATTTGTGAAGAAAGACTTGAGACTGCATAATTTCTTCATGCAAGTTTGACACCAACAAGATTGGGCACTTTTTGTAAACAGCTGAAGTAACAGCCCATTAGGATCAAACAGGATTCAGAGCCATAAAAATAATATCTTGGAACAAGCCTCAAAATTGCGTTAGAGACACATTTTGAAGGAACAAACGATTTCCTAAGGAAGCTCAATTAAACAGTTTCATATGCCCATAGATTTGTGAAGGGGGCCAAGTTATATAACATAAAATAGTTGAGCAACTTTATTTTAGCTTTAAACATTTTGTCACTGGGAGGTGAGAGAATTATTTAGAGATGTTAATATTTCCAAATATTTAAAACATTGAACTTGTTCTAGTTAATTTATGACTTGATGAACCACTGGGGTATTTTTTTTCCTGCTGTCTGTTTTTAAAGTTTCTATGTTAACAAGCAATGAAGCTAAAAGACTCCTTATTCGACCTTTTTGAATGTCTAGATGAAATCAGACAGACCCTACCCAGTTGCTTTTTCGTATTACTTATGAATTAGCAACAAGAGTCATTGATCCACTCATTTCGTTTCTCATTCAAAAAAGCTTCTTCAGCTCTGGTTTAGATCAGGGGGTGGAATCCTACCAGTTCGGCCCGGTTCGAGCGAACTGGTAGCTCCGAAGATCAACTGGGAGAAAACTGATTCACTCTGAAGATCAAGGTATTTCCTTTTTTCTCCCCACTGATCAGCTGTTTTCCGAAGATCAGCTGTGCCATGGGATTTAGATAATTTATTTATTTATTTAATTAAATTTTTATACCGCCCCCTCTCCCGCAATGGGACTCGGTGTGGTGTACAGCCAAGATAAAAAACCCCACAATAAATAGATATTTAAAAAAGGTTTAAAAGAATTAAATTAATGGCTGAGAAAAACAGTAAAAACAAGATAGAAAAGTTAAAATTACCAGGAAAATTTAAAATTTTTTTAAAAAAACCCTAATAATTGGTACTACCCCGGCCTGTTGGAAGAGATGGGTTTTTAGTGCGTGCCGGAAGGTTTGCAGGTCAGTAATGGCTTGTATCTCTGGAGGTAATTCGTTCCAGAGGGAGGGTGCCCCCACAAAGAAGGCCCGCACCCTCGGGGCCACCAGCCGGCATCGTCCAGCTGACGGCACCCCAAGGAGGCCCACCCTGTGGGAGCGCACTGGCCGGCGGGAGGCCGATGGTGGCAGCAGGCGGTCCCGTAAGATTAGTTAGAAAGCAGGAAATCGTCAGCTGATCCCCCTCTTGCTGTTGTACTGCTTTGCCCAGGAGGCTTCCTTGAGGCCCAGTAGGCCAAAAAAAAAAAAAACCACACCTACCCAGTCACATGATCATCTGGCCACACCCATTTAGCCACACCCACAGAACCGGTAGTTAAAAAATTTGCACCCCACCCCTGTTTCAGTCTTTGCTTTTAGCATTTTCATGAAGGCGATATTAGCATTTGAAGCATGGCATCCGTGCCTGCTTTTCTTTCTTTCTTTTTCTTTTTGGGCTCGCTATTTCTATAAACCGATATCTCTAATAAAGCAGCCTCTACTTTAGACGTGTTTCCTTTGAGCCAAAGGAAGCGAGCCACTTCTTTTGCTTTGATGCTCAAAAATACTAGTCCTTTCATGTGCCTGAAATTGAACCCCAGGGCTGTATTCCGCGTTGCTCGATTCATTGCTGTCTGACACCTCCCACATACGGAATGTGTGTATGGGTTTGTTCTCAGCCAATCCTTAAAAAGCGGTTTTATTTGGCGACTATTCGAAGTTATGGCACCTTCAAAAGGGACCAATGAAACATTTTTCACACTTATAGTCGTTGTGGCATTCCCCGTGGTCACGTGATCAAAATCCAGAAGTTTGGCAACTGGCATGGACTCCGATGGGGGAGCCTGAAACTCGTCACTTAAGAAGTCCCAACAGGAGGGAACCGCAACAGAAAAGATTCTCTTTCTGGGATCCCACCAGATGGCAGTCTTCAGTGGGCAGGATCTAGAGAGCATGCTGATCTGGTGGTTTTAGAGGCAGTCCCTGAAACAAGCAGCTTCATGCCACAATGGGTTTATAGCCAACTACCGGAGCTTTGAATGAACGCATGCTTTATGGTGAATTATTTTAACTTTTATTATTAAAGTGGAATGTTTTGCAAAGTTGGCTACAGTTGATTGGGCCTACAACCATAATCAAAATCAATGAATCAATAAATGAATCAATCAATCAATCCACTCCCCCTCAAATCTTCTCTCCCTCTCTCTACCTTCTGTTTATCTGCCTATCTGTCTATACACTATCTCTATCCTTCACTATTCATCATCTATCTCTCTGTCTGTCTGTCTGTCTGTCTCTTTCTGTCTATATCTATCTATCTATCTATCTATCTATCTATCTATCTATCTATCTATCTATCTATCTATCTATCTATCTATCTATATCTATCATCCTCATCTCTCTCTATCCTATCTCTCTCTATCATCCTCATCTCTCTCTATCCTATCTATCTCTATCATCCTCATCTCTCTCTACCATATCTATCTACCTACCTACCTACCTATCTATCTATCTATCTATCTATCTATCTATCTATCTATCTATCTATCTATCTATCATCTATCTCTCTATCATTCTCATCTCTCTCTACCCTATCTATCTATCTATCTATCTATCTATCTATCTATCTATCTATCTATCTATCTATCTATCTATCTATCTATTCTATATCTATCTATCACCCTCATCTCTTTCTCTCTCTATCTTCTCTCTCTTTCCCTCACTCATCTCTGTCCTGCCTGTCTATCCTCTATCTATCCACTTTCTCGGTTAGATCTACCTACCTACCTACCTCTCTTTCCCACTTATTTCTCCCTCTTTCTCACGCCCATACATACTTATAAACCTATGGGCTACTTACAGGTCAAAGTACTGTCCCTTTAAGTGCAATAGAACCTGACAGTTGACAGTTAACATCAGTTAAAAACACAGAAAGCACTGAGCTGAAAGGATTGAACAAGGAGAGATGCCAAAAACCATCTGTTAATAATGGTAAGATAACATTAATTGATATCAGGCTGTTCTTCCCCCAAAAAATTCTCCTCAATCTCTAAGTCGCCAGCCATCCAGATTATTATGTATTTTTCAGATTTTAAATAATCATATAGGGAATATACGATTAGATTCACATCTAAGGACTTAAAGAATTATTAAGGTGGTATCTGAGAATATAGGCAGTTCCAAGCAAGGTTTTTGAAAAATTAGGGTGTTCAGATCTGATCAATTCAAAATATTCAGATATTGGGAGATGTTTCAGGAATTGCTCCATGGGCTCCAATCATAATTGGTGCAACAATGGATTCCACCCACCCACCCCTAAAAATATTCAACTTAAATAGTTGTAGTATTTCATATTTGTTTGAAATTGCTTTTCTTCAATCCTAGAACCAACTGGCATAGAAACACCAACAAACTGAACTCAATTCATTGACCATTATAACAGGTATGTTATGAACAGGATGTCAGTCTGTTTGGACCCATAAGTCCCACAAGATCTTAAGCTGTGCTCATTTCCCAAAACCTTGTCAATTTGATGGTCCCAATAATTCTTGCAACAGCCAAATCCTTCGACAAAGTTTCCAATGAATGCTTCTGGCATCTGGGTTACCACATTGCTTCTGGCCGATTGGTGCAGTTTTGCTGTAGCCGTTAATCAAATGATCCATTATTTCATCCTGTTTTTTACCAGAGAGGAAAAGTGACTGTTGTTTGTTACACGCTGAATGTTGGCTTGTTCTTGAACCATTTTCTTTCATTAACACTCCGGATCATAACCAACTCTATGCGGGGTTTTTATTGACTTTTCCTTCTACAGATGGTCCTTGGCTTATGGCTGTAAGGGAGGCCAGAATTTCCATCATAAGTCATGATGGTTGTAAGTCAAGGCACCCAGGAACTGACCCTGTTTTTATGTCTTGTTTGCAACGGTTATTAAGTGAATGTGACAGTCGTTAAGCCAATCAATGGGTGGTGTTTTTTTCTGATTTCTGACGCTCTCTGCTAGATTCCCATAAGGAAATTCAAAGAGGAAGCCACTAACAAGTTAAAAGTTCTTGCTCCCTGTTTTTTCCCCTGCCAGAAAACCAGGGGTGGGTTTCAAAAAATTTAGCAACCGGTTCTCTGCCCAGTTGCTGGGTGAGCATGGCCATGGTGGGTGTGGGCCTAGTAAGCCTCCTGCACCACCTTGGCTGGAAAGTGAAAACGGACTGCGGTGGGACTGTTTTAGCCTTCCCAGGACTCCAGAGGTTTCCCCAAGCCTCCAGGAGGGCGAAAACAGCCTTCCCAGGCTCCAGACGCCAGTTTCCAGCTTCCAGAACTTCTGGGAGGCCCGTTTTATGCCCTCGACGAACCTCTGCACTTACCTGGAATCTAAAATGGGCCATGTGGGGGACTCCTGGGAGGGGAGGGACAGAGTGGGGTGGGCGTGGCCAGCCAGGGGTGGGATTTGCTGCTTCACTGAACTGCCCATGAAATTAGATACCAATTCACCCAAACCAGTGCAAACCGGTAGCAGTCCATTCCTGCAGAAAACCCACCACATATAATCTCGGGGAACCGGAGGATTTTCTCCTTTTGTGACAGTCTGGCCAATACGCAGATCCATTCAATATCTTTCAGTACCCAAGTTAACAAGGAGACAGCTCACCAGATAGTCCTCGATTTACAACAGTTCGCTTAGTGACTGTTTGAAGTTACAAGTGACTTACAACCATTTTTCGCTACTTATCGCCATTGGAACATTCCTAGGGTCACGTGATTTGCATTCGGGTGCTTGACAAGTGTCTCAAAGTTACAACGGTCACAAATATCCTGGGGAACCCTTTTGCAACCTTCAGACAAGCAGAGACCATTCAGAATCCAGGTTCACTTGACAATTGTGTCACCAGTTTAATGCCTGCAGTGATTCACTTTAACAAATGTGCCAAGAAAAGTCATAAAATAGGGACAATTTCTCACTTAGCCACAAAAATGTCCATTGTGGTGGTACTACCTGTAGTAATGAAAATAGGTAAAAGCAGCTCTCAGGTCTCGGTTGCAAACATACCACTAGGTGGCAGCAAAGACCTGCAGGAAATAAGAACTGAAATAAAGGGCAAGTAATCAGGGTGACCAACATTTCTGTGGCTAAGCAAGACAGCTGTTCAGTGACCTGTCATGGTTGTTAAGTGAATCACTGCTGTTGTTAAATTAATAAGAGAGTTGTTAAGCACATCTGGCCCCTCCATTGACTTTGTCTGCCAGAAGGAAGGTCTCAAAAGGTGATCAAGTGACCTTGGGGATGCTGGAATAGTCATAAGTGTGAAAACTGGTCTAAGTTGCTTTTTTTTCAGTCTCGTTGTAACTTAGAAGGTCCCTCAATGAACGGTGCTAAATCAGGGATTACCTGTAGTTCATAGGTGTCAAACTCAATTTCACTGAGGCAGAGGTGATATTCAGCAGTTTCTGACCAGTTCTGGAGAACCGGTAGTGGAAATTTGGAGTAGTTCAGAGAACCGGCAAATCCCACCTCTGACTGGCCCCACCCTCATCTATTCTCTGCCTCCCGAGTCCCAGCTGATTGGCTGGGTCTCCTTTGGTTGCCCTGCACAGAAGAACGGAGCTGGAAAGCAGGTTAGTGGGGTGGGCAGGGAATGGGGATTTTACTGTATCCTTCCCATGCCACGCCACCAAGCCACGCCCACAGAACCGGTAGTAAAAATATTTGAATACCACCACTGCATTAAGGATCACATCAGGTTTGTGTTTGACCTCAAGGGGGGGAAGGTATGGTGGGTGTGGCCAGCTTAACATCACTCATGTCGGGGGCACCTGTGGTGGCCAAGTGCTATGGTAGGACTTCGCTGAGACCCTCCCTCTTTCTCATTATAATCTTCCTTCCTTCCTTCCTTCCTTCCTTCCTTCCTTCCTTCCTTCCTTCCTTCCTTCCTTCCTTCCTTCCTTCCTTCCTTCCTTCCTTCCTTCCTTCCTTCTTTCCTTCCTCAGAACCATCAAGAGGATTATTAAGTTTAGTTTAGTTTACTTTATTGTCACTGCACCTCGTACAATGAAATCAAACATTATCTTCCGTGCACATCATGACCATGAAAATGAACACAAACACACATCCTTCATACTTCACACATTGAACCGGAAACCCCCGACACTGCGTCAACACTGCACTATAAGCAGAATTCAAAAGAGCTACTGCCCTGGGAGATAAGCTGTTTTTCAGCCTATTTGTCCTTGTTTTTATTATTCTGTATCATCTGCCAGATGATAATAGTTCATCAAAAAAAAGGGTTCCCAGGATGAGATGGATCTTTGAGGATGTTTTGAACTTTCTTAAGGCAGCGGGAGCTATAAATCTCTTCCAAAGAGGGGAGAGGGCAACCAATGATCCTCTGGGAAATGACATTAACCCTCTGGAGTGCTTTCCTATCTGCCCCTATGCAATTGGCAAACCCTACAGAGGTGCAGTAAGTTAAAATACTCTCTATGGTGCAGCAGTAGAAGGTCACCAGCAGTTTTTCATTCATTGTTGTTTCCTGAGAAGTGTCAGGTAGTTTAATCTCTGTTGGCCCCTTTTGATCAGGGCTGCAATGTGAGCACCCAGGTCAGGTCCTCTTTTAGGGTAACACCCAGAAACTTAAAACTGGCCACTTGCTCCCCTCGGTCTCCATTGATAAGCAAGGGCTGAATGTCTGATCTGTTCCTTCTATAGTCCACTATAAGCTCCTTGGTCTTATTGGTGTTGAGGACCAAGTTATTGTTATTGTATTAAGTGCTGGAACAGGACTAATATGGGCCCCCTCACCTACACCTTAAGTTAACACACCCATGGGAGGGTCTCCCCTCCCCCCCACCCGTGAGAGGCTTGTTAAAAAAAAAGGGGGGGGGGGCTGCCAGATCAGGAAGTGGGGTGTATATGTGAGGACAAAGTACAGAGAAGCTACATTGGAGTCCGCACAGCCCACAACTAGATATTCTTTTTCCCAACTGGGAGAAGAACGAGTCTCTCCAGCCTATACGAATGAAAGAAAAATGATGCTTCCCTCGCCCGCCCTGCCCTCTGTCCTTCTCCGGTTTATCCTCCTGCGTTTTAAAGCCACCTCTTGCCAGTTACCTTTTGGCATGACTGGCGCGCACAGATCCTCCGACTAAGCTAATAGTGGTGCCTCCTTCCTTTTGGCGTAAAGGATTTCAACAGGGCGAGAAGTGGAAGCTGATTCTTCAAGAACTGGGGAGAAGGGGAGAAAGAGAGAGAGGAGGAGGTGGAGTTGGAATTGGTGGGGGGGTGATCATTGCTGCTCCATGGGAAGGACGCGCCTTCCTTTCCTTGCTGTTTGCCCTCCGATGAGTTGATTTGATCCAGCTTTGGAGTGTTTTGCTCGCAGGCTGCGAGCCACCCTCACCCCCAGATTGACACTCCATCCCGTTGTGGTTTTTTTTTAATGGTTTTGACCAGAGGTGGTATTCAGCAGGTTCTGGCCAGTTCTGGACAACTGGTAGCAGAAATGTTGAGTAGTTTGGAGATCTGGCAAATACTGCCTCTGACTGGCCCCGCCTCCAGCTATTGTCCGCCTCCCATCGAGTCCCAGCTGATTGGCTGGGTCTTCTTTGCTTGCCCTGCCCAGGAAAACAGAGCTGGAAAGCAGGTTAGTGAGGTGAGGAGGGAATGGAGGTTTTTGCAGTATCCTTCCCCTGCCATGCCCACCAAGCCACACCCCCAGAACCGATAATAAAAAAAATTTGAACCCCACCACTGGTTTTGACCTTCCTTCCTTTTCTTCTTCCTTCCCCTTTTTCCTCCTTTTTCCTTCCTTGCTCTCTTCCCATCTTCCCTTCTTTCTTCTTCTTTCCTCTTTCCCTTTCTCCTTTCCTGGCCCTTCTTGCATGCTCAAATGCAAGAGGGGAAATGTTTCTCCTTTTGTTTTGTTTCTAGTTTGTTTTGATAGTCCTCCAGCAGTGAAAATGAAGCTGGGGTGGGGGGGCTGTGTGTGCCCCCCCCCCCCGCACTCCGTTTTCATCTGCAATGGCCTCCTGCAGCCCTCTGCCAATGAAAATGGAGCGTGGGGGGCACGCGTCCCCTCCGAGCTCACTGACAGAAGCACTGTGGATCGGTCCTTTGCTGTTTCCAGGGTGGCTCCGTGGGCCAGATCTAAGCACCCCGCGGGCCGGGATCTGGCCCCCGGGCCTTGAATTTGACACCCTTGCTGTAGTTGTTTAATGCATGTAATACCTTTTTTTGACTTCCCTGCTTCCTCAGGACACCATCACAGGGACTTCTGAGGATCCATCACAAGATGAGCTCCTTAAGATCGAACAACATGCAGGCTCTTCTACAAATTTTTCTTTGCTTTGTGCTCCTAGCAACAGGTAAAGAAGGATTTTGCTCGGTGCTTAGGATGTTCAGCTGGACAAACGGAATCGGATCCCAGCTGGAATGGGTGTAGAGCCATGCTGCCCCATTATTTAAGGCGTGTGGACTTCAACTCCCAGAATTCCTGGCTGCTGGCTGAGGAATTCTGGGAGTTGAAGTCCACACATCTTAAAATGTTCTGACCCAAACCCTTGTCCAATAAAACAAACATGAACCAAAGGGAATAGAAACCTTTTAATGATTCTTACGAATCCCCGGTTAAAAGGCTACTGCAAACTAATTAACTTTGATAAACACAAGCCTCGCCAAAACTGTGTGAGGCTGCCAAAAATAACAGATAAGGTTACCTAGAAATATTTTACAACACAAGAGTCTTGAAATACCAACTAAGATACTGCAATGTTCACGAGGCTGGAGTTTCAAAACGATTTTGATTCCTGCAAAGAACGTCTGATTCTCAGCTGGCTTTTATCTTCTTGAAGGAGGGGCCATTACCTTGCAGCCTTACTCCCGAGTCACCCGTGCTGCTACAGCTGCTCTTTCCTGCGAGCAACTCTGCACACACATGGACTTGGCACAGGCTCCTCGGGGTCCTCATCATTAGCTGCTGCAGCCCCCACAATCTCTGAAGGCAGCAGCCCACTCCCTAATGGTCCTGGCCTCTCATCTGAGTCCTCGTTCTCCTCAGTCATCCACACCTGCTGCTGGCTAACCACAACATAAAATGGTTACGGTTTGGAAACTTTGGAGTAGAGATCCAAAGATGCTTTTTCAAAAGGCAACTGGACTTTCTGGTTTTTCTTTGAAGATGTTTCACTTCTCATCCAAGCAGTTCCTTCAGCTCTTCAGAGAGAAGAGAAGAAGCTTCAGAGAGCTGAAGAAGCTTCTAGGATGAGAAGCAAAACGTCTTCAAAGAAAAAACAGGAAGTCCAGTTGCCTCTTGAAAAAACACCTTGGACAACCATGTCCTGGATGACAAAGAATCTCCATAGACATTTACCTGATTGTAGAGAGTAGTATATCTCCTCTCATATAATACCCTAAAGGGGCAGCATTCAACTATATTGAACCAAAATGAGGTAATAAGGCATGGAACTAACAGCCACCCTTTGACTTTTATTGGATGATTCTGTGGTTTCATAGTGTGGCTAGAAGAAACACAACTAATCCCAAACTCTCAATTTTTAATTGGGCATTTCCTCCGGGCTCCCAAGTCCAAGCTTCAACTCTGGGTGGCTTACGACCATAAAAGAGAAAAACTATATGAAATAAAACCATAAATAAGGTAATCTATATATATAAAGGTGAAAGACCACTCACACATCTTCACAAAAACTCCAAAACCGTAAAGCCTACAAACTTGAAATGTGGTACCTATGTTCCTCTTGGCTTCTAGGTGCTCACTAAGAAAGGATTTTTCAAAATGATCACCAGAGCTTTAGTATTTCCTATATTATTATTATTAACACCGTCTGATGCTAAGGAGTTCTACTCCCCCTCCCCACCTGAAAAGAAATCTCTTCCAAATACAAAACACAAGCAGAGGAAACGAGTTTCAATTCCAGTTTTAGTTTCACAGAACAAAGCAGCTTCAGGACAGAACAGTTGAGCTAAGCCACGCCCAGGCTATTTATATTTATATTATATTTGAATATAAGTATGAAGTGGTTGCTCAAACAGTGATTGGGTTACTGAGTAACAGCATCGGATGCAAATATGCAGGATGCTGTCATCATACAGACACCATGATTTGTTTATCTTGGAAATTTCCATGCCCATGACTAAGTTGAAATGTTTTCCACCCATCCTCACTCCCATGGAATCAAGGTTCCCCATGCACAAACTCCGTTTTAATTCTGATCCTGCTGTATTTCCTAACATCCCTTCTTGGACAGCCATGGTGAGAGAAAGTGGTCACATAACAATCAAGATGGCAGTCCCCAAATATGAGATCAAAACTCTACTCATTTCAACACCTCTGAAGAAGGGGAGCAGAGGTGGTATTCAGCAGGTTCTGACCATTTCTGGAGAACCGGTAGCGGAAATTTTGAGTAATTCAGAGAACTGGCAAATACCGCCTCTGACTAGAGATTTTACAGTATCCCTCCCCTGCCACACCCACCAAGCCACGCCCGCAGAACCGGTAGTAAAAAAAATTTGAATCCCACCACTAGGTGGGAGCTTCAATTGTGCAAACACAACCACTGTTTGTACATTTTGGAACCTCCTCTGAGGATGCTGCTGAAAATGTCCTCATTTCCTGCCTCAGCCAGAAAGAAACACATGAAAATAATAGAATAGAATATGGAATGAAAATAGAATAGAATGGAATGGAGTGGAATGGGATTGGAATAGAATAATAACTTTATTGTCATGTTGAATGCACACTAATCTCGTGTGAAATTTCGTTGCAGACAGTTCTCGAAGGCTCACCACCTCCAATATATACTACATGAACATGACAAAATAAATAAATACATACATACCATACATACACCCATACATCCATGCACACATACATACAAAATTATGCATATACCCACATATAGTCTATGACATGGAGAAACACCACAGTCTAATTCGGATGTATACAGGTACATGGCAAGAAAAACGAACCTTGCAAGTTTACCAGAGAGATGGCCTAGGGAACAAAGCTGGTACAGAATCTGGAAGTCCTGCTAGAAATACTTCAAAACCTCCTCCCAGAGGGGAGCAACAGGAACAGGCTGTGAAGTGGGTTTCTGGGGGTCTCTAACAATGTTTTGAGCTCTAAGCATATAGCATTTATAAGCAGGGGTGGGATTCAAATTTTTTAACAACCAGTTCTGTGGGCGTGGCTTAGCTGGTGGGCATGGCTTGGTGGTCATGTGACTGGGTGGGCATGGCCAGCTCAACATCACTCACACCAAGAGGCGCTTCTCCACGCCTGGCTTCTTGTGACTGTGGGGATACTGTAATGGTCGTAAGTGTGAAAAACAGTCATAGGTCACTTTTTTTCAGTACCATTGTAATGGTCACTAAATGAACTGTTGTAAGTCAAGGATTACCTGTACAAAAATACAAAAAGCTTCTTTGCTTGCAAAAGGCTGCCCTAAATATCAATCATTAGATTAAAAATACCTGCAAGTCAGAGTTAACCATCAGGCAGGGTGCCAGAGCACCTTGAGGAATTAAAATAGTTAAAATGCAATGATAACTATCAGCAGCCAACTCTTGCTCATAAAGTGAGGTCATTTAAGCTCTCCAGAAAAAGCACACCCAGGAGAAGCAATCCTCAGATCCATTTGCACCATTTAAAGATACCAGCTGGTCTCACTCACCTCACAAGATATCCTAAGGAAATCATCCAGATTTAAGGAAAAAAAATCACATGCACCCCAGAAAGGCAATAAAAAAAATCAGTGCCATGCTTGCATCCTGCCTCTTGGAAGTACACCCCAAAAGGACAGTGCCAGATACCACTAAAGCAGTGTGTCAGCTCTGAGATCAGCTGCCACAAGAATGTGAACAATGGAAGGGGGTGAGGGAGTTGAACAGTCAAGGTTATTTAGTATGTCACAGTAAAAAATTCCAGCTGCAGTTAATTGGTTCTCGTGATTTATGAAGTATAGTAAGTGGGAGGAGATAGGGCGGAATTTGTGAGACGCGCTGGAAATGAGTTTCAGTTTTGGAAATTTTCCATAGATATACCAGAGCTGTTCCTAATAACTCAATTGGAGATTATGCTTGTCTTGGAGTGATTGATTACCATGGACAATTTCTGGATGTCTAACACAGTGAAGGAAGATCCCCCCCCTCCCCAGATAGAAAAACAAACCATGAGAGGAGGAAAAAATTCAAACACAATACAAATAATTAAGTCACAACAGTAGCTGTTGCTTGTTAAACCAATTACCAGAACAAATAGACACAGGAACTAGCCAGATTTTTCAACCTAGTTTCTTTTCAGAAACAGAGATTAACCTTTTTCTTTCCAAACAAAGCTGAATAGGGAAAATTATCCCATCAATAAACACAGGATTAAACATCACCAAGCACAGAATTAAACATCACTAAAAACCAGTTTTAGACCAAAACTCAGAAAGGGTATGTAAACTCACATTTGAATGTCAATCTTTCTAGCCAGCCAAGAAGCCTTGCTGAATGTCATCTTGTTCCTTGTCATTTAAAGCTTCTTTCCGGCAGCTCTGCTTCATTATTCAATTATTTCTTCAATACTCCAACAGGGGAGTATTTCCTCCTATCAGCCGTGTAAAAAGCTTAAAACAATCCTTCCCTTTTAAGAAAGTCAAGCTGTCAGGTTTTCAAGTGAAATGACCACACCTATGTCAGTTTTGGGCTCAGCAAAGGAGAGAGAAAAAGGACCAGCAAAGGAGAGAGAAAAAACTCCATAGAAGCTCTGGAGACAGGAAGTCTAGTCCTGCCAAGAATGTAATAAGGGTTAACGGAGAGGCAGTTACAACACCAGAATGTAAGGAATGCCTTCCCTACAGGATTAGGCCAGTAAAGTGGAAAAAAAAAACAAAAGGAGATTTCTTCTAACAACCGGTTCTCTGAACTGCTTGGAAAGTTAACAACTGGTTCTAGCGAATAGGTGCGAACTGGTAGAATCCCACCCCTGTTTATATGCAGTATTCTGAATAACAGGAAGAGAAACATAATCGTGCATCAGTTAGAGAGCTCTGCCTCTACGGAAGTGTTTCTTTTTCCTTCTTGAAGATGTGTGGACTTCAACTCCCAGAATCCCCCAGCCGGCAAGTCAACAAGTTTTCAAGCTTGCTGAGGCTGAAAAACACTGCCCTAGAGTAGCCCATAACTTGAATAGTGAAGCAGACAAACCAACAGTAAACAGTACCCATATTACCTTCTAGTCCTTTATACTATTTCTACTTTTTCTACCATGGCTCTGTTGCTCACTGTTTATGAGCAAGGATTTATATGCTCCGGATATTAAGAACATTGGCCTCCTCTTCCTCCTCCTCATCATCCTGCCCATTGCTCAAACATTTACTAATTGTCTTTCTCTTTGTTTTCCCGCTTCAAGGCAGTTGTTTGCAATGTGAAACCTGCCACAGCAACAAGACTTCCTGTACAGGTCCCATGGAGAACTGCACTGAAGGAGACACCTGCGTCATTGGGATTGTGCAATCTTCTCTGGGTTGGTGCAGGCACCTGGAAACCAAGGAAATAATGTGGGGTGTGGGGTAGCGGATGGAAATTCCCAACTGTAGCAAGGCAATTTCCGCTTATTGTGTGGTTGCAAAATTCTCTGCTGTATTTCCAAGAATTCTTAGGTAGGCCAGATAATAGCATTTTGGGAGTTGAGGAAAACTCGTGCAAAGTACTGTTTCAAAGCTGTTTATCAAAGCGCGCTCTCTCCCCTTCTCCTCCCCTCTCTCTTTCTCCCTCTCTCTTTCCTTCTCCTTCTTTCTCCCTCTCTCTCCCTCTCCCTCTCTCTTTCACCCTCTTTCTCTCTCTCCCTTTTTCTCCCCCTCTCCCTCCCTCTTTCTCTCTCTCTCTCCCCCTCTCCTTCTTTCTCCTCCCCTCTCTCTCCCTCTCCTCCCTCTCTCCCTTTCTCCTTCCTCTCGTTCTCCCTTGTTCTCCCCTCTCCCCCCGCTCTCTCTCTTTCTCCCTCTCCTTCTTTCTCCTCCCCTCTCTCTCCCTCTCCTCCCTCTCCCTCTTGTTCTCTCTTTCTCCTCCCTCTCCCTCTCGTTCTCTCTCTTTCTCCCTCTCTCCCTCTCTTCCTCTCCCTCTCCTTCTTTCTCCTCCCCTCTCTCTCACTCTCCTCCCTCTCTCCCTTTCTCCTCCCTCTCCCTCTCTCCCTTTCTTCCTTTCTCCTCCCTCTCCCTCGTTCTCCCTCTCTCTCCTCTCTCTCTCTCCTTGTCTCTCTTCCTTCCCTCTCTCCCTCTCTTTCTCACACACACCATCGTCTTCCAAGAGTAGATTGCCTTAATCTCTGCTGCTGTCAGCACTGCCACATTTCACTCAAGAGATCAGAATCATTTGTACAGCATTCTTAGCGTGGTTAATGTTACCTTTGGTAAGTTTCAGTAGAGGAGAATATTTGCAGCTCGGGGTTGAACTTTGGGGGCCTTAGTGCTCTCTGAGCTTGGTGGTGATTTTGCAGACATTTCATTACCCAACTAGGTAACATCATCAGTGCACTGGTAATGAAATGTCTGCAAGAAAAACCACCAACCTCAGAGGACATCAAGACCTCTCATTTGCTATGTAGTTCCTCCTCCTCCTCCTCTTCTTCTTCCTCCTCCTCTTCTTAGCATATTGTGTGAACCAGCCCATGAGGTTAGTTTATGTTTCAATATGTCAACTCAACATAATATTCAGGATTCAGTAATTGAATAGGTTGTGGGAACAAGGTCAGTAGGCACACAGAGTAGATCCATGAAACGAGCTTGGTCAGGCAAAGATCATCCTTCCTAACCCTAGGAAAGGCATTTTTTCCAATCCTCCAAAATACTGTTTTAATTTCTTCTTTGACTTCCACCGTAGGTAACAGACCTGAGTACATGTTTCACAAATCCTGTGGCAAATCTGCTGAGTGTGATAATATCCACATGCACTTTGATTTGGGGAATGGACACATTTACCACATGATGCAACAGTGCTGCATGGAGGAAGCCTGCTCCAAAATTGCCACAACATGTAAGACCTGCTTTACACCAAGGATTTTATTGTCAGCTACAATAACTTCAGTTTAGTTTAGTTAGTTGGGTTTAGCTTGTTAAAATAAGTTGTGGGATCATCCCTGGAAGCTTTCAAGAAGAGACTGGACCGCCATCTGTCAGAAATGGTGTGGTAGGATCTTCTGCTTGGTCACGTGAGCACGGGGATGCTTCGATGGTCGTAAGTGTGAAAAACAATCACAAGTCGCCTTTTCCCTCCCATCCAGTGCCGTTGTGACTTTGAACAGTCACCAAGTGAACTGTTGTAAGTCGAGGACAACCTATATGCTCGTCTCTGAATGAAGCTTACCCCAATTTTGACTATGAATTTTGACTTAAGAATCCTCAAACCCTCTGCTTTCAGTGCCAGCATTAGAAAAAGACCCAAAAGGGAAACAGTGCCCTGCTTGTGACAGCATAGGAGACCCCTGTAAAAAGGATACCGTGGAATGTTCTGGCAAAGATACAGATTGCTTTACTATAATTACGAACGTGACTTCTGGTAAGTATCGCAAGCTTTCATTTCACTAGAATGCCCCAGGATCTAGGACAGGGGTCTCCAACCTTGGCCACTTTAAGACTTGTGGACTTCAACTCCCAGAATTTCTCAGCCAGCTTTGCTCCTCCTCCTGAGGAATTCTGGGAGTTGAAGTCCACTCTGGGAGTTGGTCCATTCTGGGAGTTGAAGTCCACTCCTGAGCTTTGCTGGCTGAGGAATTCTGGGAATTGAAGTCCACAAGTCTTAAAGAGGCCAAGGTTGGAGACCACTGGTCTAGGGCCCATATCTTGTGAGGAGGGATTGAACAATTTGGTAAGGCATTTTAGCTGTACTATGGTGGAAACTGGGGTAAATTTGGGCTATTTAAAGGGGTTAACTAAAGCCCCCAACCCTGAAATAAATGGGCAGCCTAGAACAAACTCTAGTTCGGTATTTCTCCATCTTGGGAACTTAAAGGTGTGCGGACTTCAACTCCCAGAATTTCCAAGCCAGCCAGCCAGCCAGCCATGACTGAGTGAGTGAGTGCATGTGAGAGAGAGAGAGATAGAAAGAGAGAACAAGTAAGGGAGAGAAAGAAACCGAAAGAAAGAGGGAGAAAGAGAGACAAGGTGAAAGAGAGAAAAAAAGAGTGAGACAAAGGGTAAGAGAACAAGTGAGAGAAAGAGAAAGAGAGAGAAAGTGAGAGAACAAGTGAGAGAAAGAAACAGATAGCAAGAAGAAGAAAGAAGGAAAGAGAGACAGAGAGAAAGAGGGAGAGAGAAAAAGAAAGAAAGAGTGAGACAAAGGGTAAGAGAACAAGTGAGAGAGAGAGAGAGAGAGAGAAAGTGAGAGAACAAGTGAGAGAAAGAAACAGATAGAAAGAAGAAAAAAGAAGGAAAGAGAGACAGAGAGAGAGAGAGAGAAAGAAAGAAAGAGTGAGACAAAGGGTAAGAGAACAAGTGAGAGAGAGAGAGAGAGAGAAAGTGAGAGAACAAGTGAGAGAAAGAAACAGATAGAAAGAAGAAAAAAGAAGGAAAGAGAGACAGAGAGAAAGAGGGAGAGAGAAAAAGAAAGAAAGAGTGAGACAAAGGGTAAGAGAACAAGTGAGAGAAAGAGAAAGAGAGAGAAAGTGAGAGAACAAGTGAGAGAAAGAAACAGATAAAAAGAAGAAGAAGAAAGAGACAGAGAGAAAGAGAGAGAGAAAGAAAGAAAGAAGAAAGAAAGAAAGAAAGAAAGAGTGAGACAAAGAGTAAGAGAACAAGTGAGAGAAAGAGAAAGAGAGAGAAAGTGAGAGAACAAGTGAGAGAAAGAAACAGATAAAAAGAAGAAGAAAGAAGGAAAGAGAGACAGAGAGAAAGAGAGAGAGAAAGAAAGAAAGAAAGAAAGAAAGAAAGAAAAAGAAAGAGTGAGACAAAAAGTAAGAGAACAAGTGAGAGAA
Organism: Bungarus multicinctus; assembly: GCA_023653725.1. NCBI lineage: Eukaryota > Metazoa > Chordata > Lepidosauria > Squamata > Elapidae > Bungarus > Bungarus multicinctus. Next base: position 7,348,888 of record CM042835.1, on the reverse strand, counting down.
AGAGAAAGAGAGAGAGAGAACAAGTGAGAGAAAGAAACAGATAGAAAGAGTGAGAAAGAAGGAAAGAGAGACAAAGAGAGAAAGAGAGAAAGAATGAGACAAAGGGTAAGAGAACAAGTGAGAGAAAGAGAAAGAGAGAGAAAGTGAAAGTGAAAGAACAAGTGAGAGAAAGAAAGTGGGAGAAAGAGGGAAAGAGACAGAAAGAGAGAGAGAGAGAAAGAATGAGACAAAGGGTAAGAGAACAAGTGAGAGAAAGAGAGGAAGAGACAGAAAGAAAGAATGAGACAAAGAGCGAGAGAACAAGTAAAAGAGGGAGAGGGAGAGAGAGAAAGAGACACAAAGGGAACAGTATGATTTGTTATTTGTGTTTTGCTGTTGGGCTTTGTTCTTTTAACTAGCCTCAATTTGGTGGACTCAGGACACAAAAGAGTCAACTTGGCTGGTCCCTAGAAAACACACACACACACACACACTCCTGAGCTTTGCTGGCTGAGGAATTCTGGGAGTTGAAGTCCACAAGTCTTAAAGTGGCCAAGGTTGGAGACCCCTGATTATAAACCGCGCAGGCCATTTGCTGGGCAGCCTGCTCTCTCCCGGGCCTGAAGGGTCATTGGGTCGATCCCCTGTGGGAGCCCCCAGAGAAAGTTCTGAGGAATCTGTAGCTCTTCAGCTATTTGACCCCATTCTGTTCTTCCCATTCAGATGGAAAACTCACCAAACACACCATGAAAGGATGCGGTTCCAAAAATACGTGCTTGGTCTTGCAAGGGAGCAGACAGGAGATAAGTGAGGCACACAAAGGCAAACTCACGTGTACCTTCTCAGCGGCATCTCAAGTTCTGGCTTCCTTCCTGACGACTTTCTCCAGCTTTTGGATCCTGAAGTTACTTGTCTAAGTGAAATAAGCACAGGAAAAGGAGTTGCTCAGTTCTGCTCCGAATGTATGGCCTCCCTTGCATTCCATATTCCATATTCCACGGCCTTCCTACGGTCTGTAGCTTCTCAGCTTTGTAGTAGTTTGCTTTTCTCTCTCTCTCTCTCTCTCTCTCTCTCTCCCTCTCCTCCTGTGGAGTTCAGTAAAAATAAACTACAGGTTTAAAAAACAAATGGGATTTGAATGTTTTGCTGTCGTTTTTTTTTTTTTTGATAGAATTTGGGATGGGGGAAAGAAACACACACACACACACACACACACACACACACACACACAAAGAAACAGACACACAAACCCTCGTTGCCTAGAAACCACAACCTCAACCAACTTCAGTGATTCGTTGAAGGGAATTAGAAAATTAAATGAGCTTTAAGAAAAGTCATACATCTTCTGGTTTCCATCAGCTTTCCTGCTATCCACTCAGGGGTGGGCTACAAAAATTTTAGATAGGCGTGGCCATGGTGGGCGTGGCCTAGTTGGCCTCCTGCACCACGAGGGGGGGTATTTTTGCCCTCCCCGGGCTCCGGAGGCTTTCTTTGAGCCTCCGGGAGGGTGAAAATGCCCCTCCCCAGGCTCTGGAGGCTCTCTTAGAAACCAGAAACAGGCCCATTTCTGGCCTTCCCGAACTTCTGGGAGGCCCAGTTTTCGCTCTCCGAGCCTCCACATGCGCTCTGCACTTACCTGCATCCAAAACAGGCCACGTGGGGACTCCTGGGAGGGGCGGGGTGCGATTTGCTGGTTCACTGAACCGGCCATAAAACAGCCATAAAATTAGCTACCGGTTTGCCCCCACCCCTTCCCAGAATCCATTCCTTTCAATGGGAATGGAAGATTTTTTTAAAAAAATTATTTATTTATTTTGTCAAGCGATTATAAGATAACAGGTATAAGTATAAACATAGTTATGGATACATGAAATGGATACCTATAAGAAAAATAAAAAGAAACAACAGGACAGGGGCAGTAGGCACGTTGGTGCACTTATGCACGCCCCCTACAGGCCTCTTAGGAAGGGGGTGAGGTCAATAGTAATTTTTGGGGTTTGGGGAAGAAACCACAGAGTCAGGTAGAGTATTCTAGACATTGAGCACTCTGTTGCTGAAGTCGTATTTCCTGCAATCAAGTTTGGTGCGGTTAACCTTGAGTTTGTATCTATTGTTTGCTCTTGTGTTGTTATGGTTGAAGCTGAAGTATTCGTTGACAGTTTAGCAAATTGCACCCTCTGCCTTTTAGTGAGATACCCTCCATGTGAGGAAGGTCCTTCTCCTGATAACAATTTTGCAAGGAAGAATCTGCATCTGAACCCAGAGAGGACTTTACCTTCAAGGCCCTTTAGTTCTGGGTTGCTGGTTTCTGAAACAGTGCCTCATTTCTAGTTCGTCTTACACCTAGGCAAGGAAAACCAAAAGTACACCTAAATGAACCTGTTGTCCCCAGAACTGGGCTCTTGCTTGGTGCTGAAGCCAATAAGTCACCAGACACAGGGTGTGATACAAAATTATACTTTTATTTTGGTACCAAGATATAAGGACCCCGGTTTGAAAGCTAATCAAGGGCCTCGATCTTACAGCAATTTTTATAGTCAAAGGGTGGTCGCATTCAGCCCTTTGCCTTTCCCTAATAATGCATGCATAACAGATAATATTGATGGGTTATTTGGATCTCAGCCCCCTTACATAGCTAAATGTCACATCACCTGCGATTCACCCCATGTCACGGGTATCTTGCAAAGTATCCTAGTTTCATGTGCCAGCTATGTGGTTTTGGGGTTTTTCCATATAAGCAAGCTATTCTTATCCCTAATATCCTGGCTAGTGGTTTTACGGTGCTAACCAGGGGTGGGATTCAAATTTTTAACAACCAGTTCTGTGGGCATGGCTTAGGTGGTGGGCGTGGCTTGGTAGTCATGTGACTAGGTGGACATGGTTTGGTGGTCATGTTATTAGCTGGGTGTAGCCAACTCAATATCACTCACATCGAGGCACACATCTCCTCGCCTGGCCTCTCATGACTGTGGGAATGCTGCAACGGTCATAAGTGTGAAAAAGGGCCATAAGTCACTTTTTTCAGTGCCATTGTAACTTTGAATGGTCACCCCACACAAGCAAAGTACCAGCAAAGGAGGGGAAAAAAACTCCAGAGACGTTCCTGAGACAGGAAGTCTAGTCCTGCCAAGAATGTAATAAGGGTTAACGGAGTGGCAGTTTCTGTGAGCAACACCAGAATGTTTTCTTCCTGCCTTCCTTAGGAAGGCCAGTAATTTCTTCTAACAACCGTTCCGGAACTGCTTAGAATGTAAACAACCAGTTCTAGCAAACAGGTGCAAACTGGTAAAATCCCACCCCTGGTGCTAACTTCTGCCTGGCTAAGAATGTGTGGTTTCAACCCCTTTCCTATTGCAGAGCAGCTCAAGATAACTCCCCCACTCCCCGCGACCCCCCTTTCCACAGAGAAAAGGCAGTTTTAAATCTTTGTCTGAGACAGCACCCCCACGGCCCCCCTCCTTCTGTAGAGAGAGAGAAGACAGGAAGGAGCAAGGCTGCTCAAGGCACAGAATTGGAGATAAGATAAAATGTTTTATCAGAATTTATATTCCTCACATGTCCATTCCATCCATACCTGGGTCCTATCTCCGCATATCAGACCCTTCCTTTAATCCCCAGGGCCTCCTCTGTACATACATTTCATCATCTGATCCTTCAAAACCAGGCTAAATAGCAATAACTGTGAGACGGATTTTGGAGTCTTAGTGGGCAACCAATTAAATATGAGTCAGCAGTGTGCGGCAGCAGCCAAAAAAGTCAATGCAATTCTAAATTGCATTAACAGAGGGATACAATCAACATCAAGGGAAGTACCACTCTACAAAGCCTTAGTAAGGCCACACCTAGAACAACGCATCTGGTTTTGGTCACCACATTATAAAAAAGATGTTGAGACTCTGGAAAAAATGCAGAGAAGAGCAACCAGGATGATTAGGGGACTGGAGGCTAAAGCATATGAAGAACGGTTACAGGAATTGGGCTTGGCTAGTCTAGTGAAGAGAAGAACCAGGGGAGACAGGATAGCAGTCTTCCAATATTTGAGGGGCTGCCACAGAGAGAAGAGGAGGGTCAAGCTATTTTCCAAGGCACCTGAAGGCCAGACAAGGGATAATGGATGGAAACTGATCAAGGAGAGATTCAACCTGGAAATAAGGAGGAATTTCCTGACAGTGAGAACAATCCACCAAGGGAACAGAAGTTGCCTTCAGAAGTTGTAGGAGCTTCATCACTGGAATCTTTCAAAAAGAGATTGGATTGCCATTTGTCAGAAATGGTGTAGGGTCTCCTGCTTGTTGGGGGGGGAGGGAGGGGTTGGGCTAGATGACCTACAAGGTCTCTTCCAAATCTGTTAATCTGTATCTGTATCCTGTTCAGTTACTCGTGAGGATTCAAAGTTGTCTCTAATCATTATTGTAGAATCACTTTCTGCAAGAACTGTGGAGAACCTGCGTGGTCATTCACCTTGCAGAGGTGACAAGGAAAGTGGCTTCTCAAGATCCCCAAGGAAAAGAAAAATCAACCCCTCCCCCCATTATCCCAAATAAAATATTAGCCATACAGAAAAGTCTCAGAAGAAACAAAAGACCAAAAAAAACTGCCTGTAGCCCATTCCACACTCCAGCCAGACACCTAAAGAAAACAATGTAACAAGAAGCTAACTACAGATGCTGGCCCTTAAAGGAGGTATTATTGAAAGAGGAAGCCAACTATCTAGATGGCTCCATTCACAAGCAAAGCAAATATGGCAGCAGTCCATCCAAGACAAGAACATTTCGAAGCCCCTTACAGCAATTTCGACAGCTAAGAAAAGCAGAGTGATAGGATTAACAGCAACCAGCCACTCACCCCAAAACCAGCACAGAGCATAAGTGGAATTGCCCGTTAGCCTCTTTAGAAACACAAAGCCCATATGGCACAAATCACAAACTTCAAAAATACAGAACCCTATAAGAACCTTAGTTAGCTAGTTGTTCAGCTGACCCAGAACTGCAGGCTGTCCTTGTCACTGTGTTGTTTCGGATTTGTCTGTTGAGCTCCCAGAGAATACCGGACTGGTTATCATGTTTCCATAGCAAGAAGATATGAGTGTCTTGTGATATTTCGTTTACTGCGCATGTGTGAAGGGGAGGAGTTTTACTTTCTCTTCCCTTCATTTTTTTTCTTTTCTTTGCTTGCTTCTCAGAATCTACTTCTTTTTCTTCTGCGTCTTCCTCGTTATGTGTAAATAGAGTATGCTGGCAACAGAAAAACACAATTCATTTCTTCTAATTTATAAAGCTGAATTTTTTCGCTTTGACAGTCCTGGCGTGTGATTCTGTTCATCAACAAACTTTCTTTCCAATTCACCTCCCAGGTTGTTTCCAGCATCTTTCTCCCAGCTCGAAATCGAACTAGATGAATTTTTCTTCCAACGCCGGGGTCATGTGACCAACTTTTGCAACCTTCCTATGAACCAAGTCAACAGGGAAAACAGATTCACTAAACTAATGGTCTTACTAACTTAACAGCTGCAGTGATTCCACTTAACAACGGTGGCAAAATGAAGCCAAAACTCACTTAACAAATGACTCGCTTACATTTTAAGTTGTGGTCCTAAGTTCAGCACTACCTGTAAAACACTAGAAACATCCAAAACCTGCATCCTGTACATACAATAGCCAAAATAGTTAAGCAATAAATAGGTAGTAAAGCTAACAAATGGATTCCCTTTAATAGATTCTGAGCCCAGGCCTGGGTGTGCAACCAAGTTTTTAAAGCTTTATGAAAGAGAGAGAGAGTATATATACCTCTAGTAGATATGTTTGCTGTCATTTCCAGAATTTCCAGCAAGCTGAAGAAAAGTGAATGGATCCATCTTTTTTTTTCTGTAACTCTGAACATTTGTTTAATAAAATCCTAGTGGACAACTATTTAAATATGAGCCAGCTATGTGCAGCAGCTGCCAAAAAGGCCAACACAGTTCTAGGCTGCATAAACAGAGGGATAGAATCAAGATCACATGACGTGTTAATGCCACTTATAAGGCTTGATAAGACCACACTTGGAATCCTGCATCCAGTTTTGGTTGCCACAATGTAAAAAAGATGCGGAGATTCTAGAAAGAGTACAGAGAAGAGCAAGAAAGAGGATTAGGGGACTGGAGGCTAAAACATACGAAGAACGGTTGCAGGAATTGGGTTTGTCTAGTCTAATGAAAAGAAGGACTAGGGGAGACATGATAGCAGTGTTCCAATATCTCAGAGGGCACCACAAAGAAGATGAAAATGAGGGATGAAAATAGAATATAGACCGGAGTTTTTTTTTGTTGTTGTTGTTAGGGATTAATAGGAGAAAATATGAGAAGGACAATATATACTTAATAATCCATATAATTACTGCAGCAAGATTGGCGTATACACACCAATGGAAAAGGAAACTCCAAGTGAATTTGAAACAATCAAGAAAATTTGGATATGCGCAGAAATGGACAAATTGACAAAGGAATTAAAAAATAAAGATGAATCGGACTATTATAAAACATGAGATAAGTTCTATGGTTGCTAGAGAAGAGAAAGGATGAAGAGAATAAGGAATAATTTAATGTATCTAGATATATAGATTGAATGAAAATATGTATTAGTACTATCGGACTTAGCAATGTAATGACAAAGATGTGGGTTAGGAGGATTGTAGCAAGTTCAATATTTTTTAATGTATTCTTTGTTTTTTGTTTGTGTTTGTTCCTTTAATAAAGAAAAAAAGAAAAGGGAGTCAAGTTGTTCTCTAAAACACCTGAGGGCAGGACAAGAAGCATCAGGTGGAAACTAATCAAGGAGGGAAGCAACCTTAGAACTAAGAAGAAATTTGCTGACAATTTAAAACAATTAATCAGTGGAACAACTTGCCTCCAAAAGTTGTGAATGCTCCAACATTGGAAGTTTTAAAAAAGATGTTGGATAACCATTTGTCTGAAATGGCGTAGGGTTTCCTGCCTTGGCAGGGGGTTGGATTAGAAGACCTCCAAGGTTCCTTCCAAGGCTATTATTCTATTCTATTCTAAATATTAGATGCACTTTGAAGCCTGGCTTGAAACTCCTGGTTCCCTGAATTGTCAATCTTTGTGAACTTGTCTTTAACGGGGTTCACGGTATAAATTTCTCCAAAACCCTTTTTAGAACCTTCTCCAGCCCAATCCGGCATTCATGGCTCCCAGTGAGGTCTAAAGCAGCAGGAACTTTAAAAGAAGAAGGAAGAAGGAAAAAGAAGTCTTCTGGCTGAAAACCACTGACAGGAAAGGCCAAACAGTTCCCAGCTGAAGCAAAATTAGAAGCAGGAATTTGGCAGGCACTGAGCAGCACCATTCTGTAAACAGGAGGAGCTGGTGGCTAATAATAACTGAGGAAGGGGTAGCAAGACAACTCCCCACTCCAGCTGGACTGCTATGAGCTGCAGGGATGGATGTGTGTCAAAACTGACTGCAATATCGGTGTAGCAAATTGAGATTCTCGTCCGTATTTCCTAACAAGCCTTAAAGCAAAAATACACCCCCACTTTGGGTTTGCAGTGACTCATCATTAGAGATGCATGGAAATGCAGCCATTCCTTCTGCGCATTTTTCCCAGTGTCATCCACCCTCTGACTCTTTTGTCAAATGCATCTGATATATGTGACATCAAAGCTGTTTAGAGAAAAGCAAAAATCACCTAATCTGCAAAGCTGCTATGCCCCCACCTCTCTCTCTCTCTTTTTTTTTACTTAGTCCTCGTGATTTCAGAAATAAGGGTGGGGTGCTTTGCACTAAGCTCCTCCCTTTATAAAGACGTTTTCCCCTCTGAAATTCTTGGCTAGATATAGGCAGAGGCTGCTCGACTGCTCGTAAGCTTGGATTTCAAACAACATCAGGTTTTTTTGCTCTCTTCTCCCTGGATTTCTTTCACGGCAGCTAGTAAGTATTTTGATCTCTTTGAGATGAGAATTTCCATGAGATAAATGAAGTCTGAGCTTCCTATTTATCATGAATAGTCCATGTTAGTGTATCCTGAAGATTGAAGTGGCATATTCTGCATTTGGGTGGGGTAGGCAGAGAGAAGCAATGCCCCTTTTTTTCCAAAGGAGGCTGAAGATTGCAGTGCAATTCATCAAGACGTTCAAAGGGGACCACCTTGGTTTCTTCTAACAAAGTAGTAAATGGATGTGTAAGGAGATTTGCACTTTTCTTAGACAAGCATCTCTTCGCCCGTTTTCCTGTTTTCCAGCTTTTCAATTTTTCCTGAGGATAATCTCAATACAATGAACCCGCCCCAAATGCTTTTTCAAGCAGGAGGCTGGAGAATCTTTGGCTAATAGGGAAAATCTATATATTTGGTTGGGAAGCAGAAGTTTATTCTGTAAAAGCGAAGAAAATATATACATAGACATATATATGTATATCTCTGCTGGGCTAAGAAAGTGAGCACCATTTCTTTAATATTATTTGTTTATGAAGCGAAGCTCACCAATTTGGGTGGCTGCCACTTACATTTGTTTCAGTTGGGGGTGGGGTCTAAAAAGAATAGCTGACCCTTTTAACAGGTTGGTATTTTTAACAGGTTGGCATAGAAAAGTGTTTTCCTTCAAGGTGAGGGTGTTTTTTTTGGAAACCTCCGTGCCTAACTCATCGCCATGCAGCTTCTGCTGGGAGTTTTCTTCTTCTCCGTCCTCCTGACTACAGGTAGGATCAGGGCTGTCCTCTGGGTATGTGTGTGTGTGTGTGGGGGGGGGGGATCCTCCATAACACCTCCCTTGGGGTGGGGGGATTTCCTATAGTAGAATTGCAAAAAACCTTCAGAAATTCTCTAAGATGGAGTGCTTTGCTTGAAAAAGAGTGGTTGTAGAGTCAGAGCAAGGTTTATTGAAACGTAGTCAAGAGAGAACGTATCACACTCATGGTCCTTTCACATAGCCAGATTTGCTTTGGATTATCCATTAAGCAAAATAAACACTAGTTTAGGATAGTAAGGAAAAGGAGGTGCCACAGATATTTTCCCCCTTATTTCTATATATCCGTAACTTTCATTGCCACACTGCACTTATACAATTCCTCCCCCCTCCTGCTCATTGTCTTTATCCGCTGTTTCCCAATTGAAATTACGGTTAAGTCTGTGCCTACATTATGAAATTAAAGAGTTTTCATCATTAGCTGTTTCATTACTGGCTGTTCATTGGATGCATTCTGCAAATGTTCTGTTCTTTTTGTTCTATGTAGTGGCTGTTGCAGTCATTACACTGGGTGTTATAAATATAGATGACTCCTTTTTTTTTTTTTTTCCCTTCTGGGGCTGCTGGGTTTTTTGGTTTATTTCTTGGCAGCCTTCTAGAATTGTATTATCATCGTCGCCTTTCTCTGGGATGTTCTGATGGGAAACAGTCCAGCTAATTCCAGTTTAATGGCAATAAACAAAGAGCTGAAGAGTCAATTGTTACCCTCTTATTCGTGTGAGAATGGGTGTCCCTTCGAACAGGAAGCGAAAGCTATCAGTATTTTGTCCTAACATCATCAGATCAAGTTTCCTGTGGAACAATCAACGGTCAATTTAAAAAAGCAACAAGCTTCTTTCCTATTTCTAACTGGCTGCTTTCCCCAGAAATTTTGGCAGATTCCAAATGGAACAAGGGCAATTTGTTTTTGCTTTCTATCAGATCTCTTCACCTCCTTATTTATTCCTTCCCCTTCCTGCCTAAAGTTAGTTGCATGCACCTCCTCTGCCTCACAAGGCCTTCTGCCAAACCTGGTCTCTGGAAGAGTTCTTCATCTACTTCTAAGTTTGCCTTAATGTGACTTATGACCGTTTTTCACGATCATGACCAATGCAGCATCCTCATGGTCACGGGGTCAAAATTCAGACATCTGGCAATTGACTCATATTTATGACGGTTGCAGTGTCCCAGGGTCAGACGGTCTGACCTGGGACACTTTTGGCTTCCTTCTGACAAGCAAAGTCATTGGGGGAGCCAGATTCACTTAACCACTGGGTGTTCTGACCCAAACCCGTTTTCCAATAAAACCAACACGAACCAAAGGGAACAGAAACCTTTTAATGATCCTTACGAATCCCCAGTTAAAAGGCTGCTGCAAACTAATTAACTTTAATAAACACAAGCCTCGCCAAAACTGCGAGACTTGCCAAGAATAATAGATAAGAAATATTTCACAACACAAGAGTCTTCAAATACCAACAAGATAGTGCAATGTCCATGAGGCTGAGTTTCAAAACGTTTTTGCTTCCTGCAAAGAACGTTTGTTTCACAACTGGCTTTTATCTTCTTGAAGGAGGGGCCATTACCTTTCAGCCTTACTCCCAAGTCACCTGTGCTCTTTCCTGCGAGCAATCCTGCGTGCACGCGCACTTGGCACAAGCTCCTCGGGAACCTCCTCATTGCTGCTGCCAGCCCCCACAATCTCCAAAGGCAGCAGTCAACTCCCTCATGGTCCTGGCCCCTCATCTGACTCCTCACTCTCCTCAGCTGTTCGGACCTGCTGCTAGCTAACTACAACACTAGGTTACTAACTGCAGTGGTTCACTTAACAACCGCAGTGAGAAAGGTTGTAAAAGGGGGCAAGGTTGACTTAAGAAATGTTTAGCAACAGAAATTTGGGGTCCAGCTATGGTTGTGAGTCAAAGGCCACCCGTAATATTGGAAGCATTTTCTGCTTCCTTACCCCATCCGTTTCTTAGCTCCTCCTCATTTTTTCCTCCCTCTCCAGGCAGTGCCTTGAGTTGTGAAGTATGCACCGCACAAAGTTCAGATTGCACTGGTTCAAAGCAAGACTGTACTGTTGACAATGCTGTCTGCATGACGTTGATGACTGAAGTTAATCTCGGTGAGTAAGACAAGTTCTCTTTTCTTCCCAACAAGGGAATAAATAATGTGGATTTTGCAAGCTCCATAAATCTGATGGTTCATGTACCATCAGATGGATGATGGCCCTTCAGGTACTCCAACCGTGTCCCTACCATCACTGGTGTCAGGAAGTCCATCTAACCTCGATGGTGGTTGTCTTCTTTTTTTGTCTTGTCTTCAACTGTTCCCCGCATTATATCCTCCTCAAAAGAGCTGAGCCAAGGGTCTTCAAACTTGGCCAGTTTAAGACTTGTGGACTTCAATTCCCAGAATCCCTGAGCTAATTAAGACTGGAGGAAGAATTCTGGGACTTGAAGTCCACAAGTCTTAAAGCTGTCCAGTTTGAAGACCCCTGAGCTGCCTTCACATAATTGTCCAAAGTGGGATAATTTGAGCCTGGTCATGTACAGTTGGTTTAGTGGCCGAAGTTAGAACGGCGCTGAAAAAAGGACCGTCATATTCATGATGGTTGCAGCGTCCCGGGTTCCCGTGATCTCCTTTTGCGTCCTTCTGACAAGCAGAGCCAATTGGAGAAACCAGAATTCACTTCACAACCATGGGGTTGTAACATGGGGCAAAAATGACTTAACAACTGCTTCACTTAGCAACAGAAATTTTAGGGTCCATTGTGCTTATAAGTCAAGGACTGCCTATAAGAGATTCCTGCCTTTGCAGAATCATGGGTTATTGATGAAACTATAGTTGGCTGACTAGACCCAACTTTCAGTGCATTGAATCAAAATCGCCTTATGTGTATGTATGGATGTGTGTGTGTCTCAGGGCTGGCATGTTGTTGCCATTGTTCTGCAAACTTTTGGGGGATGAAATATTGCAATAAAATGTCTGCAGCTCAAAATCTGATTTTAGGGAACTCCCAAAACAAATTGCTTTTATAGTCCGATCTGATATGGCTTGAGGGTGCATTCTTATTACCCACAAACAAAGACATTCGCCTATATCACCCAATCGAACCCCAACCTTTTCTGAATGTGTGAAAGGAGGATGTTGCAATTAACCTGTGAGAACCATAGCCACTTCTGCTTTCAGCGAGGACAAAATTCCGCCCAAAGGGGGTTTCCTGCACTGTTCAGACATTAGCACAAAATAACAACGGTGGCAAGAACAATTCTAAAATGGGACAAAAGCCACTTTTAACCGCTGCCTTACTTGGCAACATAAATGTTGGAGCTCAGTTGTAGAATAGAACAGAATAGGAATAGAATAGAATAGAATAGAATACTTTTATTGGCCAAGTGTGATTGGACACACAAGGAATTTGTCTTGGTGTAAATACTCTCAGTATACATAAAGAAGGAACATTCGTTAATCAAGAATCATAATGTACAACACTTAATGATAGTCATATGGTACAACCAACATCAAATCATATTAGGAAACAGAGGATACAAGCAACAAAGTTACAATCACAAGTGGGAGGGGATGGGTGATAAGGAGTGATGAGAAGATTATGTGATTCTAAGTAGAGGACTTATCTATATTGGAAACCTGTATTTGGCTGGAGGGGTGGGAGGGGTAAGTCGGAGTGACGGATCTGATTGCTGACATATTTCTGTTTCTCCAGGATCCCAGAAAATGATAAACACTATCAAAGGTTGCAATACAAAAGATGCTTGCAAGGAATTAAAAGATATGAAAGGAAAGGCAACCACTCAACAAACACTCACTGTTCCAATTGGATCACTCATTAAAGACGTTACCTGCAGCAAAGCCCCTTCCTCTTTTGCATCCTTTTTCCCAGCATTCTTTGGGCTCCTCCTGATGAAGCTTCTCTTCTAAAGTTCTTCCTTCCACCCAAGAAGTTGCCCCCTTTTTCTTGGCCTATATATTCTCTCCAGATGATCAGGCGGGATCTTCGATGTTATGCATAGGTCTCTATATTTTCCCAAACTGAAACCAGTCAAGTAGACAAATATATAATCAGCCAAATGGAAATGAGTTAAGCCAACAAATATATAATCACCAGCTTTGAATGTGTGTTTGAAGAGGAAAAAAAATGTATAATTCAAATAAAGAAAACAATAAATAATAAATAATTGGATTCCATTCATGGCCTGATATTGGTTTCTTTTAATTTGGAGGAGAAAAAAAAACAACATTCTCCACTCTACAGGGCTGGTTTGCCACGCCCTTCATTCAGATTTGATGTGATTTGTTTTTTATTTATTTGTATATCTAATGTAGAAACTGCCCATCTCACTGAGATTTGATTTTTTCCCCCCAACTATTACATATTCTTTTATTGATCAACTGTTTATTTTATTCGGTTCGTGCCATCTGAATCCTGAAGGCATGCATCATTTTTCTTCTTTCCAGCTTAAGTCAACAACACTGCAGTTCCTCTAGTTGTCTGCTCTACAAGAAAGCTTCACAAACACATTTAAGGAGTTGAGTTGGCTCAAAGATTCAGGGGCACGTCTGTGTGCACTCACATGCACACACTTATACAAAAGAACATTTAAGAAGCTCCACTCTGCAATCTTATGTAGTGGACTGTTACCCTCTTAACTTTGTGCTGCTGCCTGAAATGGACACAATGGACAAGCAGTTAAATGGGCAAGTTATCACATGCATGTACTCCGGTGAGCTACTCTTCCAGTTTCTGGCATTCCTGTGCATGCAAAAACCAGTTAGTTGGCATGAATGGGCACGCCGTAACCCAGAAGAATAACGTGTGACAGCAGGGGTGCCCAGAGAGATGGCTCTGCATGCCACTTCCGGCATGCATGGCATAGGTTCGCCATCACGGGCTTAAGGAATGGAAGGCCAGGCGCTTTCTTTGGGGTCATTGGCAGTTACTATGGTTGGATTGTTCAACTCTGAATAGTATCATTAGGGAGCTGGGGTTTACTAAGTTTGCAAGGTTCTCACCAGAGAAGCTGGTTTTCAAATCTCTGTCCAAAGCCAACATTCTGTGTCAATCAGAATAGAACTGAGAGGGACCTTGGAAGTCTTCTAGTTCAACCTCTGTACAAGAGGGCCATCTTAATGAAAACTATCCAAAGTTCTACCATACTGGGTAAAATCAAAGAAATAAACATTATGCATAGGGTAATTTTAACATTAGTCAGGGGTAAATACAGAACCTTGAATCCTGCAAAACGAATCTCTTGTTCTCTATTTGAAATGCTTCTTTCCAGGTTGGCGAATCCAGAAAAAAGGAATTCCAGGGACATTATTTTGCCAAGAGTATAAAACTTTACTGAATAAACCACACTGACACAGAAGAAACGAAACCAGCTCAGTGTTTCCCAGTGCAAAAGCAAGCTTGGTTAATTTCCTCCTTTTCCCTATGATCCTCCTCCTCTACAGTCCATAGCGCCCATCAATCACTGCTGTTCATTTTGTTACGGGAAACAGCCAGCCATGCCAGGACATCTGCTCAGTGTGTCCTTGAGACTAGCAGCCATCCCTGCATTCCATCCACCCTCCTCCCTGTTATTGTCAAGCTGCGGCAAGGGGAAAATGTAGGCGAAAGTGTGAATCAGTCTTGACAGTTTCACTCCATTTGGCCTTTTCTGAGATAAGCCAATTCGCCATCTGCCTTTCTGTTTTTTAATATCCGGCTCTCCTTCCCTCTTCTTCCCTCTGCATCCCCCCCCCCTTCCCTCCCCTTCCCTCCTGATCTATTTATTTCCCTTCCTTTCCCTCCCTTCTTTCTCTTCTCCATTCCCTGTCCTGCCTTACCCTGCCCCACCCTGCATCTTTGTAATCTCTCACGAGCTCCATTCGTGCCTTTTCCAATTATGTGCACATGGCCCTAAGGGAGATCTAATGCATTTATCAGATGGAACAGAGCTATCGCTCTGTGTAGTAGGGCTGCACCCACTTGGAAAACGATTTGAGGACACATTCTTGGAAACATCATAACAAACCTGAGCAGATTGCACCTCTGTTAGTCATGGAAGAGTTTCCTCATCTTTCTGGCTTACGGGAAGCCTTTTTTAAAAAAAAACTACACGTCTTTTTTTTTTTTTTTTTGAGGTTTCTAGGTTCTATCGTATCTCAAGACTTAAAATGGACACCTCACATCGAAAACGTCATCAAAAAAAGCACAACAAAGAATGTTCTTTCTGAGCCAACTCAGGAAGCTCAAACTGCCCAAAGAGCTACTGATTAAGTTCTACAGAGGAATCAATGAGTTTGTCATCTGTACCTCTATAATTGTCTGGTTTGGCTCTGCAACCAAACAAATCAGATGGATAATTAGAAGTGCAGAAAAAAACAATTGCTACCAACTTGCCTTCCCTTGAGGACCTGTATACTGCATGAGTCAAAAAGAGGGCTGTGAAAATATCTACAGACCCCTCACATCCTGGACATAAATTGTTTCAACTTCTACCCTCAAAACGACGCTATAGAGCCCTGCACAGCAGAACAATTAGACACAAGGACAGTTTTCCCCCGAATGCCATCACTCTGCTAAACAACTAATTCTGTGATGACCCAGAGTAACCAACGTAACAAAATCCAAAACGTAAATAAATGTCCTTTAATGCCTCCAACTTGGCCCCACTGTTCAATAATTCTCAGTTGGAGATAGAACGTATTCAAAAATAGTCTTCAAAAGAAAGCAATACGGTCCAAATTTAATGAGCAGATAGAGGTGAAAATAAAAACTAAACAAACTACAATGACAAAATTTCCACAATGGAACAGGAGAAGTATTTACCAAATTCAAGGAAATAACAAGGCACAGTCTGTTGGAAGGACGCCAACCAAGATAACCTCAAACCAAAATAAAACACACTTTGTCTCCAGCGTTTGCTAGAACGCAGGTCCAAACTCTTATTCAGTTGTCACCCCTGCAGCCCATGAAGAGGATCAAGGCCCTCTCCTCCCGAGTAGACCACATTTTTCCCCTGGTCCTCTCCTTCCTGCGTGCCTTAGGATGGCTAGGGGATGGGTCTGGGTCCTCCTCTGACTGCTCAGCCGACCTCTGCTCTTCCCCACCCTCCTCCACAATCTCAGGAGCCATACTTCCCTCTCCTTGTCGGCTGTTCCCCCTCTCCCTCAGAGTCAATCTCCACCAGGGGCATGACAAATTCCCACAACACTGTTAAACTATTTATTAAGACTGTATTACTATTCTTCTTCGCATCCTTCCTATTACCTATTTCCTCCCACTTATGACTATAACCATATTGCTTGCATTTTTATGATTTATATTGTTCTGTTGTTTCCTAGTATGATTTCATATTCGTTTTATTTTTTCTTTATGTACAATTAGAGTTTATGCATCAAAGATGAATTCCTTGTGTGTCCAATCACACTTGGCCAATAAAGAATTCTATTCTATTCTATTCTATTCTATTCTATTCTGTTCTGTTCTGTTCTGTTCTGTTCTGTTCTATCCCATCCCATCCCATCCCATTCTATTGTGCTTTGGGGAATTTCCAAGCACTACAGGTAGTCTTTGACTTGCATCCATTTGTTTAGTGACTGCTCAAAGTTACAACAGCACTTTAAAAAAGGACAACTCAGACTTACAACCATTGCAGCATGTTCTACAATCACAGGATCAAAATCAGAGGTGGTCTATTCAGCAGGTTCTGATCAGTTCTGGAGAACCGGTAGCAGAAATGTTGAGTAGTTCGGAGAACCAGCAAATACCACCTCTGGCTGGAGATTTTACAATTCCCTTCCCCTGTCACACCCACCAAGCCATGCCCACAGAACCGGTAGTAAAAACATTTGAATCCCACCACAGATCAAAATGTCAGTACTTGGCAAGAGACATTTATTTACAATGGTTCCCAGAGTCTGACAGATGGCAGTCCAGTCTCTTCTTGAAAGCTTCCAGTGATGAAGCTCCCACAGTTCCAGTAACTTCTGCTTCCAAGGATGAGGTGCTTTGCTTTGTGTAGGGAAGGTGTCCTCTGTACATGCACAGAAGCCACTTCCAGTGAAGTGGAAGGAGAGGCAGATTGCTCCCAACGTGTTTCTTTCAGAGAGAGGGGGAGAGAGGGAGAAAGAGAGGGGGAGAGGGAAAAAGAGGGGAGAGAGAGAAAGAGAGAGTGGTGGGGGAGAGAGAAAAAGAGAGAGGAGGGACAGGGAGAGAGAGGAGGAATAGAGGCAGGGGGAGAGAGAGAAAGGGAGGGAGGGAGAGAGAAAGAGAGGGAGAGAGAGAGAGAGAGAAAGAGGGGGGAGAGAAAGGGGAGAGAAAAAGAAAGAGAGGGGGAGAGAAAGAAAGAGAGAAAGAGAGAGGGGGAGAGAGAGAAAAAGAGGGGGAGAGGGAGAAAGAGGGGAGGAATAGAGGCAGGGAGAGGGAGAGAGGGGGAGGGAGAGAGAAAGAAGGGGAGAGAGAAAGAGGGGGAGAGAGAGGGGGGGAGAGAAAAAGGGGGAGAGGGAGAGAGAGTGGAGGAATAAAGGCAGGGAGAGAGAAAGAGGCAGGGAGAGGGAGAGAGAGGGGGAGAGAGAAAGAAAGGGGGAGAGAGAGAAAGAGAGGGGTGGGGAAGGGAGAAAGAGAGAAAGAGTGGGAGAGAGAGAAAGAGAGAAGGAGGGAGAGAGAAAGAGAGAGGGGGAGGAGAGAGAGATTGGTGTAGTGATTAAGGCATGAAGCCAAAACTTTTAGGCCTCTCATAGGCAAGATAGCTGATTGGGTGACTTTGGGCCAATCACCACAGAGGCAATGAATTCTAGGCCCACCATTTACTCTCTGTCTCTCTCTGTCCGACTGTCCTTCACGGGTTACAGCAGGGGAAAATAGGAGGGAAAAAAGGAATATTATGCAGGCTCGCTGCCTCGAGTTACTCACCACACGTAGCCAAGGCGAGATGTAAACTAACCAACAAACCATTTTTAAAAATACATAAGTAAATATTGCCTGGAGAGATTACCTTACTGCCACTCTGGAGGGCGAATAGTCCACCAATATCTATGCAAAAGGTGATAAGGTGGTAATAATCAGAGACAACTTTGAATTTTCACGGATAATAAAACAGCAGTTTTATTTCACATCCTTTTTTTGTCTATGGTTACCTTGTGTGTTGTTTTGCAGAACCTCCAGACCACACAGTTGTGTTCCTTCAAGAAGAGATATTTTTTTAAAAAAAACCTAACCATGCAGCTTCTGCTGGGACTCTCCTTCTTCTCTGTCCTCCTGGCAACAGGTATGGTCAGGGTTGCTCTCCTGGGAGGGGGGAGTTGTCAGTGGAGCTAAGGAGGCTCCTCCACAATGACCACTTGCAGGGGGTCACTTAGGGCTGTGAAAAGCCTCCAGAAGTGCTCAAAAATGGAGTGGTTTGCTGGGGGGAAAAGAAAGTAGAGTCAGAGTAAACCAAAGATCATTGCTAAGTATTTAACTCAAGAGAGAATCTGCCACCCTCCTGGCCTTTTCATACGACCCTGTTAGCTCTATGGTACAACTATGAAAATAATAGTTATAATTATGATGTACAACACTACGTATTTAAAGGAGACTATACTGCATGACTATGAGAATAATAGTTATAACCAGGGTGTATACTATGATGTACATTTAAAAAGGATTTGATATAGCCAGTACACTGCCGTTGTAAAATTGGAAATGTGATAACGAAAAATGTATTATAATATATATAGATAGATAAAAAAATCAAGGTTACTGTTTTAATAGCTTTCTGAATAAAAATAATGTTTAAAAACAACCATGTTAGCCCTGGAAGAACCATTAAACAAAAGAAGTGCATTTTTAGGACATCAAAGAAAAGGAGGCAACACAGAGATTTTCTTCCTAGTTACACTCCCTTAATTATTTCATTACCAATCTTCACTTTAGTCAGTGTTTCCCTCCCACCCCTTAATTTTCTTTCTCTGCTTCGTTCAAAAGGATGTTGTTTTCCTTTAATTCTTGGGACATGAATTGCTCTTAATCTGGCCCTGGCTCAGGTGTAATTGAGTGAGGGTCCTGAGGTGGACCATTTATTTATTTATTCAATTTGTTTTTCTGTCTATCTCACCATAAGGCGAGCTTTGAGATCACATAACCTGGCCTGAGTGGTCTCTCTTTCACGTAAAAGTGAAATTTTTATCTCCTGCTACCTCTCGAAATTTCTCTTCCAATTGATAAGTGAAAAAAAATTTCCTCCAGATTTTCTTATTCGTCAGATTTAGGTACCACCCGTCTCACTCTCACAGCGACTCCAAATGGTTTATATAGTATTGTAGGGTTTTTTTTATGAAAAAACCAAACAATGGTCAATTTAGGAAATGACAAGCTTGCTTGCTTCCTGTTTCTAACTGGCCACTTCCCCCAGGAATTTTGGCAGATTCCAAATGCAACAAATGCAATTTGTTTTTGCTTTGTGTATAACCTGTGGTCTCTCTCTCTCTCTCTCTCTTATTTCTTCCTCTCCCTGCCAGAAGTTAGCAGTGTGTACCTCCTCTATCTCACAATGGCTTCTGCTAAAAAGTTGTCTCTGGAACACACTTTATCTTCATACGGTTCTGATTGGGTCTCACCATTGGTCTGGCCAGGCTAGCTAAGGCTGCTGGGCATCCTGGTTTTGTAATGTTGAAAGCATCTCTGACACCCTGTCCCTATCCTTTATTCTTAGCTCCTCCCACTTTCTCCCCTTCTCCAGGTAGCTCCTTGACTTGTGAGCATTGTGTATCCCCTACTTCAAAAACATGCTCTGGTTCAAAGAAAGAGTGTCCCTTGGAGAATGCTGTCTGCATGACTTTGACCACTGAAACGACAACAGGTGAGTAAGGCATGCCATGTAAATCTGACAGATCCTGTGATCATCAGGTTGGGGGGTGGCCCTTCAGGTTTTCCAACAGTGCCCCCCCCCCACACACTTCGCTTGTAGTCATCTTCCTCTTCTTCTCTGTTCTGTATTCTGTACAGTGATGGATTTGTAAGCTGTACAGATGCAGATAGATAAACTCAACAAGACGTCCATAACAAAGTACATTTATTGGTTCATCAGGTATCCTCATAACTCACATTTATGATGAAGTTCTACTTTAATGACCAATCCTTTTGCATATCTGCCTTGGAGGTAAAAAGATGATTATCTTCTATTCTTTTCCCCTCATTTCGTAGCGGTAGAAATAGAACAGTTACCACAAGTCCGTGAGTTCAGCCAAAAGTGAGGAAAACCTCCTCCAACCCATCGAGGGTCAATTTAGTGACCAATCAGGATTACAGAGGTGGTCACGTGACATGGACTACATTTCCCAGGATACCTTTAACTACATTTACCATGATGCATTCCCTTAAGGGGACAGCTCACAATTGCTACCTAACTATCCAATTCCCATACACTGGCTGGACAGCACATTGTCTTTTCTTCTTCTTTTCCCACCATTACAGCCTTCTCCAGAGAGTTTGGTTGTGTAGATGAAGGGTCCATAACCCTCTGGGCTGCGGCCTGTTACTGGGCTTTGAGACTTTCAGAACCGGGCCACAGAAGTGGCAGTGGAGCACATACGCACATCCTCACTTGTGCGAGAAGCGGACGAGTGTGCAAATGCTTGCCCTGAACCATCCCTTCTCTCTCCCTCCCCCCCCCCCCTTTGTGGTCCAGAAAAACTGGAAAAGTTAGGGAACTGTGGTGTAGATAGTATTGGAAACCTGAATTCTTTTGGCTCTAGTCTAGCTTGATGAAAAGAAGGATCTGGGCTGACATGATAGCAGTCTTCCAATATCTGAGGGGCTGCCCCAAAGAAGAGTGGGGGGTCAACCTCCTCCAAAGTACCTGAGGGCAGGGCAGGAAGCCATGAGTGGAAACTAATCCGGGAGAGAAGCAACCTAGAACTAAGGAGGAATTTCCTGACAGTGTCCAGGATTAGTCACTGGAACAACCTGCCTCCAGAAGTTGTGAATGCTCCAACACTGGAAGTTTTTTTAAAAGATGTTAGATAACCCTTTGTCTGAAGTGGTATAGGCTTTCCTGCCTAAACAGGGGGTTGGACTAGAAGACCTCCAAGGTCCCTTCCAATTCTGTTATTTCATTCTATTCTGAGCGATGGCTGTAATCACTGGCATTTCTCTCTTCCTCCAGTGGTGAAAATCGTAACCGTCATGAAAAGTTGCAGTCAGAAAGATAAGTGCAAGCAACTACAAGAACGGAAAGGGAACGTTTTATCCGGCCCGTTACCCAACATGTCCGCTATTACTCCTAGATTTCAAATTGGGTCTGTTATTAAAGACGTTACCTGCAACAGGGCCCCTCCCTCCTTTGCATCCTTCTTCCCAGCGTTCCTTGGGCTCCTCCTGAGGAAGTTTCTCTTCTAAAGTTCTTCCTTGCAGCCAAGAAGTTGCTCCCTTTTTCTTGGCACGCATATCTTCCCCAGCTGATCAGACGGGCTCTTGGATGTTATGCATAGGTCCTTATATTCCCTTAAATGGAAACCGTTAAGCAGACAGAAATTTAATCAGCAGACTCGTGTGTTTGGAGAAAGCGACAGTGTAAAGTGAAAAACACATAAATAATTGAATTCCAGTCATTGCCCGATTGTTTTGATTTGGGATAGGGAGGGGGGAAATCCACCTTTCTTTCCTTCTACCAGGATGGATAAGAGTTTGCCATTCCCTTCCTCCTGATTTAATATCTTGATTTATATTTTCTTTTATTTATTTGTATATCAAATGTAGAAAGCTGCCCACCGCACTGAGAAATTCGATTTTCCAACCCTTATATGTTTTTTTTATTCATCAGTTGCTTCTTTTGTTTTGTTCTATTTATGCCATCTCAATGCTGAGGGCAAATCCATGCATTGTTTTTCTTCTTTCCAGTTTAGTTTACTGTCCCAGAGTTTCCTACTGCTCACCTAGAAAAGAAAGTCTCAGGATGCATGTAAGGATTTGGGCTGTGCACTCAGTCTTTCTCTCTTTCAAACACACACACACACAAACACACACACATACGGAGAAAGAGAAAGAAAGGGGGAGAACGAGGGAGAAAGAGGGAGAAGGAGGGAGAGAATGGGAGAGAGGAAGAAAGAGAGAGGGGGGGAGAGGGGAGCAGGAGAGGGAGAGAATGGGAGACAGAAAGGGAGAAAGAGAGAGAGGGAGAAAGAGAAGGGGAGAGAGAGAAAGAGAGGGAGATTTAACAAGCTCCACTCTACAACCTTAATAAATGGATATATATGAAGGGCGGGACTTCCTAATTGAGATCCAACATTCCAGATTGGTATCGTAGTTAATAGCCAATCAGTCAGACATCGTGCTAGTAGACCAGAAGATGGGGATTAATGTAGTGGTGCCAATAAAAACAACATCAGAAGGAGGAGAAACTGGAGAAGGACCAGGGCATGAAGGAGGAACTAGAGTGGGTTGGGAAAGTAGAGTTCAACTAAGTGGTCCCAAGTGGTGGCAGGAGAACTTAAGGCTGTGACCTTTTGGCGGGGAGAATAGCTCCCAAAGATCCTGGGAACAACATCACAATATTCCATCCAGAAGAGCTAGAAACAGCTCATCAGATCCTGTGCAGAACCATGGAACTTCCCGGCAGAGAAGATCGAGGAAGACTGAGGCCACCCTTAAGGCTGAGAAGGCCAATTTTTTTTTGAATACACCCATATAATTTTATTATGGATTTTAAGAACGGAAAATGAAAACCAGTAAAATTAATATAAAGAGCAGAGAAGGGAAGAAAGCTAAAGTGGCAA
The DNA here is from genome assembly GCA_023653725.1 of Bungarus multicinctus. NCBI lineage: Eukaryota > Metazoa > Chordata > Lepidosauria > Squamata > Elapidae > Bungarus > Bungarus multicinctus. Next base: position 7,326,433 of record CM042835.1, on the reverse strand, counting down.
GAAAGGAAAACAACGTGAGACAAAAAGAGAACAGATGGAAAGACCTCATTTACAGCAATCCTAGGTTCCAGTGCAAACTTACTCTCAAATGTCAACTTTCTTCTTTCTATCAGCTATCTTATCTAATCATCGAAACCATACATCTGAAATTCATTTCCTTCCGCATAAGTTTGTTGCTTTGAAGCCTCTCCCAGGAAGGTGATGACACTCAGCTTTACATCTCCACCCCAAACCACCCCAACAATGCTGTGGAGGTCATGTCCCGTTGCCTGGAGGCTGTGCGGAACTGGATGGGCGGGAACAGGCTTCGACTCAACCCTTCCAAGACTGAGTGGCTGTGGTTTCCGGCGGCCCGATATAGTCAGCTGACTCTGTCGCTGGCTATTGGGGATGAGATCTTGACCCCCACAGAAGGGGCTCGCAATCTTGATGTCCTCCTGGATGTACGGCTGTCTTTGGAAGATCACATCACGGCCGTCTCCAGGGTGGCTTTTTATCAGGTTCGCCTGATACGCCAGATGCGGCCCTTTCTTGATCGGGACGCCTTACGGCGGTCACCCACACCCTGGTCACCTCCTGCCTGGACTACTGTAATGCCCTCTATATGGGGCTCCCCGCGGGGAGCACCCGGAGGCTCCAACTGATGCAAAATGCGGCCGCCCGGGTGGTTATGGGGGCGTCGAGATATTCCCATGTGACGCCCCTCCTGCGCGAGCTGCATTGGTTGCTGGTAGCCTTCCGGGTTCGCTTTAAAGTATTGGTTTTGGCCTTTAAAGTGCTCCATGGCATCGGACCAGGATATTTACAAGACCACATTCTGCCAGTAGTCTCCCACCGACCGGTGCGCTCCCACAGAGAGGGTCTCCTTCGGGTCCCGACGGCATCTATGTGCTGCCTGGTGACCCCAAGGAATAGGGCCTTCTCCGTGGGGGCACCCACCCTTTGGAATGGGCTGCCCCGGGGCTACGGACAACCATTGAGCTGAGGGCGTTCAGACGTGATCTGAAAACCTGGCTCTTTGAGCAGGCCGGCCTGAACTGACTTCAAATGGGATTTTAAATAAGGGGTTTTAGAATTGATTGGTTGGGGTATGAAAAATTTAGCTTATTTTTAATCGGAGGTTTTAAATTTTTAAATGGCAGCCTCATAATTTAATCTCTTTTAATCTTGTAATCTGTCATTTATAATATATTTTAGTTGGCTGTTCACCGCTCTGAGTCCTTCGGGAGAAGGGCGGTATACAAAACTATTTAATAAATAAATAAATAAGGGTTGGTTATAAAAGCTGTGCGAAAAGGCAGAAGGGACAGGATGTTTGGGAGAGTGGGAGGGAAGGAGGTAGCAATAGCATCAGCACTTAGACTTATATATACCGCTTCATAGTGCCCTATAGAGAGATCTTGGAGTCTTAGTGGACAACCAATTAAATATGAGCCAGCAGTGTGCGGCAGCAGCCAAAAAGCCAATGCAATCCTAAAGTGCATTAACAAAGGAATACAATCAAGATCAAGGGAGGTACTAATTCTACTCTATAAAGCCTTAGTAAGACTAGAGATGGTATTCAGCAGGTTCTGACCAGTTCTGGAGAACCGGTAGTGTAAATTTTGAGTAGTTCAGAGAAATGGCAAATACCCCCTCTGACTGGCCTCACCCCTATCTCTTCTCTGTCTCTCGAGTCCCAGCTGATTGGCTGGGTCTTCTTTGGTTGCCCTGCACAGGAGAACGGAGCTGGAAAGCAGGTTGTTGGAATACTGCATCTGTTGTGCGCAGGGCGTTGGCCTCAACCGACGCCCTCCACACAACAAGAAGTATAGACATCAAAACCATCTTAAACTTATGGGGACTTATCACACTGAGCCTGCTACTAGCCGCCCAGGCAACGGAGCTGTTAAGATAACTCCTACCGCAAAAACTGCATAAGCACGTAGGGGTTCAACATTACCATATTAGGCTATATGCAATAATGTAACCAATGATAATTCAGCATGCTCTAGCATGCTCTGTTTCCTTATCTCGTCTTAATAAAAGGGTGGTTCAGAACACGCTCTGGGCTCACTCACCTCGAGGAAAACCCTGTGTGTTGTCTTCATTCCGCTCCCAAGCGGATCTCATGAGTGGCCCACCCTGTGCGGGACCGCAATCCCCGCACAGGTTAGTGGGGTGGGGTGGGAAT